>JAEQBH010008432.1:0-329460 GCA_016808115.1 Tetrastigma voinierianum | reverse complement strand
TTTGGACATAAAATGTATTAGAATTGTAGATTTTTAATATATGTTTGTATAAAACAAAAGTGTTATCAACTATTGAATTATTGGGAGATAATTGAAGAATAGTTATGATAATTGATTTTATAGTATTTGTTTATGGAGCCCCAGTGGCCGTCTTATTCATAATGTGAATATATTGGAATTTGTTTGGGACGGTATTTGTAGGTTATGTATTTAGGTGAAGCTCCGTACAAAGGGACTACCGCTCGATTTTAAGTGAAAATGTCGGGTCACGAACATTCACAATGTCCATGAGGTTGTGGGTAGTCAACGGACCCCCGGTTTTTGGGCGTCACGACGTATCGAGCTTAGGTATATGAATACCTAGGGAGCTCGGGTTGGGTATCCATCACCACTAGGTGGTTTGATGTGAAGTATAGGTATATGGAAACCTATAGATAGAGGATATGGGCTTAGGCCATAGTTGAGGAAAATCTTTTTAGGTGTGGTTCGATGTTAGGTTTAGGTATAGAGATTACCTAGGAAGGCCGCGAAAAACAAAACTAGGACACGACATGTGTGTTTTGTGCGTGTGATCATGTGGATTGATGAATGGTTGTATGTATGTGTTTAGTGTGTATGACATGTTATGCGTGATGTGAATGTTTGTGTGCTTAGGTAGATACTTTTTATAGGCATGTTGGAAAACAAACCTTGAAGTTTACAATGTGTAAAAATTTGGAGCAAAAGAATAAGTAAAATAAATTTGAGCAATTTATTTGGTTTTGTTGGGAATGAAAAAAAAATAATAATATAGATGAAAATAAATTTTAATAAATTTATTGGTGTCTTTGGAAAATGAAAGAAAATAAATAAATATATTTTTTGGTATTTTCACGTAGGTGAAGAAAAAAATTTGGAAAAAAAAAAAATGGTGCGAGAGTGGAAATGGAGTTCTCATACATTGGGCGTAGTAGGCTATTTGGGTTTGGCGTGGCGACTGAGCTGGGCGCGCCACCTTGTTTAGGCGTCTTTGGCGTCTGAGCAAGCGCGAGCGCTGAGCATAAGCGCGCAAAACCTTTAGAAGCGCCTTGAGCGTAAGTATTTGAAGCCTTAGCGTAGTATGTGTTGTGTGCGGTGTATGGCGGCGAATCGCGAGAGCGTCGCGTCGCGCGACTGACGGCGGCGGCCTTGGCGTGGCTGTATGGCCGGCGTGAAACTTATATCTTATGGTAGGCGTCTTGGGTGTCGAGTGGGCCAAGTTAATTACCACCCGGTGCACTGGCTCGGTTGGCTTCGATTTTGGTCAGTTCGGCTTCGGTATTTTCACGAGTCACCTAATGAACCTTGTTCATTGTAAGATAAATTTTCGAAAAAAATATTTATTAAATTTAATTAAAATAAAATAAAATCAAATAAATTTGATAAAATTTTGAAAAATAAAATTTTCAAAATGAAATTTTTGAAAATAAAATTTGTTGAAAACAATATTTTAAATGCAAAATTGGTTAAACTATACAGCGGGTAATGTATGATTAATGTATCGAGTACGTGCTTATGCCTTGGAATGCGTGTGTATATTGACGGGCCACATGGGCGAGGAGTCGAGAGGCGTGGGTCGAGTGACCCGCGAGTTTACAGGTCGAGTTCGGGTCGGTACCAGCGGGCGGATGAGCGTGTTACCATTGCCGCCCGACACGGACGCTATGGCGGATTGTCCTAGGAGGCAGAGATCTCATGGTACAGAGACTGAGCGTTCAGATTAGTCGGATATGCAGGGTACGTCTCTACTCTTGCAATTGTTGACTAGCGTAGTGTTTAAATTGGATGCATCATGTTCATTCATTAATGCATCTTGTGTGATATGTTTAGTCCTGATACAAGCTTCACAGCTTGGCATAGAGGTTGAGGCCTTTAGAAAAGCCGTAATATGATGGAAAATTCTTCCCTAGGATGTAGGGAGAGATTTGACTTTTTTTTAAAGATCAGAGTTGCGCAGCGGAAGCGTGGTAGACCTTAGGGTGGTAGACATGTTGGTTGTTGATGTCAGGTTTGACATGGATGAGATGACAACCATCGGGTTATCGATGTCGTGACCTTACTTAGGGTTGTCATACGAACATGGTCTTGGAGTTAGGTGGGTTACATGAGCACATGGTCGGATGTGTATGCGCGTAGAATTTGGACGAAATTCCTTTTAAGAGGAGAATGTAAGACCGAGAAATTCGATTACGGAATAAGGGCAAAAAACGTAATTTTGATTACAAAATTGTAATTCTGATTAAAAATCCGTAATTAATTCTCTAGATCTCGGATGTGAAAGCGGTTATGCGGGTTGGAATCGACTCGCAAAATCTAGTTAGCCGCGTAAAATTTCGTAATTTTCTGAAGCGGTCGGTCGACCGCGTTTTTGAACATACGCATTCCGGTCTTAGTAAATTGTTTCGATGCGACAAAGGCGCATATAACAAAATACTCATGTACCATAAGTGGTATGAGTAAATGATGAAAATGGGCCCGGCGGTGGTGCGAATATCAAATCACGGTAAAGAAGTGAATTAATAGTAATTGGATTAAAGGAGGGGCAAACATGATACAGAGAATAGTGTGCCTCCCACTTAAACACCCAAAAGCCAAAGCGTGAAATTCAATTGGAGATGCATTAGGCGTGAGAAGGCAAAATGGGTGATTCTAGAGAGAGTCTCGACTTCTCTCTAGAAATATCTGAATCCGGCCGTTAGTTTCGACGGGCGAAGGAAAACGTTACACGCGGGCGAGCAAGCGCGTGGACCGGGTTTGCGAGTTTTGACAACTTTGTACTCAGAGGTAGGATTTTCTCCTACTTAGCGTTTTATTCCCATTTTTAGGGTTTTTCGATGTTTTACATTGGTTTGAGGCCGTGAGAGCCGTTTGATCGATCCCAAAACATGGGACGGGTGTTAGAATTTCTTGAGGATTTTCCCCATCCGTGGCTTATTGAAATTAGGGGCTGTTGGGTGTTTTATTTCACCAAAATTGCTTTAAATGCATGCTTGATAGTATGAGAAAATGTCGGGAATGGGTGTTTGATCGGGATCCCGACATGGGACAGTGTGAATTTTTAGACTTGTTCTTGGGTGGTCAGGTAATTTGTTGGGATTTGAATTGGGGTGTTATATAGTGAATATGGAATAAATTCTATGTTAGTATGCATGAGGCAGGGAATAGCTATGGAAATCGGTTTCAAGAATTGGAGCCGATGTAGGATAGTGGGCTGCCCGTGGAATGACCCACTTCCTGTTTTGGGGGCTGAATTGGGGTGTTTGTGATAATTTATTGAATAAATTATGCTGGTGATTAAGTGATGAATTGAGATAAATGGTTCCATCCAGAGGAACCGATGTAGGAAAGTGAGCTGCCGTGGGCCGGCCCACTTGCTCTGACTGGGGCCTTAAAAATAGTCCGGGTTTGTGTGAAATGGATAGGAATTGTCCATGTGTTGTGTGAAATGGTAGCGAAGCGAATGGCTTGATATATGTGTGGAACTAGATGAGTTAAGACATTATTTTAATGTGTTGGTTCAATGACACAATTACATGGAATTAAATTGTGTTATAAGCCATTGGAAATGATTATGAGTTGCTCAGTGAGCTACATTGGGTGATGAGTGATATATTAAATTAAATGAGTGTAATTATAGTTGATTGAAAATATGCATATTGACATATTGTGTAAATGATTTTGAAAATGACACGCCTTAATGCATTTTCATATGCAGCAGGTAACCTAGAGTTAGGTGTGAGTGCATGACAAGGTATTTTTAGCGGATATGGTTGCGAAAGGAATTTCCAAGGATGATATTAGGAGAATTGGGTTGGGAGATGGGCGACGGATCATTTCGGATGAGGACCGTATTTGTTTGGAGAAAAACTCTGACGATTCACCTCGAAGGTAGTCCAGTATTTCTAGAGATATTTCGGTGAGTATATTTTCAAGAACAAAAGTTTGTTTTGAAAATGATTATTTTCTCATACATGGCTTAGAGCGAGTGTGGGTGGTCGGTGATGACTCGTGGCATGGGGTGATCATGTAGACATTCAGTAGGATCATGTATTTACTTGAATGTGTGTTTACTTTAGACATTGCCTTTGCACTTAGGTGGTGAGTAGCCTTAGGGCGATTCTCCTCTTGAGCTTTAGCTCACCGGAGTCGAGTGGGACATTTTTGGTGCGGGGCGCTCGAGACGGCTCATTTTGAGGTTGATTTTGAAGAAGCCGGTTTGTGGCTTGATGGTTTGGATATAACATATTAGAATTGTAGATTTTTAATATATGTTTGTATAAAACTCTAAAAGTGTAATCAACTATTGAATTATTGGGAGATAATTGAAGAATAGTTATGATAATTGATTTTATAGTGTTGTTTATGAGCTAGTGGCCGTCTTATTCATATTGAATATATTGGGTACATTTGGGACGGGTATTTACGGAGTTATGTATTTGGGTAGAGCTCCTAGGTACAAGGAGACTACGCTAGATTTTAAATGAAAAATGTCGGGTGCAGGCATTCCACCAGTATTCAGCGGAGTTATTGGGTAGTCAGCGAACTGATTTTAGGCGTCACATATATATATAGATATCTATATATAGATATCTATATATAGATTTATATATCTATAAATAGATATAGATATATATATAGATATATAAATCTATATATAGATATCTATATATATATATATATATATATATATATATATATATATATATATATAAATCTATATAGTTATCTAATTTATCTATATAGTTATCTATAGTTATCTATATAGTTTTCTATATATAGTTATCTATATATAAATATGTATATCTATATATGAATATCTATATAACTACATATCTATATAGATTTATATATCTATAAATAGATATAGATATATATATAGATATATAAATCTATATATAGATATACATATATATATATAAATATATATAAATCTATATATAAATATCTATATAGATATATCTATATACATCTATATATATAATTTATATATATAGATATCTATATATAGATTTAAATATATATAGATATATACATATTTATATATATAGATAACTATATATATATATATATATATATATATATATATATATATATATATATATATATATATATATATATATATGTGGCATGGCAGGAATCAGTGACTTACGATCGACGGGAAGATACAAGTGAAGTCGGGTTGCTTTGGCCACTGCGTCGGGGCGGAGTCTCTTTGCGAGGAAACTCACAATAAAACTCTGCATAAACCTAATCCCAATCAGCAATATATGCAATATATATATCCAATCGAGCCACTTGGGCCCATCAGTATACTACGACACAATATATCGAACTATATCCAATAGTTTCAAGAGTTAATATGTTTTTACTCTTATACAATACATACATTAAAATTAGAGAATTCTAATACATGTATAAATCAAAGCCACAACCCGGCTTTCTTCTAATACAACCTCAAGGACGAACCGTCTCCTCGCACGCTCCTTGTATACTGTAAAGGGGGAGATCCACGACCAGGGTGAGCTAAAGCTCGGAGAATCGCCACCCAAATTAGAGACTCACCACCTAAGTGCGGTGCAATGTTCCAATTTAAACAAACATTCAAGCAAATGCATGATCCTACTTGAATGTCACGTGACCAACTCGGATCGAGCCCTCACCGACTCTCACACTTTCGCCTAAGCCTACGTATGAGAATTATTAATTTATTAGTGGGCAACCCTCCAGATGAATATATATCAATTGGGCCTTTCAGGCTTGATTGATATATATATTAATTATTTGTGGACTACCCTCGATGAATAAATATCAAGCGGGCCGCTCAGGCGGTTGATATATTCTTTTAGTTTGTGTGGACTACCCTCAGATGAATAAATATCAAGCCCCGGGCCGCTCCGGCGGTTTGATATATTATTTAGTTTGGACTTTACCCTCCGATAATTTACATTTTAAGACTACCCTCGAACCTTGTTTCTCTAGACTCATCTCATGCACTCATTCCTATATTCCTAGGGATGTTCAGGTGCATATGGAATGCATGTATGTCGGTTCAGTCGGTCGTCACATGCAAATATATTTACATGAATATATTTACATAAAACTTTAAATCACACATCAAAATTAGTTCGCCCGAAATTTAGCCAGTCATACCACAGTAATTTAATTTAAATCACTCGACGACACGTCACTTTCCGCAAAATATATATTTTAGAACACTATTATTAGGAATAGTGAAACCCTCGTTTACTATTCACGGAGAAAATCACAAAACACCGGTTCACTTAGTGAACCCGCGGTGTGACCATTCCCGGCCCAAAGCATATCAAGCAAACATTTAATACAATTAAACGACACGCAACGACCATGGCGGCTACGTTTGCGCAGCAGCTCAAAGAAAAACCATCAATTCGGTCCCATATTTGGGACGAATCATGTCTGACCCATTCGACCTTTATCATCTCAAACATGCATTTTAATGACAATTTCCACACAAACAGCCCGCCCGGTTAAATGATCCGCAGCTTGACAAAAATCGAAAAATTCCGCAATTCGGTCCCATGTTTGGGGCCGTCAAGCAACCTCACGACCTCAAACTAGCAGAAACATCAAAAAAAACACTTAAATGGGAGTAAAAACTCAAGTAGGGAGAAAATCCTACCTCTTGGAGTTGTCAAAAACTACGCAAATCGAGTCCGCAGCGTGGCACGCTCCGCGTAGAACATTTCCTTCTTGCTCGAAGGCGCCAGCGTGGGTCGCCGTATTTTGAAGTTTCTCTCTCTAAGCATTTCTCTCAACCCAAAGCTCCACTTTGCATCCTCCAATGGAAATCCACGTTTTTGGTCTCTTGTAATTGGGGAAGACGGCCATGTGCACTATTTTGGCTTGTAGTGACTAAAAATCAAATTCCATAATACCCATTATGTCCCTCATTCTCAGATTTGATTTTCGGCACTATCTCGGCCGTCAATTTTCATCATTTCTCTACTCATACCACTTATGGTACATGAGTACATGCTATATGTGACTTTCGTTGCATCGAAAAATCGGTTCTGACACCCGAAGCGCGATGCCTCAGCGTGTCGACTCAGGCGTCTCGAGAAAATTACGAGAATTTTACGTGCTAACTTCAAGATTTCGCGAGCGATTCCAGCGGTACTATTGTTTAAGTCATCTGAGATCTAGAGAATTAATTACGGACTTTTAACCGTAGTACAATTTGTAATCAAAATTACGTTTGCCCTTATTCGAGAAATTGAAATTTCTCGGGTCTTACGTCTCCCTCCTTAAAAGGAATTTCGTCGAGAAATTGGCAGTCATTATCAACACATGCATATGCAACATGCACTCTACCAGCGCATGTAAACTAGTCATTTAAATCTTAAATGACTAAACCCGTACCTTCATCCCCTAAACAAGAAAGGGATAGGTAACGCGCCGTGTCCTCGCGCTCCCCGCGTTGACTCCTCCACTCCACCGGTGCATGTAGCACTCTCACTAGCCTCCGCGGTCTTACGTCGCAAAGCACGATCCACGGCTACAAACAATGCACCTGGTCCCTCCTCAGGTGCATCAGTGTCAGCTCAATCTATCACAACTACCTCATGAGTGGATGCAGGTATACTCTACGAGCATGGAGGCGGTAAATACCTCTCGGACGACATGCTTGGCGGTAGCAGCTAGCCGTGCCTTGAGTGTCTGCTCTCGAGCCTCTCGAAAGGTCCAATGAACCTCGGCGATAGCTTCACGCGCTTGCCGAACCTAACCACTCCTCTCTTAGGAATCACCTTCGAGGAAGACGTGATCACCAACCTCAGTATAAGGGTCGGCGTCGTACATATATAGCTTTTCCTACTTGAGGCCACGAGTCGTGAGAAGGCTTATTTATCATATCAAGCTTCGCCTTCACGGGTGTCTCTAATCAAATCAGGACCCGTGATGGATCTCTCTCCCACCTCGGTCCATCCTAACGGTGACCTACATGGCCTCCCATACAATGCCTCATATGGTGTCATTCGTACACTCGCCTGATAACTATTGTTGTAGGGCATTCGCAGGGTAATTAATCCTCTGCCCGCTACGATCCGGGACACATGTTCGCGACATGCCCTCTAACACCCGTATGTAATCCATACACCGTAACCCTACACAACCCTTGCTTGGTGTGTAGCAGCTAACCTCTCCAAGGTCACGATCTTGACAATCCGATGGGTATCAGCTCGATCCATGCCATGCATATCATCCGTTCACCCAGAGCCCTTGCGGCTAATGACACCCGTCTGATTCCGCAGCGGTGTATCCGAACTCGGAGTCACCCCGGAGCTCTATCACTCGCTCTCGGTCTGCGTGATAACTTTGTCAGGTGTTTTCATCTCGATTACATAACTCTTGACACACTTGAGCCTCTTACATTTCTGATTCAATTATGAGTTTTCATTGGAGCGTAGTCCTAAAACAAATTCAACCCGTACTCACGAGTGGTGAATGACCGTGCCGTGCCCACACACGGACTCGACGATCTATCGTGCACACAAACGCAATAATGTCAGTGTGACACCGCTCCCGGGGTCAGCCATGAAGGCGGGATCTGAGAGATCTCTCACTCATTATCCCGGAGCTATCGGGTCGACTCGCCCCCATCTAGGGAAGAACATCGTCTGGGCTCTAAAGGCCTTAACCTCTAAGCCCCGAATCAATGTCTTTCCGGTGTGACAACCCAGGCCTAGGTCTGATTACATACAACTTGCAGATGGTACATCCCAGCTCATCCATGTCAAGCTTGACATCCAACAACCAATACGTCTACCTTTAAGGTCCCACTTCTGCCTGTGTGTAACCACGATATGTCACGGCCGACCCACACTGGCCCCTACGGCCTATACGTGTTGTTAGGTGCTTGTATAGCACCAAAGCGAAACTAGTTCCTCTAACCCTTACTAGGGTGTGGAGGAATGAGCTGTATACTCTGCTCTCTTCTTCAGGGATGTATTGTCCCGAAGTCTTAGGATCCGTCTGCAGAAATCGAGTCACTCATGCTCAATCCACATTACTAGTCCTAAAACTAGTGTGAAGTAGAAGTTTTCTGCCTCTTCCCCGAACTAGGAGAAAGCTGATCCTCCCTCTTGTTACCAACAGCCGTATTCCGAGTGTTCCAAGTATCCTCTACCTCTCTCTCTATGGTCAAGACTGTCCGACCATGAAGTCCATGTCAGTAGGCGAAGTCTACGATCCTGTCCCGAATGGACAACTTCAGCCCATTCTCGTGTCTCTCGTAATACCCATTGTCCCAGAAACTCGTCTCGAAGATTGACATTGGTCTCTCCCCAACTCATCAACGCCTCAACCTTCTCTAGGTGGTGACACTCGATGCGACACCACGCGTGTCCCAATCTCCTCGGTAAGCGAAACTCGCACTTGCGAACTTGGCGTCACAATGATGGTCTCTTGGCGGTTTTGTAAAATAATCCTCAAGTGATACTCATGCTCCCACTCGGCGGGAGTAGATCAGATGTCATCCGCGAAGACTACGACAAGCGATCTAGATGGGTGGAACATCCTATGCATGAGATCCATGAATGCGGATTGGCGCGTGTCGATCGAGGCATCATAGTAAACTCAAAAGTGCCCATCGAGCGTCTAAGCGTCTTGGGATATCTGTATTCCCTAATCCTCAGCTGATGGTAACCAGTGCGAAGGTCTATCTTAGGGTAGACTCGCGCTCCTCTTAACTGATCAAACAAATCATCAATCCTCGGTAATGGAGTCAGATTCTTGATGTAACACATTCGATTACTTTATAGTCAATGCCACCGTCGAAGGGTCTTGTCCTTCCTTTTACATAACCGAGCAAAAAGCCCGTGGTGAAGTGCCGGTCTAATAAACCCCTTGTCAATAGATCTGTAGCTGGTTTCGAGTTCCTACAACTCGTGATTGCCATCCTTTGCGGAATCATAGAGATGGTTAAAGTACGGGTGTAACTACGATAAAGTCTACATCCTATGTGGAGGTGATCCGGGTGAATAATACGGAAAATATTCGCGCGTACTTCGCCAAACCTCGAGGTAGATCTAGAGTGCGGGTCTCACCTCGTCCTCTAGAGATAGGCTCGCTATGTGACCCGCTAAGCATCCACGACAACGGACTCGTATGCAGTGGGGCAAAATGTCATGCTTGTCCCCTTGAAATACCACACGACTACCGTCCTGCGTGAAGGCGGTAACTCTCCTGCACTCACAATCGATATGTCTGGCTGTCACGGCCAATCCATCCCGAGGATGACATCAAACTCGACATGTCCATGATCCTCGAGGTCAATGAGTAGAGTCCCTGAGATCTCGGGTTCGCGTACCGACATATCATCCCTTTATCGCTGTCTGGGGGAACTCACGTGCAAAGGCTCCTCTATGGTCTCTAGAGGTGTACTTCCCTTTCCACCTATTTGAGCTTCATTCTCTATAGCGCTAGAACACGGCTAGTCTAATCGATTCGCGTTGGGAGGAAGTATCAATAGCCTCTAACACCTTCTCGTCTGCATGAACCCAGTAATTCGTCCACCATCGAATCTTTTCCCTTGTGAATGTCGGAGGATGATACGCCCTAAACCTCTAGGGGTTACTAGGATCTTCTTTGTCTACATGCTATACCCCAGCATTGCTATAGCATTCATTTGTAATACCTACGACCTCGGCCCGAAAAGTCTGGCGATCGAGCAACGTTGTGCACGACCAGTGCCCCGTGGACGTTCTCTACGTCCTCGCCCTCTACTAGCCATTTACACAATAAACATGGCAACAAGAGTCATCTAACTTTCATTTCAGTCTAACTAGCAATGCACATGCCAATAGACTTCGTGACCATGAAGCGACGTTCATTTCTAAAGTGGTGCTAAATTCGACCACTTGGATTCGTTTTATTCAATAGGGTTCTTAACTTTCATGGTGTTTCGGTACCCAAATCCCTAGATTGAATCCTAACCTTAGCATTCACCCTTTTCTATACGCATTACACCATGCATATAATTTCGTGCGCAACTACCGCGTAATCACCATTTACAAATGGTAGTTAAATCCCAATCTGATATCTACAAAAAAGGCATAACCACGGCCAGAGACGCTAATCATACACACATAACTTCGGTGTATACGCAATCATTTCGCGTTTAAAATATTGTTTTCAACAAAATTTTATTTTCAAAAATTTTTATTTTTGAAAATTTTATCAAAATTTATTTGATTTTATTTGAATTTAATAATAAAAAAATTTTCGAAAAAATTTTATTTTACAATGAACAGTGTTCATTTGGTGACTCAGGAAAAAAAACGAGTCAAAACGGATCGAAAATGGGCGAGTGCGGGTGCATTGCAAGGCCAACTTGGCGCCCGGCCACGCCGGGCCGCGCGCCCCCTTGGCGCAGACGGCGCCCAGCGGCATGCACGCCTACTTTTGCCGCTCACGCCCGGCCCAGCGCAACGCCCACTTTGCCGTGCGCTGTAGTGCACACTGCGGCGCTCACGCCAGGCGGCTGGCGCGCCCACTGCACTGCCGCCCCGAGGCGCCCGAGCCTCTTTGCGGCGCCCAGCACGCCCGGTCGCGCTTACGCTCACACCGCCCGGCCGCGCCGCGCTTCGGCCCACACACTTGACGCCTTGCCTCGCTCTGATGAGCGTGCTTGTTCGAGTGCGCACGAAAAATTTTTCATATTATTATTATTATTTTTTCCGATTTTCCAGCGGTACGGAAGAATGCTAAAAATATTATTATTTTTTTCATTTTCTTGGACACTCAAATAAATTTTTTAAAAAATTTATTTTGCGTCTACTGATTGTACCACTTTGTAAATCTTAGAAAAATTATTTTCATCGTCATTTTTTCATCGGTAGCCTTCCTTGCACTTGAAAATTTGCTTGTGAAATTTTAGTTATTTATCTTATGCAAAAACTGAAATAATTTTCTAGTTTTCCCGCAAAAACCCACCTTGATCTTGTCAGCGGAGCTCTTGTCGGACACGTTGCAGACCATTTATAAAAAATTTTCCAACCAACTTGTTCTCACACTAATCTAGTGTTCAACATTTTTAGTTTATTTGTCCTAAGTGCTATCCACCTAAGCACACAATCCAAACACAACACATGATCAATCAACATGTTATAGCATCAGTCATACCATCACCTTATCATGATCAAACACATCGCAGTGTTCTAATTTCTCTCGTGCCTTCTAGGTAATCTCATACCTAACTTTACATCATACCACACAGGTGGTGATGTTCTTCCTCAACCATGGCCTAAGCTCCTCCATCCACTTAGGTTTCCACCTACCTAAGTTCCACATCAAACCACCTAATTGGTGATGGATGCCCTATCCGAGCTCCCTAGGTATTCGTATGCCCTAAGCTGATACCAGGCGTAACGCCCCAAAACAGAAGTCCGTTGACTACCAGTCAAGCCACGGAATAAGTGGAGAATCGGGTTGCCAGCCACTTTAGAAAATCGGGCAGAGTCTCCTTTGTACGGGAGCTCTACCCAAGTACAAAACCTGTATAAACTGTCCCAAATCAACAATATATGCAATATATATCGATACGGCCACTTGGGCCCATCAAGTACTCGACACAATATATATCAAACTATCCAATAGTTTCCAAGAGTTAATATGTTTTTACTCTTATACAATACGCTACATTAAAGTGAGAATTCTAATACATGTAAATCAAAGCCACAACCGGCTTTCTTCTAATACAACCTCAAGGGCGAGGCGGAGTCTCCTCTTACGCTCCTTGTACATAATAAAGGGGATCACGACGGGGTGAGCTAAAGCTCAGTAGGAGAATCGCCGTAAGTGGGCTACTCACCACCTAAGTGCAGTGCAATGTTCCAATTTAAACAAACATTCAAGCAAATGCATGATCCTACTTGAATGTCTACGTGACCAACACCGGATCCGAGCCCTCACCGACTCTCTCATACTCGCTAAGCCTCGTATGAGAATTATTAGTATTTATTAGTGGGCAGCCCTCCGATGAATATATATCAATTGGAGCGCTCCGACCCGATTGATATATATTAATTATTTAATGGACTACCACTCCGATGAATAAATATCAATGGGCGCTCCGGCGGTTGATATATTCTTTGGATTTAATGGTATCCTCCGATGAATAAATATCAATTGGGCGCTCAGGCGGTTGATATATTATTTAGTTTGAATTTACCCTCCAGATAATTTACATTTAGACTACCCTCGAACCTTGTTTCTCTAGACTCATCCTCATGCACTCATTCCTATATTCCTAGGATGTTCGATTATATGGAATGCATGTCAGTTCCAATTCCAGTCTAAATCATATGCAAATATATATACATGAATATATTTACATAAAACTTTAAATCTTTCAAAATTAGCTCCTTGGGCTAATGATCATACAATAATTTAATTTAAATCACTCAGCCAACACGTACTTTCACAAAATATATTTTTAGAACACTATTAGGGAATAGTGAAACCTCGGTTACTATTCGGAAAATCTACAGCTGCGGTTCACTTAGTGAACCCGCGATTCCATGACCATTCTAGGCCCAAAGCATACAAAGCGAACATTTAATACAAATTAAACAAACCACACCCAAACAGCCATGAAAGCAGCTACGGCTGCACCTTGGCTCAAAGAAAAACCTTGCATCAATTCGGTCCCATATTTGGGACAGATCATACGACCCATTCCCGACCTTTATCATCTCAAACATGCATTTTAATGACAATTTCCACACAAGCAGCCCACGCCAGTTAGGCGATCCGTGACCAAATCCCGAAAATTCCCTGGTCGGTCCCATGTTTTGGGACGTCAAGCAACCCCTCGGCCTCAAACTAACCGAAACATCAAAAACACTTAAATGGGAGTAAAAACTGTAGGGACAAAATCCTACCTCTTGGAGTTATCAGCTTCGCAAATCGGGGTCCGCGCGTGCTTTGCTCGCGTGCCGACATTTCCTTCTTGCTCGAAGACCGCCAACGGTCGATTCGCGTATTTTTGAAGAAGTTTCTCTCTCTAAAGCACATTTCTCTCAGCAAAGCTCACGCATCCTCGATGGAAATCACGTTTTTGGTCTCTTGTAATTGGGAAAGCGGCCATGTGCACTATTTTTGGCTTGTAGTGACTAAAAATCAAATTCCATAGCCCGGTATGTCCCTCAATCTCGATTTGATTTTCGGCGCTATCTCTGTGGCGCCCCAAAACCCGGGGTTCCGTTGACTACCCGTCAACCTGCGAATACAAGTGGAAGTCGGGTTACCCGATGCCACTTTAGAAAATCGAGGCGAGTCTCGCTTTATGCAGGGAGCTCTACGAATCTGAAACTGTATAAACTGTCCCCCGATCATGATATATCAAATATATATACCCCCGTCTGACCACTTGGGCCCATCAAGCGTACTCAACACAATATATCCAAACTATATCAATAGTTTCAAGAGTTAATAAACTACTCTTATACAACACATATTAGAATTCTAACATTACAGCCACATGTATACCTTAAATCCCAACCCTGTCCCAGGCTTTTTCTTCTAAGATAGCCTCAAGGACGAACCGTCTCCTCGCACGCTCCCTGTACCTGTAAAAAAAAGGGGATCCCACGACGGGGTGAGCTAAAGCTCAGTAGGAGAATCGCCCTAAGTGAACTACTCTACCCTAAGTGCGATTGCAATGTTCCAAATTAAACATACATTCAAGCAAATTCATGATCCTACTTGAATGTCTACATGATGACTCGGATCGAGTCCCTCACGACTCTCACACTCGCCTAAGCCTCGTATGAGAATATTCGTTTTATTAGTGGCCAACCCTCCGATGAATATATATCAATTGGGGCGCTCCGACGATTGATATATATTAATTGTTTGTGGACTACCCTCCGATGAATACATATCAACTGGGCCGCTCCGACGGTTGATATATTATTTAGTCTGTGGACTACCCTCCGATGAATGTATATCAACTGGGCCGCTCCGACGGTTGATATATTATTTAGTTTGGACTACCCTCCGAACCTTTTTTTTTCTAGACTCATCTCATGCACTAACTCCTATAATCCTAGGATGTTCTAGTGCACATGGAATGCATGCAGTTCAATCTGATCCCAAACCCGTACAAATATATATACTGAATATATTTACATAAAAATTATATCATACAACATGTTATGAAATTAGCATTTCAAACGCCCAAAATTAGCTCAGCAGGATAATGTTCAAACACAAGCAATTCGTTCGAATTACTTAACCAAACACATAATTTTACGAAATTATATTCTTAGAACATATTTCGGAATAGTGAAACCCTCGTTTTCTATTCTGGGAAAATCACAAGAAGCTTACCGGTTCACTTAGTGAACCCGCGATCAACCATTCCCCAGCCCAAGCATATCAAGCAAGCATTTAATGCACAAATTAACACCCATCACAACCAAACAGCCCTAATTATTTCTGAATGATCCACAAACCCTCCAAAAATCCCCGAAAAAATTTACAAATTGGTGTGTTTTGGGACCGATCAAGCTTGACCCCTCACGGCCTCAAACTAACAGTATCGAAAAACCCTTAAAAATGGGAATAAAACACAAGTAGGAGAAAATCCTGCCTCTTGGAGTTGTCAAAAACTCGCAAACCGAAGTCCTGGCGTAGCACCGCTCGCGTCGAGCGTTTCTCCCTCTTGCCGCGAGGCTAGGCGGTCGGATCGTCAGTATTTATTTTTAAGAGAAGTCGGACCTTCTCTCTCTACCCCAAAAACTCCATTTCTGTTCTGCCTCTCCTGCTCCTCTCTCCGTTTTGTTTTGCTCCATTTCAATTTGTAGAAGAGAAGAGCACTGTAGCTCTTTTGTCTTTAGTTCATTTAATCCATTTATTTATTAATTCCACTTATTTCACCGAGTTTGACATTCGGCTATCTACGGCCATCCTTTTCGTCATTTCTCTACTCATACCACTTATAATGGTACATGAGTACTTGTTATATCTTGACTTCGTCGCATGAAAATCACGTTCTGACACCAATGCGATGCCACCTCGTAAGCGTGTCAACTCAAGCGTCACCGAGGAATATTACGAAACCTACGTGCTAACTAGATTTTTTGAGGCGATTCCAGCGGTACAATCCAGTTTCGTCCATCCGATACCTAGAGAATAAAGTGCAGTTTTTAACGAAATAACAATTTTGTAATGAAGTGATTTTGCCCTTTTTCAAAATTTGGAGTTTTATGGGATTATTGTTTTATCATATTGAAGAGTTTGATTAAAATTGGGACAATCTGTCTTGCATGAAGATGAACTTTGTGCGCAGCGGCGTTGATCTGGAAGATGACTCTTGGCGTGTGAACGGGAGGGATAGGTGATATCAGCGCATCTTTCGTCTTGATAATCCACTCGCATCCGCGGTGCGCCATGGCGCTATCGCCAACCTCCGCGGATCTGTGTGATGATCTGTTTATCGACGGCATAGTCCTCGAAGGTCATCAGTGTCAATATCTACCTGTCCCCAATCCACCATGGTACGGATGCGGGTATATCTCGGAGCATGGAGGCGTGAAACGCCTCGTGGACACGACATCTTTGGTAACCTAACGTGCAGCTATAGTGCTATCCTCAGTATCTCGAAGGCCAAATAAACCTCGGCGATAGCTTCCGCTTGCGAACCTAACCAACTTCTCTCTCGAGTTCACGCGAGGAAAAGTGATCTGACCTCGAACCACCAGGGTCGACGTCGCACATCTACATAACTCTTCTGCAGGCTTTGAGCCGTGAGAAGCATTGTCGTATAAAGCTCACCTTCTCTAAGGTGTCTGTCGAGATCGGGACCCGATGTGGAGTTCTCTTCCACCTCGGTCCAGCAAAGCGGTGATCTACCTTGGCCTCCATTTTAATGCCTCATACGATTACCGACCCTTTCGCACGATAACTATTGTTGTAGGCGAATTCCGCTAAGGGCAATTAATCCTCTACCCTTATGACCTAGGACACATGCTCACAGGGTGTCCTCTAACATATATATAATCCGCCTTGACGTATACCCCTACACAACCCTTGCTTGGTGTGTAGCATGGTACCCGAGTCACAATCAGCGACAATCCAATGAATTTGTCAGCTCAATCCCATGCCATGCATGACCGCTCCCATTTACCGAGCCCTTGTCAGCTGACAACGCAATGCAATTTCCAAAGGGTTATCCAAATCTTGAGTCACTCCCGACTCCTATCACTTAACTCTAAGTCTGTGTGATAACCATGTCCCTGTGTTTTCATCTCGGTCACATAACTTCTCGGCTTATCCTTCGAGCCTCTTACATTTCCTGATTTAACTATGAGTCTCATTGGACGTAGTCCTAAAGACAACTCAACCCACACTCACCATAAGTGGTGAATGACCATACCGTGCACCCGAACGCAATTATGCCATACCGTGACAACCAATCCCGGTTCCACCATGAGGCGGGGAATGCGAGATTTTCCACTCGCCAATTCCGACCTATCGAGGTCTGGGGAAGAACATCTATGCTGGCTTCTCTAAAGGCCTTAACCTCTAGCCCAAATCCCATGTCGTGTCGAGATTATGATAACCTGCCTGGGTCTCGATTGCGGCTTGACCCGATGGTTATCAACTCGTCGAGTCGGCGACATCAACTTGACCAATGGAATTACCACCACGAGGTCCACTGTGGCGTGGCTGCGTAACCACTGATCATCACGACTTGACCCACTGCGGCTATTGTTGTTAGGAAGTGCTTGTATGCGAAGCTGAAACTAGTTCCTCGACCCGTACTAGGGTGTAGAGGAATGGCCCATGCTCTCATGTTCTACATGGCAGGGATCCCAAGAATGCCAGGATCCCACATCTTCTCTGGGGAACTCAGTAATAATGCTCCAATCTTGGCACAGTCACGAAACGCTAGTGTGACAGAGAAGTGTTACTCTCCCAGAACTAGGAGAAGCAGTCCTCTCTCTCTTGTTACTGACACGTATCCCAGAGTGTTCAGTATCCCTTGATCTCTCTCTCACATGGTCGCGGGGCTGTCCCGACCATGGAGTCCATGTCCGTAAGCTGAAATCCCTCGATCACATCCCCGAATGGACAACTTCAGCCCATTCTCATGTCCCCTGTAATATCCAGCCAATCCCAAACTACGTATCTGAAGATTGTTCGGTCTCCCAGCGCATCAGCGCCTTAACCTTCTCTGGGGTCGCCGACGCACTCTGGTCGCGACACCACGTGTCCTAAAGATCTCTACTCGATGGCGAAAACTGAACTTGCGAACTTGGCGTCCATCGATGGTCTCTCAACAGCGTAAGCGATCCTCAAGTGATACTCGTAGCCACTCGTAGGAGTAGATCAAAATGTCATCCACGAACCCGACAAACTGATCTGAATAGAGTTGGAACACCTATACATGAGGTCCATCAGATACTGTTGGCGCATTCATCAATCCAAAGAACATCACCCAGTAAACTCAAAGTGCCCATAGCAGCGTCCTAGCGCCGCGTCTTAGGGATATCTGTCTCGCCAGCCTCGGTGATGGTGGCGGTCACGAAGGTCTATCTTAAGGTGAACTGCACTCCACTTCCAGCGATCCGATAAATCATCACTCCTCGGTAATAGGTGCAGGTGCGGATCGTAACCTGTTCGTTGCACTGTAGTCAGCTACGCGGTCGAAGGGTCTTGCCCTTCTTCTTCGCCAAATAGAACCGGACGCCCCATGGTGAAGTGCCGGTCGATAAACCTGCGTCGGTAAGCTCCTTTAAGCCCGGACTACGAGTTCTATGACTCAGCCGATTGCCATCTATGCAGTCGTAGAGATGGAGTGAATATACCGGGTGTAACTCCAATACGAAGTCTACATCCTATCGCGAGGTAGTCCAGTTAACTCATCTGGAAAACATCGCTACATTCGCAAACTACCCGGTAGATCTAGTTTAGTCACACCGTCCTCGGGAAGTAGGTGTGACCAACATGCTTCATCCCACGACACTTGGACTCGTATCTTTGTCTAGGGAAAATATCGTGCTTGCCTGAAATACCCGCGGGAGTACCGTCCTGGCGTGTGAGGTGTAATCCTCCTACGCTCTGTCGATGGCGATACAGTAAGCTATCGGCCCGATCATCCTCGAGGATGACCTGAACTCGACATGTCCATAATCCTCGGGTCAACGCGTGAGTGGGGTCGAAGTCACCAGCCGCATTCGTTTGTCATCCTATTGTAATCACGGGGATGAAATCCGTGGCGACCATCACAGTTCTGGGATGGTCCTGACTTTCACACCATATATAGGCCTCATTCTCTGGCTAGAAGCAGTAGCTAGTCTGTCGGTCGCGTCGGAGGTAATCTCATAGCCTCCCAACACTTTCGATTCTGCGCGTGAACCAGTGGTCGGCACCATCGGATCTCCTCCCAATGAATGTCGGGAGGATGATCTCCTAAACCTCTGGGGGTTACTAGGATCTTCCTGTCTACACGCTATACCAGCCTGTGCTATAGCATTCATTTATGTACCACCTACGACCTCGGCAAGAATCAGTTGATCAAACAACGATTGTGCACGACCCGGTGCCCCTGTGGGCGTTCTCGTCCTGCGTCCTCTACTACCGCCATTTACACAATTAGCATGCTTAACGAGAATCCTTTAGCTTTCATTTGGAGTCAACTAGTAATGCAGTCTTGATTACTAATAGCCTCGACAACCACAGGCAGGCGGATTTCATTTCTAAGTGGTGCTAAATTCCAACCACTTAATTCGTTTGACCTCTTGATCGAATCCACTAAGGTCATAACCCATAACCTTAGTGTTTACCCTTTTTCCTATACGCATTTCACCATGCCTATAATTTCCTACGCAACTACCGCGCAATCACGATTTCAATTGGTAGTTAAATCCAGTACAGTGTCTCTAAGGCATAAACACAGCCCCGAGACACTAATCATACACATAACCCAGTGTATACGCAATGAATTTTGCATTTAAAATATTGTTTTCCATGAAAATTTTGTTTGCAAAAATTTTATTTTTTGAAAATTTTATTTTTCGAAAATTTTATCAAATTTTATTTGATTTTATTTGATTTTTTTTTTAAATATATATATATTTTTCGAAAAATTTTGAGATGAGCAGTGTTCATGAAGCCGGGTTCGCGACGATGTCGAAAAATTTATTTCGGGGAAAATGCCGGTCAAAGCGGTTCGAAAGTGGGCGAGTGCGCAGTGCCTGACCCGGCCGGCCAGCGCGCCCGATGCGCGGGCCCGCGCGCCCGTATCTCCGCGCCTTGCGCGCCCACGTAGCTGCACACCCCCTTCGCGCCCCGTAGCGCGCCGTGCGCCGTGCGCCCGCGCGCCGCAGCCCGCGCGCGTCGCCCAGCGCCCGGCGCCGCCGCGCCCAGCGCCCGGCGCGCCCGCGGACGCCGCTGCCAGCGCTCAGCGCAAGCCAGCGCGCCCGGCGCCCGGTGTGCCCGAGCGCCACGTCGCCCAGATTGCAATACACCCGGAATTGTATTGCGACCTGATGTCCCATAACCCGAGCCGGCCGGTTGCAACCACGAGGGCGTGTGCGTCTGATCCTCCGCGGCCGACCTCCGGCTGCAATACAATTCCACGTATTGCAATATACTTCTTGACTAAACCGGTCTTGCAATACAATCCTTCTTGAACCTTGCGATACAAATTTTTCATAATACAAAGCGTGCATTAGCCATTTCCAAATTTACGCACCAAAATTTTTCGTTTTTTTTCCATTTATTTCGAAATTGGAGAAAAATCATAAAAAATCATTAAAAATCATTTTTCATTTTCCATAATACTTCAAATAAATTTATAAAATTTTATTTTCTTCACTTTTCTTCAATTTTACACCATATAAAACCTTAGAAAATTATTTTCTCTCTTCTCTGACAAATAAATTTATAAAATTTATTTTATTTTCGATTTTCCACTGAAAATTTTCTCCTCCGATAAATTTATAAAAATTCATTTCCTTCCATTTTCTTCAATTTTTCTTGTAAAATCATAGAAAATTATTTTCTTCAATGCTCATCAAATAAATTTAGTAAAATTTATTTTCTTGTCATAAAATTTCTTCTCATCTTCCCTGATCAAATAAATTTAGTAAAATTTATTTGATTTAATTTTCTTCAGTTTTACACTGTAAAACCTTAAAATTTAAATTTCTTCACCTTTAAACCCACTAAATTTTTCCAATTTATTTCCATTTATTCTCTTTGCTCCGGTTTTTACACACTGTAAAAACTCCTAAACATGTTCCAACACCCATGTGCTAACCATAGCACACACAACAATTCACAACACAAACAACATGGCATACACACCATTCATCAGCTTTTGCATGTTCACACGTAATTCACCAAATCATTCACAAAATCACCTGAAACACATTGACACTGCGTTGCGCGTGGTATACAGTTTTGTCAGTGATTTTCTTAGGTAATCCCATACCTAAACTCAACATCGAACCACACCTAGTGGTGATGCTCTTCCTCAACCATGGCCTAAGCCCAAATTTTCTATCCATAGGTTTCCATATACCTATACTCTTCATCAAACCACCCAAGTGGTGATGGATACCCAAACCCAGCTCCACACAGGTATTGACACATACAAGCTCACGATCTGCGACGCCCTGAGCCGAGGTCGGGTTGACTACCCGTCAACCCGCGGAATACAAGTGGAGGTCGGGTTACCCGATGCCACTTTAGAAAATCGGGCAGAGTCTCCTTTGTACGGGGAGCTCTACCCCAGTCTAGCTTGTATAAACTGTCCCAGTCAATATTATATCACACGATATATGTGTCTGACACTTAGGGCCCATCATTTAATACTCAACACAATATATCCAAACTATATCAATAGTTTCAAGAGTTAATAAACTACTCTTATACAACACATATTAAAATTCTAACATTCTAATACATGTATACCCATAAATCCAAAGCCCTGTCAGGCTTTCTTCTAAGATAGCCTCGAGGGCGAGCGAGTCTCCTCGCACGCTCCTGTACAGTAAAGGGGGATCACGACGGGGTGAGCTAAGCTCAGTAGGAGAATCGCCCTAAGTGGGCTACTCACCACCTAAGTGCAGTGCAATGTTCCAAATTAAACATACATTCAAAGCAAATTCATGGTCTGCTTGAATGTCTACATGACCAAACTCGGATCAGGAGTCCTCAGGCTCTCTCACTCGCCTAAACACCATTGTAAGAGAATATTCGTTTATTAGTGGCCAACCCTCCGATGAATATATATCAATTGGGCGCTCCAGACGATTGATATATATTATTGTTTGTGGATACCCTCAGTGAATACATATCAGCCCCGGGCGCTCAGCGGTTGATATATTATTTAGTCTGTGGACTACCCTCCGATGAATGTATATCAACTGGGCCGCTCCGACGGTTGATATATTATTTAGTTTGGACTACCCTCCGAACCACTTTCCTCTAGACTCATCTCATGCACTAACTCCTATAATCCTAGGATGTTCTAGTGCACATGGAATGCATGTATGCCAATTCAATCTGATGCAAGCCACATGCAAATATATATACCTGAATATATTTACATAAAAATTATATCATACAACATGTTATGAAATTAGCATTTCAAACACCAAAATTAGCTCACTTGGGCTAATGTTCAAACACAAGCAATTCGATTCGAATTACTTAACCAAACACATAATTTTACGAAATTATATTCTTAGAACACTATTTCGGGAATAGTGAAACCCTCGTTTTTCTATTCAGGAGAAAATCCTAAGCTGCCGACCCTTAGTGAACCCGCAATCAACCATTCCCGGCCCAAAGCATATCAAGCAAGCATTTAATGCACAAATTAACACCCATCACAGCAAACAGCCCTAATTATTTCTGGGCAGTCACAACCACTCCAAAAATCCCAAGAAAATTCCCACGGTCGATTCCATGTTTGGGACGATCAAGACCTCGGCCTCAAACTAACCGAAACATCGAAAAACCCTTAAAAATGGGAATAAAACACAAGTAGGGAGAAAATCCTACCTCTTGGAGTTGTCAAAAACTTGCAAACCCGGGGTCCACGCGTAGCCTGCTCCGCGTAGAGCGTTCTCCCTCTTGCCGTTGCCAAACGGTCGGTCGTCCGTATTTTTAGAGAGAAGTCAGACCTTCTCTCTCTACCCAAAGCTCCATTTAAATTCTGCCTCTCTATCTCTCCGTTTTTTGTTTTTGCTCCATTTCAATTTGTAGAAGAAGAGCACTGTAGCTCTTTTGTCTTTAGTCCATTTAATCCATTTTATTTATTAATTCCCTTATTTCACCAGTTTTGACATTCGGCACTATCTCGGCCATCCTTTTTCGTCATTTCTCTACTCATACCACTTATGGTACATGAGTACTTGTTATATGTGACTTTACGTCGCGCCGAGAAAAATAAATTTTCTGGCTTTTACGAAATCGGTACCGTAAAAAGCGATGTCAACTCAGACGTCTCTCTGGAATATTCTGAAATTTTACGTGCTAACTAGATTTTTGAAACTGATTCCGCGGTACAATCCGTTTTGTCATCGAGACCTAGAAGAATAAATTACACAGTTTTTAACCGAAATAACAATTTGCTGTAGAATTCTGATTTGCCACTTTTCCAAAATTTGGAATTTCTCGGGTCTTACAATCTCGGCCGTAAATTTTCATCATTTCTATACTCATACCACTTATGGTACATGAGTACATGCTATATGTGACTTAGTGCATGAAAAATTGTTCACGATTACGGCGCGTGCCTCGAAAAAGCGTGTGCGACTCATTGTCTCCGAAAATTCACGAAATTTTTCGTGCTAACTAGATTTGTGAGGCGATTCGCGGTACAATCCGTTTCGTCATCTGAGATCTAGAGAAATTAGTACGGACTTTTAACCGTAATTACAATTTGTAATCAAATTACGATTTTGCCTATTCGAAATTGAAATTTCTAGGGTCTTACAATATATATATATATATATATATATATATATATGTGTATATATATATATATATATATATATATATATATATATATATGTGAGGCCCGAAACACAGAATTAGTTGACTACGTGACGCGGAATACAGTGGAGTCGGGTTACGGCGCCACTTTGAAAATAGGCGAGTCTCCTTTATACGGGAGCTCTGCCAAATACGATCACCACACTGATACTGTCCCAAACAGTCCGATATATGCAATATATGTCAAATCTCACGGCAACTTGGACCCATAAGCATTTTCGATATACATGCCAACTATATACTGATAGTTACAAGAGTTCAAACGTTTTACTTTCTCATACCATATGTTAAAATACTCAGGAACTCATACATGTAGTATATTAATGCAAAGCCACAATCCGGCTTTTCTTCTAATCTCAGTCTCTAGGACGAGCCATCCCCTCGCACGCTCCATATACACATGGCAGGTGATTTGACGGGGTGGGGTCAAAGCTTCCCCGGTAGGAGAATCGCCCAAGTGGGCTACTCACCACTAGTGCAGTGCAAATGCTCCAAATTAAACACACACTCAAGTAAATACGTAGTCATGCTTGAATGTCACCATGATCACACCCCATGTCGAGTCCTCGAACTCGCTCCACTTGCACAAGCCATGTATGAAAATAATCATTTCAAAACAAAACTTTTGTTCTTGAGAAAATATACTACCGAAATATTCGGTAAAATATGGGACTACCTCCGAGGTGAATTGGTTGGTGAGCTTTCCGAAACAGTCATGGTCCTCATCCGAAGTGATCTGTTGGCCCATCTCCCAACCCAATTCTCCGGAATATCATCCTTTGAAATTCCTTTCGCAACCATATCCGTTTTTATAAAATACCTTGTCATGCACTCACACCTAGCTCTGGTTACCCAGGTATATAGAAAATGCATTATGCCATTTCCAAAACCATTTACAATATGACAATATGCATATTTTCAATCAACTTCTAATTACACTCATGTAATTTAACATCACTCATCACCCGATACTTGGCTCATGAGCAACTCATAATCATTTCGATGGCTTATAATAACCTGGTTAATTCCATGTAATTGTGTCATTGAACTAACACATTAAAATAATGTCTTAGCCTATCTAGGTTTCCACACATATCAAGCCATTCGTTTCCTCGTTTCAAACTTTGTTGCGTGGTTTCGTTCTATCCATTTCACACAAACCGGGACTATTTTCTGGAGTCCCAAGCTTAGGAACAAAATTAGGCATCCACGGGCAGCCCACACTTCTTTATCGGTTCCTCTTGATGGAACCGTTTTGTCCAATTCCGGTCTCTAATCACCAAAGCATAATTTATTCAATAAATTATCACAAAACACCCCAATTCAGTCCCAAGCGGGAAGTGGGCTGTCACAGGCGACCCACCCATCATCGGTTCCAATTTTGGAAACCACGATTTCCATAACTATTCGGTCTCATACATACCAACATAAATTTGACCATAAATTCCACACAATCAGCCTGGTTCACGGGTATCACGGACAGCCAATCTCCATAATTGGGGTCCCATGTTTGGGATAGATCAACTCTTTCATTCAGGCATTTGTTCACATCAAGCACATGATTTAAGCAAAAATTCTGGAATTAAAGACCCAAACCGCCCTCAAGATTGGCGGTCACGGCCATCTCCACGAATCTCAAAAAATTCTAACAATTCGATTCGAGTTTTGGGACCAGTCAACAACCCCTCACGGCCTCGAGCTAACGAAACACCGAAAAACCCCTTAAAAATGGGAATAAAGCGCAAGTAGAGAGAAAATCCTACCTCTTGGAGTTGTCAAAGCTTCGCAAACCGGGGTCCGCGTAGCTTTGCTCCCGGCGTGGTTGCTTCCCTTCTTGCTCGAAGTCGCCAACGGTCGGATTAGCGTATTTTAGAAAGTTTTGAAATCTCTCCAAAAAAATGGCCACGGACCAAAAATCTGGTTCTCACGTTTTGCCTACCTTTCTTATTGGAGAAGAAACAACGTAGCGATTTTTGTCTCCTAGTGACTTAGAAACTTTTCCAAAAATGACCGTTATGTCCTTAACTGCAGTTTGATATTCGGCTTCTCGGCCATCCATTTCATCGTTTCTCTACTCATACCACTTATGGTACATGAGTACTTGCTATTGTGCCTTCGTCGCATCAATCGATTCTGACACCTAATTGTGTGCCTCGAAAAAGCGTCGCGACTCATTGTCTCGACAAATTGCGAATTTCACGATGCTAACCGATTTCGAGCGATTCCAGCGGTACAATCCGTTTCGTCGTCAAAGATGCGAAAATTAATTACGGATTTTTAACCGTAATTACAATTTATATCAAGTACGTTTTACACTTATTGCGAAATTAGATTTCTCGAATGCTTACAATATATATATATATATATATATATATATATATATATATATATATATATAAATCTATATACATCTATATATATAGATATCTATATATAGATTTATATATATAGATATATACATAAAACTTATATATATATATATATATATATAAATCTATATAGTTATCTATATATATAAATATATATAGTTATCTATATATATAAATATGTATATATCTATATATACATATCTATATATATATCTATATATACCTATAGATATATAAAATCTATATATCTATATATATAGATGTATATACATATCTTAATATATAGATGTATATGATATATCTATATAGATGTATACATATATATATATATATATAAATATCTATCTATAGATATATATATATATATATATATATATATATATATATATATATATATATATATATATATATATATATATATATAGATATCTATATAGATTTATATATCTATATATATATCTATATCTATTTATAGATATATAAATCTATATATAGATATCTATATATATATATATATATATATATGTATAGATAGATATTTATATATATATATATACATAACTATATAGATAACACTATACATATCTAGCCTGAATATATAGATATCTATATATCTATATATACTATTTATAGATGTATAAATCTATATATAGATATCTATATATATATATATATATGTATAGATAGATATTTATATATATATATATACATAACTATATAGATATATATACATATCTATATAGATATATAGATATCTATATCTATATATAGATTTATATATCTATATACCTATCTATATCTATTTATAGATATATAAATCTATATAGATATCTATATATAACCTATATGCTATCTATAGATAGATATTTATATATATATATATATATACATAACTATATAGATATATATACATATCTATATATATAGATATATAGATATCTATATATCTATATATAGATATACCTATATATATATATATATAATTATCTATATATATAAATATGTATATATCTATATATAGATTTATATATATAGATATTTATAATTTATATATATATATATATATATATATATATATATATATATATATATATATATATATATAGATATCTATATATAGATTTATATATCTATAAATAGATATAGATATATATATATAGATTTATATATCTATATATATATCTATATCTATTTATAGATATATAAATCTATATATAGATATATATATATATATATGTATAGATAGATATTTATATATATATATATATACATAACTATATATCTATATATACATATCTATATAGATATATAGATATCTACCTATATATATAGATATGTATATATATATATATATATATATATATATATATATATATATATATATATAAATAATAATATATATCTATATATAGATTTATATATATAGACGATATTTATATATAGATATATATATATATAGTTATCTATATATAGATTTATATATCTATACATTTATAGATATATAAATCTATATATAAACTAATAATATATACATCTATATAACTATAAATTTATAGATATATAAATCTATATATAGATATGTATACATCTATATATATAGATATATAGATTTTATATATCTATATATATATATAGACTATGTATATAGATATATCTATATACATCTATATATATAGATATGTATATATATATATATATAGTTATCTATATATATAAATATGTATATATCTATATATAAATCTATATAGTTATCTATATATATAAATATGTATATATCTATATATATAAATAAACTTTAGACTTTCAATACACTAACGAGTCTCGTAGAAATGATTATTAATGTTACTAGGGTAAATGTAATAACCATTAATTTAATTTCAAATTTATCTTTAATATTCAGAGTGTTATCGGCGTTGGGTCATAAAACCTCATTAAAAAGAATTGAAATTATGTTAGATATAATCCAATAAAATCCGGTCTCATGTTTATCCATTAGGGCATCACATAACCATTTGTGTGGACCTTTAATGGGCTCGTAGGTTTCAAATTAATTAAATTAATTTTAACATTCACTCATTCAATATTTTACATTAATTTATTAGGTTTTACATGATAATAATATCTAGACAGACATTAATGTTGCTAAGAATTAGATGATAACCATTAATTTAATTTTAAAATTATCTTTAAATATGAGTATTGTCGGCATTGAATTAAATCTGATCTCATTAAAATTAGTATTTAGTTCCAATCTCATAAAATCGATCATATACATTTTATCTGTTGAGGCATTATAATTATTTTATTATTGGATCCTTAATGGAGTCCATGTTTAAAATTAATAAAATTAATTTTAACATGCACCATTCAATATTTACATTAATTTATTAGGTTTTCCTTGGCAATAATATCTAGACATTAATGTTGCTAAAATTGAATATATGATAACCATTAATTTAATTTCGAATTATCTTTCTTAGTATTATCGACATTGGGTTGTACGATCTTATTAAAATTTTGAAATTATTTTGATTTCCAGTCATAGAGCCCGATCATGTCATTTATTATTGGACCCTTAATGGAGCCCATTAGGTTTCAAATTAATTAAATTAATTTTAACCTTCACTCATTCAATATTTTTACATTAATTCAACTAAATACTTCATAATAATATTATCTAGACAAGGCAATATCATTATGCATATGTATATATCACATGATGAAATTATATGGCACCACCTATTCTAAGTAGCATGGCAAGCATACATCATATGTTATATCTATATAAAACAATTATAAGCAAAAGAATAAATAATGGGCCCATAATCCCTTGGTTTCTGAAGAGAAAAATAACAAACGATAGGGCGAGAACCTAACGATGTCACCTTTTGTAATCATCTTTCCATCGGTCTTGAAATTCTTTGGTGTAGTTAAGTTAAATTGATTTCTAGGGTTTTAAGCCCAGCACAAAACTCTTAACTAGTCCCCTCATAAGCCAAGCACCAAATCGTGGACAATCTGCGTACACAACTGATCATCACGATATTATGCGGGAAGGTATATCACCCAGCATGAGGAATTGACTAGCCAACATTTGTCCCAGGTCGATGTTGCCCAAGCTTGCGCGCATCGCCAAAAATCAAAAAAGCAAAATCGTTGTCGATCACGCTAAAAACTTGAATCATCATGAAATTTTATAGAGGGATAGAACAACACTTAAGGAACATCTTGGTCAAATTCGGAGTCCGTCAGAGACTACACACACACCCCGAGCAGCGTGCGAGCCAAAAACTAAAATCATCGCCATTCTTGCCTGAAGGACCTTGGACACGAAATTTTATAAGGAGGTAGATCACGAAGAAAGGGATTAGCTGGCCAAATTGATTCAATCAAGTAGCACGTGCCCTTTATGCACCCTTGGAAGCGCGCGTGAGTCTGATCTCGGCGCTTTATGCGACACGTGTGGGCACGTGTCGGGTCTTCAAATGACCCTCTTCCTCACTTGACCTCTTTATTGTCCCCTACATGATTATGGTGTTGTTATGCAAAGCGAGCTTGATCTACGAAGAAACAATGAACAATAACATGCGATTGTTCCACTTTGGATACTTATTATATAATTATCAGTAAATCCAGAATTTACATAGAATTATCCGATAAATAAATAAATAAATCAATGAGAATACCTAATCTTATGATTTGCCTCAAGTTACATAAAAAAAAAAAAATACAATCAAATTTCTACCATGGATTAAGGCCAAAATAAACATTCATTCATACAAAAGTATAAATAACATGAAACATAAAACCTAGGCGTCATATTATATCTAATTAGATCAAATATACATGTAAAAAAATATAATGATTCGGTTTACCACACATTGATTCGATCCGAGGGCTCGATGCTAATTGTTGGGATCAATGTATAGCGAAGTGCGGATCATGATTGGATAGATATGTGATACTGTCATCGGGCTTAGGGTTTACTAACCTCTTAGCCTTGAGAACCTTTCAAGCTATTCTAATTGCGACAAATCTGGGTGTAGGCGGCCTTTAGTACCGGTAAAGGAGAGAACACACACGTATGTGTGTAAAGACCCATATGGAGAAAATATCAAGGTCCTAAGGAAAGGGGTCTATTTATATACTCAAAATTCTAACCTTATAGGGTTACTTGTCAAACAAGCAACCAATCAGGCGACACCAAGCCACCTATATTGTATTCTATTTTTTTTTTATATAATTAGGAAATCCATTAGAGTAAGGAGACAAATAGGCGAAGGTGTAGCAATCTCTATATGTTAGAAATCCATTGGAAAGTAAGGAGGCTAATAGGCCTATAGCAATCTCTATCCTGCCATGTTAGATCGATAGATTTCTTTTTAGGAATAAGGTTTTTTTCTTGCATATTAAGTAACCAAACTCTTGTTTTATTATTGGTTTCTTATCTTTTAAATAATTATTAATAGACTATATCACTAATTAACTAGTCTGGGGATCTAATGGTCCATGATTAATTTTGGCTCTTCATCAACGGATCATAGTACTTTTAAAACATAAGTCCAACAATTTATTGTAAAAAATTGAACTTAAATTTGGGATAAAATGTATGGGTAGGTGGAAACCGTTTCTAAGATAACTTTTTTGTTTTTTCCGAATAGAAAAATAAAATATATATTTGATAACCAAAATTTTATTTTATTTTTAATCTACAAAAAACTTTTAAATTATTTCAAATATATTTTAAAATTTTAAAAAATTTAATTCTATAAATATATATACAAATAAGACCTTTATGTAAAATTATTTCTAAAGCATATTTAAAAATATTAAAACGAAATTAAAGTTTCTAATGGGATTTTTACTTCTTCGGAGTTTATGGTGTCGTTTTTTTAATTAGAATTCCAATTCCCAAACATAAACTTTATTAATCATATTTGAATTGAATCTAATCCCCAAAGCAAAAACTAGTGGAGTTGAATCCAGATCCATATGAAACATCTGAGCCCAAAAAACAAAACCAATAATCCGACATCGGTTGAATTAAAACAAAAATGTTCTTAAAAGCTAAAAAGGAATTGCAGTTAAAGCGAAGACATTTGGAGGAAGAAAAGGAATAATGCAAAGATGTAGATGGAATCGGCCATGTGAGAGATCACGTGACATGGCCGCGCAGATCTTAACTAATGGAAGCATGATTGTGTTGTAAGAACGAGAGTGTGCTGCAGTAGGTCCAGTAAGCGTCTTTTGATTGAACTGTTCTATTCCACGTGTCATTCTGGTATTGGTTAATGTCCATCTTTGACATGACAGACATTATTAGCTCTCATTTTTTTATTCACACCGAAGTGAGAGGGGATGTGGCCGCGTAACCCCTGCCCAGCTGTAACATCACATTTGTATATCTGTTTCCCACTTTAAAATTGGAGTTCGGCAGATATTTAGGTTATTTAAAATTTTTATCAAAAATAAGTTGAAATTGAAAATAACATTTAAACTAATATACAAAATTTATCATCTATTCTTTCAAAAAAAAAAAAAAAAATTATCATCTATTTTAAAAAAATTTAAGCCATCTTAGTAATCATAGTCATTGATTATGACATTAATTTTAAAAATTTCAAAATATTTTTAATACTATAATAAATAATTACAACATTAAGATAAAAAATATTCAATATTATATTAATAGCTACGGTATTGTATTATTTATGTACTAATTTTGATATTATTTTATTTTTAACCTATTTTAATAATTTATTTTTCAAAATAAATTATATATGTCCAATACTCACTTAAAATGATGAAGTATGTTTTGAAGGTTAAGATGAACCCTTATTTGATAGACCATTAAAAATTAAGCCATTAATACATTTTTTTTGAGAAGACAAAATGTTCATCTCCCATCAACACTCCCAATTTGCCATCTCCTTCCTGAATGCCACTCTTCCCTATTTTTCACCACAGCGGAACTTGCTTGATTTTTCTTTTCAATTTAGTGTTCAAATTTTTTGGATTTTTGTGTAATAACTGGAATAAATTAAATCAACTTTGATATATATCAATACATTTACCTATATTAATAAGTAATTTAATAAATATAAAACAATATTTTTTTCTTATTCATAATAAAATTTATTTATAATATTAATAATTTTCATATTTTAATCTTGTTTTTATACTTTTATATTTTAATTTTTATAAACCTAAATTTAAAAAAAATAGAAATAAAACCCACAAGTTAAACTTTTAAAGGTAAAAGTAATAAAAAAACCCTTAACTATTTAACAAAAAAATATTATTAATCATTTTAGTATTCAATTTTAAAAGTAATATTTGAAAGTGAATAAAATTAAAGCGTAAATGTGTTACAAACTAAAATTAACAACACTAACAATTAAGCGTACTTTAATTTTATAACATTGTTACTTCTAAATCTATATATGAAAATTATTGGAATTTTGTTTAAGGTTTTGATTTTTGGAAATTTGACTGAGTGGAATTGGCATCAAATGCCATATTGAGCACAAAAGAACCTAAATCTTTTTTAGAAGCTTTAGGTCTTTTTAATTTGATATTGGAGTTTAAGTTGAGAACCTGACTTAAGACCTTCTCTTTTGACTGTACTTATGAGATCTCCATAAGTAAGGGAGTCAAATTGGATTGTTCCTCCATGTTTTTCTCTAAGGGCTTCTTGAACTCTGTCGTTGAAAGCCTTAGGAAGACCATAAAGGAATCTTTCCTTCCAGTAAGAAGCTCTAGCATCAGCTCTTACCATCAAGGTTGCTAAGAACACATCATAATACCATTTAAGGTCACTTAGTGATCTACATCTTAAGTTTTGTAGAATTTCAGTTCTTTTCCTCCATAAATGCTTGGATCACCTATGAAGTGTTTGGTTATAGCATAAACCAATCTTATGATTGAGTTTTGTTCTCCTTCCTCATTTGTACTTTTAAAATATGAAATCTTTCTTTTTCATAGGTAGTTTTCCACTTTGAAAGTTTTTTAATGTGCCATTGAAACCTCTTGTGACTAATTGGACGACATTCGATCATCATCGTTTGCAAATGCTTGATGGCGCCATTTGCATTTGTGAGAAACACAATGAAGATTTCATGTTCGGAAAGGCATCTATATTCCAAGAATAGATGTCATTGCTATTATAACTATTTTGTTTTGGTTGTTTTTCCTCCAAATTGTAAAATGCGGAGGAGTAGGCCTTTGATAAAAGTTTTTATCTTTGATGCCAAGTTTTTAACTTGTTTATTTGTTCTTCTTCTTGTTGATAATATCTTCAATAAGTTTTCTGAAACAGCTAAATTTGCTTCTGATCCACTTAAGAAGTTTACTTGGGTTTTGAGCAAGAGGATCTTTTATTTCTATTCCTGCTTAATTTTTGTGTTGTTAAAAGTCTTATCAATTCATCATTACTTTTATTACCTCCTAATTTAAGGGGTTTTATTGGTTTGAATATAAGACTTTTCTTGTTTTTCTTCTTTTTCTTCCTTTTCCAGGTTTATAATTTTTGTAAGTATTTACTTTCAATTCTATTTAATTGAGTAGAAAGTGTTCCTAGAATTTGATTTGTAAAATTATTTTGTTGCTGAATGCATATCTTTGGTTGTCATTCTGTTTTCATCTTCTTTTGAATCAATTTGTTTAAAGGTGGGCTATTATTTCTACACCTTGAGCCTTTATTTTATTTCTTCCAAAGGGGATGGGTTGATACTATCTTCTTTTGATAGTATTTGACTTCCATTCTTTTTGGAACATATTTATTGAGAAAAGGGATATTTTATTTGATTGTTGCTTCATAAATATCAAAATATGTGTATGAGACCCCGGAAAATCCATGTTTTCTAAGGAAGGATAAAATGGTAATTTCGGTTGAAAATCCGGAATTTTCTAGATCTCGGATAATGACCGAATTCAGATTGGAATGTCTCGAAATCTAGGCGCCGCGTTGAATTCGTCGAATTAGGGGCCGGTCGGAATTTCACGTTTTCCGAGCACGGAGGGATGCATGACACTTAGCGCGTTTTGGGAGGCCCGGGGCGCCACGTGTCGGTGCAGATGCGATCAAACTTGAGGTCAAGTGGGGCTCACTTGTGACACACATGGCATGATGCCATTAGAGGGATATCTGAGGTAGATTGATAAGGATAAGGGGGTAATCAGGTGTCAATGAGAAATGGACGTAATGGCGATGAGAGGACTTTCCTCTTATTCAAGTCTTCCCAAATCGGTTGGGAGAGGGAAGGAGAGAGGAGAGACCAACCGAGGAGAGTGAGGAAGAGAGGGTTTTTAGAGAGAGAGGCTCCACCTTCTCTCTAAAATTCCCGGCTATCGGACCGTTGGCTTCCGACGAGACAAGGAGCAAAGTTGCTCCCCATGACAAGGACTACACGTGGTTACCAGTTTCGGGGAGTTTCGACAAACTCCAGAAAAGGTAGGGTTTTCTCCCTTGCTTTGCCTCTTTATAAGGGTTATGTAATGGATAGGATTTGTTGAGGCACGGATGGCCGTGGTTTCGGTTCCCAGCTTTGGACCGAGTTAGAAATCCACCCAGAGTGTTTTGGACGGAGTCCTGAGGCCATTTTGGGTGTTTGCTTGATTTGCGTGGTGTCATGTTATTACCATGAGAAAAATAACATGTTTGTGGCGATGTTGTGGGCAGTTCGAGACGAACCGCGGATAGTGTCGCCCAGCCCATGTGAGCTAAGTTTATGTTATTATAAATTGAATAACATGATGTATGGATTAAATTATCTTAATATATGCATGAGTGATATATTAGCATGTGTAATATGTTGTGTGCCATTGCGAACTGCACTTAGGTGGGGAGTAATCAGTAGGGAAATTCCCTTCTTGGTTTTACCTTTCGCCAGTCGTCGAGACTATTTTTGGGTACCGACGCTTGGGGATGGGCAGCTTCCGGGCCTTCTGAGACGACGGCCCAGTGACCTTATCTTGTAATTTTGTTCTTTGTAAAATTCTGTTGAAAACCCATTTTTGTATAAGTGTGATTAAACACAATTGTAAATAAATCATTTTTGTATAAAATATATAATTGTGTTGAATGGATATCGGAGCCCAATGGACTGGTTTACACATGTACGTGCCTCACGATGTGAGACTTGCGTGGATTTTCAGCGGGTTGACGGGTAGTCAACGGACACCGGATTAGGCGTCCTGATGTGAACATTGGAATATTCATTTCCATTGTTTTCTTCCCATAGTTTGATACCATTGTTCTCTAAATTTCTCTTTTGTTTCTTGAGATAATTTTTGAGAAAAACCATTGCTTTTTCTTTATGTTCTTGATTTTGGCTACTTTTCTCAAGTATTCTTTGTCTATTTCAAAACATACATTTTTAACTGTCATCATGTTGGTGAGAGGGCTCATCATTTAGTGACATCATTTGAAAAATGTTGGAGACCTATCTGGAGAGTTTGAATGTTTGGTTCAGTGTATATTTTTAAATGCGGAATAGTAGATGAATAGTCTACTTCTTCAAGATTTAAATTTGATTGAACATTTGATCTTCTAGAAGGAGTTCTAATTTCTAGAAAGGAATTAGAAGACCTTGCAGAATATGATCTTGTTAAAGTTTCTTTTCTTGGTTCAAAATTAATTTGAACATTTCCTTGTCCATCTTCTATTATGGATAAGAGTTTTGGTTGTTCAATTGGTTTTGGGGCTAATAGTTGTTTGAAATTCCATTCAGAGGATTGTGTTAAACATTCCCATGGAACCAGGTTTTGAATTATATTGTTGAATTTTTCCTCATTTGCTTGCCAAATTAATGTTTGATCTTTTGGTGAGAATAGGCAATTCGGTCTTCTGATCATTTACTTTGTAGTATACCTGTATACTATAGAAGTGTATTATTTCTTGACCTAGGATCCATGTCATAATTTTGAGTTTGAATGTTTAGGTTAAGGCTTTATGAATGCTCTTATCATTCCTGCAGGTCTAACTCTAGATTTGGATAACAGGTGAAATACGGGTCAAGCGATGTATTTGTTTCCGGTAATCTAAGGGAATCTGGAATTTGGTATGTCTTGCGTCACGCGGACATATACATATGGGTTTGTCGCACAACTGGTTAAGGGTTTGGGCATTTGCTACAGATAGCTCCTATATGTAGAATTTTGAATTTTTCTTTTTTGAATTTGTTCTAGATCATAAGATCTAGAGTTCCAATAGTTACGTCTCGGAACCTATTGAATGAGTATTTCGAGGAATTTTAGTTCTATAATCTTTTGAATTCAAAAGTTCCTATATTTTGTATGATTCTTTAATATTTTGTTTTGGCATTTCCCAATTTTTGATATCTTGTTCCCAATCTTCTATAGAAGCAGTTTGTTTTCAAATTGTTGGGTGTTTTCTTCAGCATTTGTCTTAATTGTTCATCTATCTGGACGAACTAGTATTTGAACTAGTACACACCAGTTTTTTGATGAGGGTGACATTTCTATCCTTTCTACGATGGTGGGATTCTAACATTTAGAGGGACCACCCGCGGGACCACCTACCACACCACAGGGGCTTCTGGCTGACCAAACGGATACAGCGGGCTGACCAACACTAGCGTAGAATCCGCGATTATTTTGAAAGAATACAAATACAAAATTAATCAAAAATTTTGCGAGAACTTTAGCTCGATACCAATTCTCTGCGGGACCTTAAACAATTTGAACATATATTTTTGAGCGATGAAATATTAAAATTTTGAAGCGAGTATGATAAATTTGATTTCTTCAAAAGTGCGGCGTTATGGCTGCAGGTTTCCTGTTTAAACACCACTTAGTGGGGTTCGGGAGATTTGAGGGTTTCCAGCACGATATACTATTTGAAGTTGAATATATTTGAAAACGAACATGCAACGGTATGCAATTTTGAATCAAATAAAACGATATTGAAATTTGAATTGAAATTTATTGAACTGAAAACTTACAAACTTTGATGCAAGCTTTTGATCAGGAAAGCTTAGTAAGCAAGGATGGATACAAAACTCTCCAGGCTTCTCTCTCTAACTTCCTTATCTCTCTAAAGCACTTGTCTGCACCAGCTAAGGAGATGACCCCTCCTTATATAGGAAATTTTTGGATTTGAAATAAAACTTTGACGTCCACACGATTGGATCACATGTGACTTTGGTCACATACTTTTGAAGTCACTGTCTCTTGCTTTTTGAAGAGTCACTGCTTTTGTGTCGTAATTTTGTTTTCTTACATGAGTGGAGCTTTTGCTTTTGAAAGTGGGGGCCCGGCTGTCAGCGTTTGAAATGATCCTAAGATGCTATCCCACACCACTTGTGGGTGAATTTTCCATTCTTCATTAAATCTGTCGAAGAAAGCATCGAAATTGATTTCTTGGAATTTTTAGCACATGCATTCTGAGGCAAAGGCTTTTGAAGATGTTGATATCCTCCTTATCATCCTTTTTCGAGGGAGTGAAGAAGGGAGGCCGTAGCACATGTCTTCATTTTCTTCGGAAGAAAGTGTGCTGCCCTATTTGTGTCATCCTCGTCTGATGCGGTAGTAGTTTTGAAGCGATCTGTCAGCTTGCGGATTTGTTTGAGATAGGCCACGTAAGTTTGTATTTGAAGGAAATGAGTTTCTTGTTATTGGGCTGGCAAGGTTGGGACAACGAGGTACCTTGGCCTTTGAAGAAGAGGGCTTTCAAATTGGGCTTTTGAACTGGTCATTTAATGACATCAAAGCTTTGGGCTTGAGAGATTTTGAGCGGCCCACCATTGGTTTTGAATTCCTAGCCAAAGCTTAGGGAATGGGCTTGGATGCAGGATGATGGGTACCTGAAATCCCAGCGAAAGAATCAGGGATTCTTAATTGAGAACAAAGAAAGTGAATAGCTATTTCCGGGAGGAAAAAGCTTTCCGCGATTTGATTTGAAATAATCAAAACTTTTGGTGATTTCGGGCGGAAAATATTTGGATTAGCTCCCATAAAATATCATTCACGAAACCAATTTGGAAAAGTTTTGACACCGTCCAGGTTAAAAAACCCGAGTGAGTTTTGACACAATCTGAGAAAGTATGGTACAAGCATTTTTGTAGTCCATAAAAATCAAAAGTTTGAGGATCAAAATGTTCAGAAAGTCTTTTGTGGGTAAAAATATTTTGACCCCAATCTTTTTCATTAATGACTTTCAAAATTTTGCACATTTTGAGTAAGCAAAGTCATTTACCTGGGGTTCTTGTTTGTGAGATGTTTAGGCAGACTCCGTATCTACAGTATGGTCGTAGAATTCTGAGGTTTTTAGTATTCGTTGGAAATGAAATACTTTTCATTTGAAAAATCTTTTGACCTCAATCTCAGGAAGCGATATATGATCAGGTTCTAAAATTTGAAGTAACAATTTTTGTTCTTTTTGTTTGGTATCTGAAATTTTGGAGTTGGTGTTTGAAAGAAGGGTTAAGGGTTTTCCCCAAAACTTGAAGCAGTTTGAAGTTTGAGGCCTTTCATTGCATAAGAGGCTTTTGAAGTGGGTTTGATTGGATACGGCTTTTGCACGCTCATTTCCACGTAAAATTCCAGTGAAAAATCAGGTAAAACATTTGAAGATCCTTTGATAAATTGATTTCAAAATCAAAAGATAAAATAGCTTGCCATCGGCAAAAATACATTTTGAAACTAAGTTTTGAACATCTTTTTGCAATATTCTTCTTGGCTTTTTCGCGTCGGCTCTTAAAGAAATTTTTGTTGAAAACTATCACTTTGAAAATTTTGAATACATAAAACAATGGCTAAAATTTCTTTTTAACAGTTGGAATGTTCAATTGTGGACCGCTCAATTACAGTGAAAATCGTAATTGAAATTTTTGTTTGAAAATCTTGTTTTAAAATCACCATATCATATTGGAGGCATGTTGTCTCTATAATAGGAAGAGCAAGGTGAAGGATACCTAAGCGAGAAGTTCTTAACACGGATTTTGACTTGTTTGACTACTGGGTATAGTTCCTCGGTTAAGGTAAAGTTTTCTTTAACCTTTGAAATAAGGCTTGATTAAAATCCTAAGATTTGGGTAAAACTTCATTTCGTAGTTAAGGCTTCCTATGAACCTTTGTAGTGTTTTATCTTTGACCCTCATCGAAGATTTGTTTGCAAAATCTATTGCTCTACGTATAGGTTTATTTGGCCTTGATGAATATCTGTGGCCTTGAACCGGGGTCGGATTATTCACCGTCGGCAGCGGAATGTAAGTGGAGGGTGGGTTGCTCACCCAAAATCAGTGAAGTCTCCTTTGTGGGGGAGCTCTACCCAAATCTGAAGGAACTTTAATATAAAACACATCCCCAACGGAGTCAATATAATCCCAAAGGATAACATGGATACAGCAAACCACTTGGGCCCATAAAACAATATCCATCAACCATATCAACCATGTCCCATAGTTAGAGTAGTAAATGGCTCTTATACAACCTTATATCAAAATAGAGTTCTAATACATGGAAAACCATCAAAACCACATCCGACTTTCTTGGCTTCGACTCCTAGGATGAGCCGTCCCGCACGCTCCGGTACTGTAAAATAAGGGGTCCCACGACGGGGGTGAGCTAAAGCTTCGATGGGAAAATGCGCCTAAGTGGGCTACTCACCACCTAAGTGCGGAGTGCAATGTTCAATTTAAACAGGCATTCGAGCAAATGCATGATCCTGCCGAATGTCTGCGCTGACCAGCTTCGGATCCAGGAGTCGCCATGAGCTCTCTCACACTCGCTAAGTATGAGGAATTAATATTTTATTAGTGGACAACCCTCAGATGTATATATATCAATTGGGCGCTCCGGCCCAGTTGATATATATAGAGTATACGTGGACACCGATGAATATATATCAAGCTGGGCATCCGGCTGGTTGATATATTATTTGGTCAGTTCACCCTGAGCATTTTACATTATTCAAGGCAACCCATAGAACCGCCTCTAGACTTGTCTCATGCACTAACTCTATGGTCCTAGGATGTTCCGTGCGTATGAATGCATGTAAGTCAGTTTAATACAGTCTAAACCACATGCAAATATATAAACATGAATATATTTACATAATTAAAAGTGAAAATCACACAAAATGTTATGAAATTTATCATTTCAAACACCAAAAATTAAACTCACTTGGGGCTAATGTCAAACACAAGCAATTCGGTGAATTACTTAGTAAAACTGAGATTTTCACAAAGCACATTTTTGGGGCACCCGCCTCTGGAGCATTAAAACCTGGTTTTACGTTCCCAGTTCTCAAATAATTTATCAGTTCATATATAAACCCGCATCTCATGGCCATTCAGGCCTCAAATCCATTCAACACACAATTCAAACCACAAAATCAACATTTTCATACCCACACGTAGTGGGCTTGGCTTCTGAGAATTTTGCTCCGTCTGGTTTTAAAAAAATTTGTATTAATTAGGTCCCATGTTTGGGACCCGATCCGTCGCCACAATGGCACTGGTAAGGCTCGAACATTAGAAAAACACTAAAATGGAATAAAACCCAGAAGTAGGAGAAAATCCTACCTCGAGGAGTTTGAAGAAACTCACTAAAACCGGGTCACGTGGCTTTGTTCTGCGTAGATCGTTTCCCTTCTCACCCGAAGTCGCTTGACGGAGTCGGTTGTGTGCAAACTTAGAGAGAAAGCTCTCTCTCTCTAACTCTCTCATGAAGCAGCCTCTTGGACGAAAACCATGGCTTTCTCACGTTTTTGGCTTGTCTTAGGGAGGAGGGTGAAGACTAATTCCCTCTTTTGTCTTTTATGACTTAAAAATCAAATCTCTTAAATGACATGTATGTCCCTGCTTTTACGATTTGATATTAGAATACTACCTCGTAGTCATTTTTCATCATTTATCTACTCCTTTACCACTTATAGTACATGAGTACATGTTATATAATGGCTTCGTCACATAAAAACGATTTACGGCACCAGAGCAGCGTGCCTTGAAAAACGTGTCGACCGTGTCTGAAGTGCGAAATTTTACGTGTTAACTAGATTTCATGAGGCGATTCTTGGTGCAATCCGTTTCATCATCCGAGGTCTGAGAATTAGTTCACGGATTTTAACGTGATACAATTTTAACCAATTAAAATTACGATTTTGCCACTTATTCCAGAAATTAGATTTCTGGGTCTTACATTCTCCCCTCCTTAAAAGGAATTTAGATCAAAAATTCCAGAATTCGATATAAACACTCACATGCATATGCAACGTATAATGTACCATGCATGTAAACTAGTTATTTAATTGTTAAACAACTAAACTACGTACCTTCATCCCTAAACAATAAGGGATAGGTGGCCCGCATTATTAATCATCAGCTACCCCATTGAACTCCTCCACTCCATAGTGTCTCATAGTACCTTCCACTAAGTCTCACGGTTTTGCGTCATAAAACCTGAACAAACTATCAACAATACCATACTGGTCCCACTCTCGATTGTCCAGTGTCAACCTCTATACGTCCCCCGATCCACTACATGGGTTGGGTGCGAGTGCTGACATCACTTTCGGAGCATGGCGTGGCTCACCTGTGGACATACGACATGCTGGGCCAGTGCGCTAACGATGCATAGCAGTGCCTACCCTCTCAAGTATCTCCGGGGCCCAAATGGATCTGGCGATGGCTTCCACGCTTCTGGGAACGACCCTCCCTCTTAGGCATCACGCCCGAAGGCGTGAGCTGACCTCGAACTCTAAAGGTCGTCGTACATCTCTCACATAGCTCTTGCAGCCGACTCCCGAGCCGTGAGAAGACGCTGTCGTATCAAGCTTACCTTCTCAGAGGTGTCTCTAATCAAATCGGGACCGGTGTTGGGGCTCTCCCACCTCGGTCAACATAGCAGTGATCTACATGGCCTCCCATGCAACAATTGCCTGTACGGCGGTGCCATGTATGCTCGCACAGTAAGCGTATTGTAGGCGAATTCTACTAAGGGCAAATGCTCCTCCCAGCTACCCTTATGATCTAGGACAGCGTGTTACTTAGCTGTGTCCTCTAATACTGTATAGTCTCGGTGACCCGTGCAATACGAGGTGGAGCTATTGTACTCATCGTCAGCAGGTGTACCAGCCTTTTAGGAAATATGCTTCGAAATGCGTAATCTAGGTCTCATCAGACACTATAGATCCTGGCACTCCATGTAGTCGGACTATCTCACGAATGTATAACCGGCGAATCTCTCAGGCTGAAGGTCATCCGTACGGCTGAAAATGTGCCGACTTAGTGAATGCGGTCCTTTATCACCCATACCGCGTCATGCTTCTGCTGCGTCCGTGGCAAGTGGGTCACAAAGTCCATCGTGACGTGCTCCCACTTCCACTTTGCCACCTCGATGGTGAAGTAGCCTGGCGTATTACGATGCTTTCGACGCTTTACTGGCGACATTTGAGACATCGTCGAACGAGAGTCCCTACGTGTATAATACATCCGCTCGATATCTGTGGCGGCGAGATCTGGCGCATCGCCGTGCCACAGGCTCTCGCGACCGTCGAGGCTTGGTGAAACTCCTAAGTCCTCTCTCCGTCGGTCCGGCGGGAACCACTATCAGTCGCATATCGAAGACTACCATGCAAGTAAACGGTCCGGCCTCGTCACGTGCGGCTGTGTCTTGTCCTGGTGGACACTATCTACCGTCACCTTAGCACGGGACTCAATCACTGCATTCAACGGAGGCGGTGTAACCACTAAACTCCCCAAAGTACCACAGATGCGCTCGATGCGTAGCCCAAAGCCCGACCCGGTCCTCGGCGTCTGCCCGCTCCCGAGCTACCGGCGAGGCTCCTCGTGACTTCCCGGTACGAGTGCATCGGCCACCACATTTGCCTTACGAGGTGTGTGCAAGGTGATCATAATCCTCTAAGAACTCCATCCATCTGCGTTGCCACATGTTAAGGTCTCGCTGCGTGAAAATGTACTTGGACTTTATGGTGCAGTACCTCGAACTCTCGCCCTTATAAGTAGTAGGCGCGGTCTTCGTAATTCTGACCTTAACTCCATGTCATGGCAGGACAATTGCTCCCATGATTCTTCAAGCCCGGCGAGAACCATAAATACTACATACCCTCGATTTGCATCAAAGCACATCAATCCACATCCTCGAGGCATCTGACCTGCCTTTGTGTACCCCTGTCCTATCTGGAACTGCAGATGGGAGGCGAAGTAAGTCGCTTCTTCAACTCACGGAATGCCTCTGGCATCGGTCCATCCCCTCAAACTTGACCTCCTTCGGGTCGACCCTAGTCATAGGTCTTGCCAATCGGAGAGAAATCCTCAATGAATCTCTGGCAATACCCGGCACGATCCCAAGAAACTAATATCTGGCCGACCGGTCTCTCGACTCATCAACGCCTCGACCTTGTGACGCCCCAATCCCGGGGGTCCGTTGACTACCCGTCAACACGCGGAATACAAGTGGAGGTCGGTTACCAAGCCCTTTAGAAAATCAGGGGCAGAGTCTCCTTTGTAATGGGCCAATTAAAATACACGTGAAACACCGTCGGCAGGTCATTTTAGTACAAATATAATCCCGACATGAGTAAAATTGCCTCTTGGGCTCATAAACCAACTCTCACTTAAGATCAATTATCATAACTATTCTTCAATTATCTCCCAATAATTCAATGCTTGATAACACTTTTGTTTATACAAACATATATTAAAATATACAATTCTAGCCCATGTTATGTCAAAAAAAACCATCGAAACCGCAAACGGCTTCTTCAAAATCAACTCAAAATGAGATGTCTCCTCGAGCGCTCCTTGTACCTGAAATAAAGGGGTCCCACGACGGGGTGAGCTAAAGCTGGTGGGGGAGAATCGCCCCTAAGTGGAAGCCTCACCACTAGAAGTGCAGTGCAATGCTCCAAATCAAACACACACTCAAGTAATACGTGATCCCTACTTGAATACATGTCATCCATGTCACGAGTCCTCACCCGACTCACTCACACTTGCCTAAACCATGTGAAATAATCATTTCCAAAACAAAACTTTTGTTCTTAGTATACTACCGAAATATTCGAGTAAAATATGAGACTACCCTCCTCAGAGGTGGTGGTTGGTGAGCTTTCGGGCGGTCATGGTCGCATCAGAAATGATCTGTTGGCCCGTCTCGGCCAATTCTTGAATATCATCACAGCTGAAATTCCTTTTACCGCCAAACATATCGTTTACAAAAATACCTTGTATCATGCACTCACACTAATTCTAGGCTACCCGGTGCATATGAAAATGCATTATGCCATTTTTCAAAATCATTTACACCATATGTCAACATGCATATTTTTGTCGACTACAATTACATGTAATTCCAACACATCAAGCATCACCCAATTTAGCTCAATTGAGCAATTCATAATTTCATCTCCAATGGCCTATGCTCACAATTATATTCCATATAATTGAGCAAATCACAATCTTTATTCCCAATGGCCTATACATACACAATTATATTCCATATAATTGTGACTTCATGTTAATCCTCATTAAGCATTAACCTATTGATTTCTACACCACACCAAATCAAGTCACTCATTTCATACAATTTCATACCAAAACACATGGACAATTTCAGCCCAATTATCACAAGCAGGAATTGTTTTTCACGGAGTCCCCCAAAGCGAATAAGTGGAAGTGTCACGGGCAACCCCACACTTCTACATCGGTTCCTCTTGATGGAGCGATTTCCATTCAAATTCGGTCTCCTAATCGCAACATAATTTATTCATTAAATTATCACACAAGAACCCATAACAGTCCATACACACCTTTATTGCAGTTTGCCTCATGGTCTAAAATTCCACAATTCGGTCCCATGTTTTGGGACCGTCAGGCATACCATTCCCGACATTTTCTCATATCAAGCATGCATTTAAAGCAATTTTGGTGAAATAAAAACACCCAAACAGCCCCTAATTTCTGGGCAGTCACGGATGGGAGAAAAATCACCAAGAATTTCTAACAATTCGGTCCCATGTTTTGGGACCGATCAAACGGCCCCTCACGGCCTCAAACCAACCGAAACATCGAAAAACCCTTAAAAATGGGAATAAAAGCGCCGTAGGGAAAATCCTACACTCTTGGAGTTGTCAAGCTAAACCGGGGTCACGCGTAGCACAGCTCCGAAGTAGAGCGTTTTCCTTCTTGCTCGTCGAGAAATCCAGCGGTCGGGTGCGTGTATTTTCTAGAGAGTCGGGACTCTCTCTGCAAAATCCACCATTTTGCTCCTCCACCTCACTGCGTCTCCCCGAATGACCCCCACGTTTTTGCCTTTGTTTAAGTGGAGAAGAAGACTATTCTTCTCAAAATTACAAGTTTGCCCCTCATTTAATCAATTAATTCCTTCTTTTTGCAGTTGATTTTTCGACTATCTGGCCATTCAGTTTTCATTATTTCTCGCTCATACCACTTATGGTACTGGTACATACTATATCGCCTTTCGTGCCTTCAGCGATTCTGACACGAAATGCGATGCCTCGAAAAGCGTCTTGAGCTTTCCGTATCTCGACCAAATTCACGAAATTTTATGTGCTAACTAGATTTCGCGGGCGGAATCCAGCGGTACAATCCGTTTCGTCATCAAAAGTCTAAATTGATACCGGACTGCAACACGTGGTAAAATTTTATAATCAAAATTACGATTTTGCCCTTATTCGAAATTGGAATTTCGGGTCTTATTGGACCTTCTGGGTCGACGACACTCCTGATGCGACCTCACGTGTCGAAAATCTCACCTGGTAATCGAGAACTCACGCTTCACCGAGCAGTATAGCCCCGATGGTCTCTCGACAAGCTGTAAAGCGATCCTCAAGAGTGATACTCGCCACTCCCACTCTGGCGGGAGTAGATCAGATGTCATCCACGAAGACTACGACAAACTGATCTAAATATAGGGTTGGAATACCCTATGGGGTCATGAATGCTTTCTTTGGCGCATTAAATCGATCCGAAGAACATCCGCAGTAAACTCATAGTGCCCATACGGCGGCGTCCTAAACGCGTCTTAGGAATATCTGTATCCACAACCTGGCTGATGGTAACGGTCACGAAGGTCTATCTTGGAGTAGACCGCGCCCCTCTTACCTGATCAAATAAATCATCGATCCTCGATGCCAGTGCAGATTCTTGATCGTAACCGGTTCAAGCGCATCGATGAATCCAGCGCCTGATCGAAGGGTCTTGTCTTTCTTCCGCCAAATAGGCCGGGCGCCCATGCGGGAAGTGCTGGTCTGAACCCTGTCAATAGCTCCTGTGGCTGGACTACGAGTTCACACCAACTCAGCCCAGTGCCATCTATCTTGAGTCATAGAGATGGGTGAAATATAGTGTAAACTTCGATACCAAAGTCTACCACCCTATGTGGAGGTAGTCCAGGTAACTCATCTGGAAAAACATCCACATACTCGCACACAACTGGAGGTAGAGCCAGGTCTGAACTCTCCTCATCCTCTAAGGTAAGGCTCGATAGCCAACCCGCCAGTCCACATTTTTAGACTCGTATACTTTTGTGGCAAAATGCCATGCTTGTGCCACTGAAATACCACCAGTGCAGATCACTGCGTGTGGCGGTAACTCTCTCTAACGCTCACAATCGATAATGACCACATGCAGTAATCGTAATCCATCCCAGGGATGACATCGAACTCAGTATCCGTGACCCTCGGGTCCAGCTGTGAGAGTAGAGTCCCAAGAGATCTCGGCTCGCAACCTCGACATATCGTCCCTAATTCGCCCTAATCCCTAGGGAGAACTCACTTACAAAGGCTCCTCTAGGTCTCAGCCTCTAAGCCTTTCGATCTGGCCGGTCTGACAATGAATGAATGCGAAGCCATAGGAATCAAATACTCTTGCCCTTAGGCGAGATAGCAAAACGTACCACATAGCGGCTGATCGATGAGCTTTCGGCTGCGGTGTCAACGGCGTGGATCGCCCACGAACCCCCATGAGGTCCACCTGTGGGCCCCGTCCTCTGCCTCTCTACTCGTGCCACGGCCTCTCGGGCCTACAGCCAAATGTGGGGTGCGGGTGTGGTCCTGACTTAGTGTTGGCTCTCGGCACGTACTGTGATATCGAGAAGGAAATATCTATATCCTCCATCCCTTCCCAGTAGGGCTGTGGTGATAAAACCTGAAGTCCCTCGTCAGAGGCAATCAGATCCATGTATCAAATTTGTGACAATGGGAAGCACACCATCATCTGCTTTGTTGCGACTCATCATCATCTGCTGACCGGCAACTCTCATCTGTCCTTGGCCCGGATGGCCGTGACTCTGAGATCCTCGTGAACTAGAGGCCCTCTGCCTCTTCCCTAAATTGGAGGAAGACTGACTGTCCTTCCTCTTGCCACTAACACTCGCATCCCAGAGTGTTAGAGCATCCTCCATATCTCTCATGGTCGGGCGAGTCGACCATAGAATCCATGTCTGTGGCGAGTCTACGTCTAGCACGAATGGGTGACCTCGATCCATTCTCAAACCTCTAACCTTGGCCACGTTCGGTAGCCACGTGATCATCATAAATACGGCTAACTTAGTGAATCGAGCCACGTAGTCCGTCTTTATCGTCGCTCCACCTTACATTTCACAGGAACTCCACGAGCTTGGCGTGTCTCGCAGTCTCTGGAAAATACTTGCTCATGAACAGCTCCTGGAACTCTGCCCATGTCATAGTCTCTAGGTCTCTAGAAGCCCTAACCCATCTCCACCATATTCGGGCCTCGCCCTCTAGCTGGAATGCGGCCAGCCTGACTCTGATCGTATCGGAGGTGATCTCCATGGCCTCCAATACGTTCTCTATCTGCATGAACCAATGGTGCGCCACCATCCCGGTCTCAGCCCATTAAATGTCGGAGGGTGATGCGCGCTCGAATCTCACGGAGGTTACTCGGGACTCACGACCTATCGGCCACACTAGCGTGCAATACTTGACCCATTTGCAACACCTGACCTCAACAAGGAGCTGGCTGGTCGAATGCGGCGGCGATCATATGTCGGTGGTGCCTGACCGGCGCCACGTGGATGTCCTCGGCGTCCTCGCCCTCTACTAGCCATCTACACAATCAACATGGCAGTCAATAAACAATACAATATCTCCAAGGCATAAACACTGCCCCGAGACACTAATCAAACACAATTACAAGCGTATACATCAAGTTCCTACATTTTATGAAGCCCTGTAGGACAATTTATCCACAATTTAAATCAATTTGATCCACAAAATTTTATATATATATTTTTTTAAATTGCATTTTTCGAAATTTTTTTTTTTTCAAATTTTATTTGATTTTTTTTTAATTAATTTAATTAATAAAAAAAAAATTTGGCAGAACCCACATAAAGGAACCGGTGTTTATGAATAGTGTTCATGAAGGCAGGAGCTGACGGTGACTACTGAAATATCATCGATTCGAAAATCAGTCCAAAAACCCAACCTGATGCCCAAGCACCCGGCAAACTGCGAACGCGCCTAGGTCGCGCCTTGCGTAGCGCATGGCTGCCGATGTCGTGGCGTCGGGCCGTATCTTGGCAAGGGCCGGCCGTGTCGTGAGCTTGACTAAGTAGATGTCGCCAGCAGTCGCGCCGCATGCGCGCTATCAGATCCGCGCCCGGCGCGCTGCCCGCTATCCCGGCACGCTTCGGCCACCGCAGCGCCCGCGCGCATTATCGTGGCCCCTTGACCCGACATATCCACGGGGCCAGCGCGCGTGTCGCCGCGCATACGGCGTGTCGTGGCGTGGAGCCTTGAGGCGAGCTGCGCCCGACTTCCCGACTCAGCGACCCTCTTTGCGGTATGATTTCAACCTCTTGCACCAAAATTTTTAATTCGGCGGTATGAAAAACCCAAATCACTAAAATCATTTTTTTTCCTCCCAATAAATTCATAATATATTCATAAGAATTTATTCCTCGATTTTCTTCAACTTAGAAAATTATTTTCCATCATCTAATAGGCTAAATAAATTTATAAAATTTATTCTTTTCATTAAATTTTTTTTTACCTTTACAGCTCGACATATTTTCTACACATTCATGTGCTAATCACCAAGCATATCGCATTTCACTACTCACGCAACATGACAACACACCATTCACGAACAACGAATGATCTCACACATGTTACGGCTTATCGTCGTAGCATCACGTGATCTGAAATCAAAACACGTCACGGTGTTCCTAATTTCTCTCTCTCGTGCCTTCCTACTCATACCTCACCTACATCATACCACACCGTGTGGTGATGGATACCCTAACCCGAGCTCCCTAGGTATTCGTATACCTAAGCTCGATACCAAGCTGTGACGCCCCGAGCAGGGGTCAGGTGACTACCGTCGGCAGCGGAATGTAAGTGGAGGTCGGGTTGCAGACGCCACTTTAGAAAATCGGGCGGGAGTCTCAGCATGGGGAGCTCTACGCAAATACAGAACACCTGTATAAAACCTGTCCCAAGCAGTCCAATATAATCCCAAGGATAACAACATGGATAAAAATGGCCACTTGGGCGTAAAACCAATATCCATGACCGTATCAGCCATGTCCCATAGTTAAGAGTAGTAAATGGCTCTTATACAACATATATCAAATAGAGAGTTCTAATACATATGAAACCATCAAAACCACATCTAGCTTTCTTCAAAACTCCAGGCTCCTAGGATGGGCAGGTCATACGCTCGGTGCACGTAAAATAAGGGGGTCCACGGCGGGGTGGTTAAAAGCTCGATGGGAAAATCGCCCTAAGTGGGCTACTCACCACCTAAGTGCGGTGCAATGTTCCCGATTTAAACAAACATTCAAGCAAATGCATGATCCTACTTGGAGAATGTCTACATGACCAACTCGGATCCAGGAGTCCTCACCGACTCTCTCACACTCGCTAAGCCTTGTATGAAATTAATATTTTATTAGTGGACAACCCTCCAATGTATATATATCAATTGGGCGCTCCGGCGATTGATATATATATAAATTCAATACGTGGACTACCCTCCGATGAATATATATCAAGCCCAGGCGCTCCGACGGTTGATATATTATTGATTAAGGACTACCCTCGGAGCCATTTTACATTATTAGACAACCCTCAGAACCATTTTCTCTAGACTTGTCTCATGCACTAACTCCTATGGTCCTAGGATGTTCCGTGCGTATGGAATGCATGAATCAGTTCAATACAGTCTAAACCACATACAAATATATAAACATGAATATATTTACATAATTAAATTAAATCACACAAATATTTATGAAATTATCATTTCAAACACAAATTAGCTCACTTGGGCTAATGTCCAAACACAAGCAATTCGATTCGAATTATAGTCAAACCAGATTTTCCCAAAAATACACATTTTTTGGGGCACCCTTCCCTAGAGCAGGTAAAACCCTAGGGTTTTGTTCTAGTTCTCAAATAATTTATCGGTTCATATATAAACCGCTCTCATGGCCATTCAGGCTCAATCCATTCAACACGTTCAAACCACAAAATCAACATTTCCTTACCACACGGCCGTGGAGCAGCTACAGGGCTGCTCCATTTGATTTTAAAAAATTTGTATTAATTCGGTCCCAAGGTTTGGGACCGATCAAACTCCTGCAATAGCTAAATCGACTCGAGCATTGAAAAACACTAAAAATGGGGAATAAAACCAAGTAGGGAGAAAATCCTACCTCGAGGAGTTTGAAGAAACTTACTAAAACCGGAGTCACGCGTGGCACGTTCATGTAGATCGTTTTCCCTTCTCACCGAGAAGTCGTGACGGTCGGTTGTGTGCAAACTTAGAGACGGCTCTCTCTCTCTAAAACTCTCTCCAGCGAAGCAGCTACTGGACCGAAAATGTGAAGCTCCGTTTTGGCTTGTCTTAGGGAGGAGATGAAAGACTATTCTCTTTTGTCTTTTATGACTTAAATCAAATCTCTAAATGACATGTATGTCCCTCTTTTACAGTTGATGTTCGACTACCTCGGCCGATCCATTTCATCATTTATCTACTCATACCACTTATGGTACATGAGTACATGTTATATGTGGCTTTCGTCATCAAGAAACCGATTCACGGCACGGCGATGCCTCGAAAAGCGTGTCATTGCAGATTGTCTCGAAGAATTATGAAATTTTACGTGCTAACTAGATTTCGTGAGACGATTCCAACGGTGCAATCCGTTTCATCATCCGAGGTCTAGAGAATTAATTACGGATTTTTAACCGTAATTACAATTTTGTAATTAAAATTACGATTTTGCCCTTATTCCAGAAATTGGAATTTCTCGGGTCTTACAATATCAAATCCTAAAAACCTAATATTTGTTTGAAACAATTTAATTTTTGTTGCAGAGATTACTAAGCCATTATCTCTTACAATTTTGAAAATTTTTAAATGTTTGAAATGTACTCAGTGGTGAAAATATAAGAACATCATCAATGTAAACAATAGAAAATCTAGTGTATTCATTGAATATTTCATTCATCATATTTTGGAAATTACGAGAGGGCATTTTGAGACCAAACGGCATGTTCCATTCGCAATGTCCAAATGGAACGTGGAAATGCGGTTTTGTATCTATCTTACGGTTTTAATTTGAATTTGCGAAACGATTTCATATCAGAATTTTGAAAAAATTGTTGCATTATGAAATCGCTGAATTAAAATCCTTTTTGTGGTATTGGATACCCTAATCCATTGAGACTTGTTGAGTGGTTTATAATTAATCACTAACAACGGAGTTTCTCTTTCTAATTCGGAAGCTTTTTGGACATAAGGTACTGCTCTATGGTAGATGACTAGGTCTTATAAGTTTTTATTTAAGAGATCATTAATCTCTTTTTGCAATATTCAAGAGTTGGACTCATTTGAATAGGTGTAACTTTAATAGGAATTTGTTTTTCAGAGAGAAATCTTTCATATGGTAAAAAGAAACCATATCTTTGTTTTCTATTCAAAATGGTTGGTATAGAAGAACAAAGATTTTGCTCTATTTGTTTTGGATATTTTTTATTCTTATTTGAATTTGTTACAGTGTAAATTTTCTTCGGTTTTCTTATATTGTATTTCTTTTGAAGGAAATTTTACATGTTTTGTTTTGCTAGTAAAGAAATAAAATCTTGAACTTGATTTATTTCTTTAGCAAATACCTCTTATAAATTCAAAAGAATTTCTTGACCATTATATTTTGTTTAATCCTTTGTTATCAATTTGAAAAGGATAAAGTTGTGTTGGAAAGGAGTTCCTAAAATTTGATGACTTATATTTTTATTTAGTAAAGAATGAAGTTTTAATACAGGAAATACCATTTTTACAAATATGACCTTGTGTGGTATTTTGTATTGAACCTTCAAAGGATCATTACTAGCAGTTGATAATCTTTGAGATATTTTTGCAAAATATACAGTAGAGTTAATCTTTCTGTGCCATACAATTTAAATCAGCTCTGAATCAATTAAAGCTATAAAAACTTCTTTGTAATCGGGATTGATTCAAAGTTATCTTTGTATACCATCTCTGTTTTTGTACTATAGTCATCACATGTGCAAAAGTTTCAACTTCTTCATTTGTTTCTTTTGTTAAATCTTCTTTTGGGATTTCTAAGTTGGTTATTCTTTCTCCTAGGTTTGTGTACAATTTTTTAATTCATTTATTTGAATTTTTATTTGTTTTACTTCTTCCTGCAAATCTTGCAAAGTTGCAGGTTCCTGTTTTTTATAATATTGAAACATATCTTTCATTTGATAAGAATTTGATAGATTTATTTTAGGCTTTGGTTTTGAATTTTGTTGTTCTAAAACCTTTCTTATATATTTTGCTTTAGTCTCTTTGTCTTCTATCTGATCAATCATTTCAAGAAGTAATTCTTGATCAGCTGTTAACATATTTATTTGACATAAGCAATTTTCTATTTTTCAATTTCTTTTTCATTTTCAGAATTTGTTTGAGATTTATCAGTTTCCAAAGATGAAGTATTATTCTCAGAATAATAATCTTCTTCTTTATCTGATAAAACACTTACCTTGTTTGTTCAGGGCTATATGACCCTTTTGACCACATTTGAAACATCTAACCTCTTTTTTATGATGTTTTTATTTTGTTTATTCTCAGGGGGTTTTTTGGATTTAAATTTTTTATCTTTAAATCTTTTGAATTTTTTATAAGGTAATTCTATATTTTAAATCTGGAATAGTAGATGAATAGTCTACTTCTTCTAGATTTAAGTTTGGTAGTATTTGATCTTACGGAAGGAGTTCCAATTTCTAAATAAAATTAGAAGACCTTGCGAGAATATGATCTTGTTAAGTTTTCTTTTCTTGGCTCCAATTAATTTGAACATTTCCTTATCCCATCTTCTATTATGGATAAGAGTTTTGGTTATTCAATCGGTTTGGACTATATATATATATATATATATTGATATATACATAACTCACACACATATAGATATATAGATATCTATATATAAAATATATATATATATAGATAACTATATATATATAAAATAATATATATAGATATTTATATATATAGATAACTATATATATATATATAGATAACTATATATATATATATAGATAACTATATATATATATAGATAACTATATATATATATATATATAGTTACTGCTATATATATATATATATATGAATTCTATCTATATATATAAATATAATTATATATATATATATATATATATATATATATATATATATATATGCTATATATATATATATATATATATATATCTATATATACCCCAAAACCCGGGGGTCGTTGACTACCCATCAACTTGTAGGAATACAAGTGGATGTCGGGTTACCGGCGCCACTTCCAGAAAATCGAGCAGAGTCCTCGCTTTGTACAGGGGGCTCTACCCAGGAATACAATTCTTGTAAATAACACACGCATATCTGTCTGAACAATCAATATAGCTAAATATAATCCCAACATGAGTAAGAATTGCCTCTTGGGCTCATAAACCAATACTCGTAGATCAATTATCACTTAACTATTCTTCAATTATCTCCCGACTAATTAATACTTGATTACACTTTTGTTTTATACAAACATATATTAAAATATACAATTACAGCCCACATGTTATGTCCCGAAAACCATCAAGCCACAAACCGGCTGCCAAATCAACCTCAAAATGAAATTGTCTCCTCGCTCTACGTACTGAAATAAGGGGGTCCACGACCAGAGTGAGCTAAAGCTCGGTGGGAGAATCGCCCTAAGAGTGATACTCACCACTAAGTGCGGTGCAATGCTCTAAGTAAACACACACTCAGTAAATACATGATCCTGCTTGAATGTCTACATGTCATCCCCATGCACGAGTCCTCACCGACTCACTCACACTTGCCTAAGCCATGTATGAAAATAATCATTTTTCAAAACAAAACCCGTTGTTCTTGAAAATACACTACGAAAATGTTCGGTAAAATAATGGACTACCCTCGGGGTGAATTGGTTGGTGAGCTTTAGAAGCAGTCATGGTCCTCATCGAGAAATGATACGTTGGCTTTGTGGGACCCCCACCCTTCGTGACCACCTCATGGGTACCCTTGGTGGAAGCTCCACTCATAGGATATCTCATTCCCAAAGTTCCTTTCGCCTCCCAGTTGAACACGAGGGACTGGGGTCTTTAGTCGATGGGAAGCATCTCTGGTACCAGCGAGCTAGTAGCTCGGTTGGTACGAAGATAGCCGAACGGGCTGGAATCACAGGTTGAGACTCGATTGAATGAAAGTCCCTGATGACTCACGAAGAACGTGATCACGAAGTGAGAATCTCGATAAAGCGCCTTTGTTGTGAGACCCCGCGCCATTGACCACCATGGGTACCGCCCGGTGGAAGCTCACTCATAGGAATATCATGCCCTCCCCTAGGCATTTTCTTTCGCCTCCGTAGAGACTCGAACCCAGGACCAGGGGCTTAAGGTCCAATGGGGAGCATCTCTACTACCAACTGAGCTAGTTATTGTAAAACCCCAACCTTATTGAATGTTATAATAGTAGTTATTGAACTGATTTGAGGTCGAATGATAGAAGCGAGGGTGGATTAGAATTTAGAACGCTCTGGACATCATTTGGGCATGAAGTGAAAATTTTCGAAAATTGTAGGATTGCCCTAATGAATAGGCTGATTTTTCTTATTTTATCCGGATGGAGGGGTTGCAAAGGGATTTTTAAGAAAATTTCAGTTCCTATGACTTTGAACTGATATTTAGAAGAGAATATGAGATTTAAGTAAATAGTGATTTCCGGACTGAAAATTGGAGTCTGTGCTGAAATTTTTCGGAAATTGGGCCGGAAATACGAAAATGTCTGGAATCAATCATAGAGTCTAACGAAGCGAAGCAAAGTACGGCGGGGTCCGTTGGATAGTTTCGAGCGATCCGAGCGTAGTGAATAATAATGCGCTATTGTCGAATTTCAGTTTGTGTTCATCGATTTGGTGATTTGAGCTTTGGAAATTCCGCGTGAAGGGTTAATTTGAATAATTCATAGTTAATTTGAAGTTTAGACGACCATAGAATATTTTTGATATTTAATCGGTATAAAAGCAGTATAAGGTGAAACTGAGATAAAAGCTGCTATAAGGGAGATATTTTATTATGAGAGCCAATTAAAACCTTTCTTAATGGCTAAGTCATGATTTAAATAATGGGTAAATGACTTGGTCTCATGAGAATGGACCAATGAGAGGCTTTAAATAAAAGAATAATTCCTTTAAACCAACTTGATGATATTTTTGTTACTTGAGGCACTTTTGGAGATAATATTTTAAAGTCTAAAATTTGGGGATTTAAGTGCTCAAAAGGGATCACACGTATAGGAGAGGAAAGAAGGAGAAAGAAGAGAGAAAGAAAGGGAAGAAAGGAGAAAGAGGAGGAGAAAGGGTAGAGGGGCAAAGTGGTAGAGGTGAATTTTATTCTCTTTCAAGCTTCCCAGTGACTCCAAGTGAATCAAGGAAGAGAAGACAAGGGAAACCCAAGAAACAAGTAAGTTTTTCATAGGGAAAGCTGGATTTTATGTTTTTCTATGCCTAATGATTTGATTTTCTGTATGGATGTTAAATTAGTGGCATTTAGGTTGAAATGATGATGATTTTGAGATAAATTGAGAAAGCCATGGATTAGATTAGGGTTTTGATAAATCAAGTGAATGAATGGTTAGGGTTTGATGTAGACTTTTTGTGTGATATGTTGAAATGGGTATAATGCATCAGATTTAAGTGTTTAGGAGGAAAGAAAATGGCAAGAGAAACACACGGTAAAATTTTGGGTAGCAGTCTCGGTACAGGAAATGTCCTGTTTTCTGTTTTGACCAGTTTTGCATGGCCATAACTTGCTTATTTCAGATCGGAAATTGAGTGATTCAAAATTATGGGTAAAATAGACTTCTAGGGAAAAAATTATTTGAAGTAAGTTCATAAATTGTAAACTTAAAGTGCCCAGAAAATGGTTCAAAGTGGAGCTTATAGTAGATTCTGTTCTGCCAAACTGAGTTATTTGTCAGGCAGATAGTGTTATATGGTTATGTTTTAGAGACGGAATTTTAAATTGAAAATTAAAGAGATGTTATTTGATATATCAAGAACTGATCTGAGAGTTTCATAAATTTTGAAGACCGTTTGAATAATTTTTGAGTCATAAAGTCTATAGGTGTTGGTTGAAAAAAAGGTTGGCCAAAATGAATGAGTTTTAGTGCTTAAGGTAATTTGTTCATTTGGCTTTAAATGAATGTGTATGGTGGATTGAAATGGAAGTTATGATTAATGTATAGTTGTGGTTTTCTTGAAAAAGGTGAAAAGGACTATCGGACGGGAAACGGGAATTCGACGGGAAGCAAGCGGGATTGAGCGGTGAACTGTGAGTGAAAATGATATTTTGAGAATTTAGTTTTTAAAAGTGAATGGTTTTAATGTTAAACTGAAAGTTTAATGTAAATTTTTATGTAAATGTTAAGGCATATGGAAATGTTTTATATTGTATTGTTTATCTTGCATCAATGCATATATTTATATGTGTATTAAATATGTATGCATATGTTAAGGTATTATGAAAGTTTAAAATGTTTAAAGTATGCATATGTGTTTTAATGATAAAGTAAAGGATTTAAAATGTATTTATAAATGTATTTTGGAAGAAATGTTTTAAATGATGGTTACCCTAAACTCTATGACTCGTTATGATCGATATCGGCTAAGTAGTTTTTTGGGCTGTAAGGATTAAGAGGGTAAAGCAGGTTACTAACTGAGGAGGGAAATAGGTGTCTAGAGTAATATCCTTACACGTGAGGTGCATTTATGACTGAACTCCTATGCAGCGTGAGTTTCTCCAGCCAGAAGGGTTATGATCGGAATGTGACCGCCTCACCGTCGCATTCGAAACTGCTCGTGTTTATTCCCCGGCTCCATCGTAAAGAATGAAAGAAAGAAATAAAGAAAGAAAAGTTTAAGGCATAAATGCTTAAAGCATAAATGGATTTTAAAATGCATATATTTATGGAAAAGAAAGTTTAAGGCATAAATTCTTAAAGCATAAATGGATTTTAAATGATAAGTATTTATTGAAAGAAAGTTTAAGGTATAAATGTTTAAAGCATAAACCGATTTTAATGGTATAAGTATTTATGGAAAGAAAGTTTAAGTACAAATGTTTAATGGCAAATGGATTTTAATTGTATAAGTATGTATTATTTTGATATGTACCGAAATGTTATATAAATGAAAATGTACACTCACTCGAGCCTGCTAGGTCACTCTTTTTCCATATGTTTCAACAAATATTTTCGTGACTCGAGACAGTGCATCAGAGTACCCTCCTCGTGTTGAGTCGAGCTATCGAGGAGACGACGATGTGACTCGCAGATTGAAAATAATTTGCATATTGTATATGTGAATATTTTGTCATGTTTTATTACAAAATTATGCATGGAATTAAAGAAGGCTTAAATGTTTTGATGATTTGAAAGAAATAAATGTATATATATGTATATCAGGTTTGATCGGGTTGTGGACGAGGAGTCCTAATATGGAAGTTGATGAATTGAAGTTTAGAAGTGTTTTAAATGTTTTCATCAGTTTTGTAAATTTGGGAAAGTCCAAAAACAGAGAACTCCTACCGATTTTCCAAAATCTAAGTGTTTGAAAAGAAAAGAAAAAGAAATTTTTTGAAGACTTCGTCTGCATTATTTCTTTTTAAAAGATATGTGAAGAATTGTAAAGGGGTTCATTCCACTTGATTTTAATTTATGGTTTTAAGGAAAAGTTTCTATATCTCGTTGAGTGGCCGAGGTCCCCTGGTTCATGAGGTTAATCCGGTCGGGATCCTTCAACAACTAGCTCATTTGGTACCGTAGATGCTTCCTATCGACTAAAGACCCTAGGTCCCGGTTCACCTCTCGGGAGGGGAAAGGAACCTCAAAGGGGAATGAGGATATCCTATGAGTGAGCTTCCACCCGAAGGGTACCCATGAGGTGGTCACGTAAGGGTGGGAACACATGGTCTCAGATTCTGTCCATCGGGAAGCATCTTCGGTACCAACCGAGCCACTAGTCACTGGTACCCCGTGAGATGCCTCATCGACTAAAGACCCTAGGTCCCTGGTTCGAATCTCCGGGAGGCGAAAGGAACTCAAAGTGGGAATGAGGATATCCTATGAGTGTAACCCACTAAGGGTACACTCGATGGGTAATGGGCGGGGACCCTACATGGCCCATCTCCAACCCACCCTCCGAATATCATCCTTTGAAATTCCTTCAACCATATCCGCTTTTATAAAAATACCTTGTCATGCACTCACACCTAACTCTAGTTACCTGCATATGAAAATGCATTATGCCATTTTCAAACCATTTACACAATATGACAATATGCATATTTCAATCAACTACAATTACACGCACAATTCAAATGATATCAACCATCACCCAAATTAACTCACTTGAGCAAATCATAATTTCATCTCCAATGGTTTATGCTCACAATTATATTCCATATAATCGAAAGCAAATCACAATTTTTTTATTCCACGTTTATACATACACAATTATATCTCCATATAATTGTGGACTCATGTTAATCCCTATTGGCATTAACCTATTGATTTCTTACACCACACCAAATCAAGTCACTATTTCATACAATTTCATACCAAAACACATGGACAATTTCCAAATTCTTTATCACAAACCCTGACTGCTTTTACAACCCCAAACAGGTAAGTGGGTCAGCTCCACGGGCAGCCCACACTTTCCTACAATCGGTTCCAGGAACTGACATTCCCACCCGGCCCCCTAATCACCAAAGCATAATTTATTCATTAAATTATCACAAACACCCTGTCTGGCTCCCCAAAACAAGGGAAGTGGGTCGGGGCTCCACGGAAGCCCACTCATTCATCAAGCTCTCCCCAATTTTTGAAACCGATTTACAGCTATTCCCTTGCCTCATGCATACCAACATAGAATTTAATATTAATACTTAAATAATAACAGCCTACAATGGGCTCGACTGGTCACTGATACCAAGAATCTCCAAAGTTCCCACACGATCCCATGTTTTCGGGATCGATCCTGTCGTGTTTCATTCCCTACTTCCATACAAATACATGAGATTTCAAGCAAAAAATTCTGGAAGATTCCAAACAGCCTCTAATTCTGCGCCACGGATGGTGAGAGAAATCACCAAGCACTTAATACTGTCCTGATGTTTCGGGACCGACAAAAGCCACGTGCTCAAATCAATCAAACATCGAAAACCCTTAAATGGGAATAAAACGCAGCAGAGAGAGGTCTCGGCCTTGAGTTGCCTAAAACTTCAGTCTCCCGTAGCTCAGACCGCCTTCTGTTCGCCGAACTTCAACGGTCCCATCATGCAGATGTAATCCTAGAGAGTAAGGAGTGACCTCTCACTTAAAATCGTTATCAGCTTCACTGCATCACCAAATACGCCCCCTTCACGTTTTTGCTCTTGGTGTTTAAGCAGGAGAAGAAGACTATTGGCCATTTTGTTCTGAATCACTTAAAATCAATTTCTATAATGGTTTCCATTATGTCTCTGCCGATTTGATATTCGGTACTACTTCGCCATCTGATTTACTCATATCAATTATGGTACATGAGCATATGAAGAGTATGTCGCATTCAAAATGATGACAAGCACTCACCGAAAACGCAGCCGACTCCGATCGGCTCAAACATGAATTTACGCAGCGAGATTGGCGAGACTATTCCACGATAATCCGTTATCATCCGAGATCTAGAGTAATTATTACGATTTTAACCCAGAATTACACTTTGTATCACTTACGATTTTGCTCCCTTATTCCGTAAATTGGTTTCGGTCTTACAATATATATATATATATAGTTATCTATATATATAAATATGTATATATCTATATATATAAATCTATATATAGATATCTATATATAGATATATACATATTTATATATATATAGATAACTATATATATATATATATATATCTATATATATTTATATATATATATATAAATATATATAGATATATCTATATATAAATCTATATAGATATCTTGTAAGATCTAAAAATTCCAATTTATGGAATAAGGGCAAATCGTAATTTTAATTACAAAAATTGTAAATTACGGTTAAAAAAATACGTAATTAATTCTCTAGACTTCTGGATGACTCAACCGATTGCATCGTTGAATCATCCGCCAAATCTAGTTAGCACGTAAAATTTCCGCAATTTGTCGAGACAATGGAGTTCGCACGCTTTTTCGATGGCATCGCAAGCCGTGTCAGAATCGGTTTTCGGCGACGAAAGCCATATATAACATGTACTCATGTACCATAAATGCAGGCGGAGTAGAGAAATGATGAAAATGGACGACCGAGATAGTGCCGAAAATCAAATCTGAGAAAGAGGGACATAAAGGTCATTAACTAAATCTTAAGTTACTAAATGACATAATAGGGAATAGTTCTCCTTCTTCTACATTAGGCCAAAAGGAAAAACGTGGGAGCTCATTTTCGGCGGAGATGTGCAAAGGGGCTTCAATGGAGTTTTCTAGAGAGAGAAGGTCTTCCTTCTCTCTAGAAATACACGCGATCGGACCGTTGGATTTCGACGAAGCAAGAAGGGAAAACGTTCTACGCGGAGCAAGCTACGCGTGGACCCCGGTTTGCGAGTTTTTGACAACTCCAAGAGGTAGGATTTTCTCCCTACTTGTGTTTTATTCTCATTTTTAAGGGTTTTTCATGTTTCTGCTAGTTTGAGCTGAGGGGTTAGTAGGATCACGGTCCTAAAACATGAATCGACCAGGAATTTTCTTAGGATTTTGGTCGGGCTCGGACTGCCCAGAATCAGCAATACTGTAGCGAATTTGGTATTAAAATGCATGCTCGAGATGATAAAGGCCGGAATGGGCCGCTCGACGGCCCTAAAACATGGGACCGAAGTGTTAGAATTTTGGGGAGCCAACATTTGGGCAATCTAGACACTGCTACGGATCGTTATGGGTTTTGTGATAATTTATTCACAAATTATGCTTTGGTGTTTATGAGACCTAATGGGTAAGAAAATTCCGCCCAAAGTGAAACTGATATCGGGACAAGGAGCTGCCCATGGACAATCTGACTGTTGCTGGTTTCGATTGTTAAAAACAAATTCCTGGTTGTGAGAAATGGGCCATAAATGTCGGCGTGTTTTGGTATGGATTGGCCGGAATGGTTGATTGCGGGTTCACAAGGTGAACCGTTGATTTGTGATTTTTCGGGAATAGTAACCGAGGGTTTCACTATTCCCGAAATAGTGTTCTAAGAATATATTTTCGTGAAATTATGTGTTTGGTTAAGTACTTTGAATCGAATTGCTTGTGTTTGAACATTAGCCCAAGAGAGCTAATTTTGATGTGCAAAGCGATAATTACATAACATGTTTGTGTGATTTAATTTTATGCGAGTATATTCATATTTATATATTTTCATGTGAGTAGATCGACCGAACTGCATACATGTGCATTCCATATGCACCGGAACATCCTAGGATGATAGGAGTTAGTGCATGAGATGACGAGGAAAGTGGTTCAAGTGGCAGTCTAAAATATTAAATGACTATGGTAGTCCAAACTTAAATAATATATCAACCCGTCGGAGCGGCCCAGCTTGATATTTATTCATCTGGAGGGTAGTCCACAACTAAATAATATATCAACCGCCTGAGCTACCACGGATATTTATTCATCGGAGGGTAGTCCACAAATCCAAATAATATATCAACCGCCGGAGCGTCCAGCTTGATATATATTCATCGGAGGGTAGTCCACAACAATTAATATATATCAATCGTCGAGTTTCCAATTGATATATCTTACCTGAGGGTTGCCCACTAATAAAATGATAATTCTCATACGAGGCTTAGGCGAGTGTGAGAGAGTCGGTGAGGACTCGGGATCTGAGTTGGCCAAGTGTAGACATTCAAGAGATCATGCATTTGCTTGAATGTTTGTTTAATTTGGAACATCAGACCGCACTTAGGTGGTGAGTAGCCCACTTAGGCGATTCTCCATCGAGCTTTAGCTTACCCCGTCGTGGGATCCCCTTTACAAAAAATAGGAGCGCATGAGTCGGCTCATCCTAGAGACCGTGGATTAGAAGAAAAATGGATTTTACTGGGTCAATATATCTACATGTATTAGAATTTTCCCTAATTTTAATATATGTTGTATAAGAGTAAACGCTTGAACTCTTGTAACTATTGGGTATATAGTTGAATTCATAGTTAGTATGCATTATGAGTATCAAGAAGCCTAAGTACAGATACTTCATGTGGATTTGATTCCTTGATATATTGAATATATTGACCGCTTGGGACAAAGTTTCATGTGTATTTGTGACTGGTAGAGCTCCCTCGCACAGCGGAGACTTACTCGATTTTTCTAAAGTGGCGTCTGCAACCCGACCTCCACTTGTATTCCGCGGTTGACGGGTAGTCAACGACCCCCGGGCTCTTGGGCGTCACAGCTTTGGCATCGGTTTAGGCATACGAATACCTAGGAGCCGGGTTGGGTGCATCCATCACCACCAGGTGTGGTCTACGTCAGCTAGGTACTGATTACCTAGGAAAATCACTGACAAAACTAGACACTACGCAGGCACATGCGTTGATTTGTTTCTGGGTGATTTGATGAATTGTGTGAATGGTGGCGCTTACCATGTTGTGGGATGAGATTGATTATGTTGTGTGAAAAATATATGCATAACATGAAATGATGGTGTGTATGCCATATAGTATTCTAAGATGAGTATGTGTGCGTGCTTAAGATTAGCACAGAGATTTGTAGAAAATATTTAGAAAATATTTGAGTTGTACAAGGTACAAATCGAAAGGAAAATGAAGAAAATATATATATATATATATATATATATAATTTATAAAGAAAAAATATGGTGTGTATTTTGAGTGGGCCACGCCTCCAATTGTGTTTTTGCTGAAAATCAGACGCAATACTTGATTTTGTATTGCAGAGATTTAGGCTTGAAAGGCAAAAATTGTATTGCAATAGGCAGGTTGTGTTGTGACAAAATGGCTAGGCAAGGCCGATCGTATTGCAATACAAAGGCTCGGGCCTATGCCACAATATAATCAACAGAAGCGGCGATATTGCGGCGCAGCTCGGTGTTGGTCGGGCGCGCGCCAAGGCAGCGGTGCACGCAGCGGCGGGCGCTGGGCGTGGGCGCGCAGCGCGCGGCGTGGGCGCTGGCGGCAGCGCAGGCGTATCGCAAAGAAGGCGCAGCCGGGCGCGCGGCGCCGCTTTCAGCGGGCGCAGCGCGCCGGGCGTGAGCGCAGGCGTAGGCGGCGCTGGGCGCCGGGCGCATGCACGGGGCGCGCCCGCGCCGGGCTGGCTAGATCGTAATTTCTGCACCACGGTTTTTCTAAACCGGTTACTCGGCATTTTCAGTCAATAAATGAACACTGTTCATTATAAAATAAAATTTTTTCGAATTTTTTTAAATTCAATTAAAATCAAATAAAATCAAATAAATTTGATAAAATTTTTTCGGAAAATAAAATTTCAAAAATAAATTTTTGAAAATAAAATTTCATTGAAAACAATATTTTAAACGCGAAATTGATTGCGTATACACTGAGTTATGTGTATGATTAGTGTCCCTGTATTGTATTATGCCTTAGAGATACCGCATCGATTTAATCTACCATTTGAAATCGTGGATTGGCGCAAAGAGTTGCGCAGGGAAACAGATGCATGGTGTAATGCATAGGAAAAGGGTGAATGCTAAGGTTATGAACCAGACCTTAGGAGTTGATAACAAACGGTCAAGAGAGCCTAGAACCTTCTTGAAATAAATGGTCTGAGGGTTGGAAATTTGGCACCACTTAGGAAATGAACGGGTCAAATTCGTGGTTGTTGTCTATTAGTAATCACTACCCATTAGCCAGTTAGGACTCGAAATGAAAGCTAAATGATTCTTGTTGCCATGTTAATTGTGCAAGTGGCTAGTAGAGGACGAGGACATAGAGGACGTCCATCTGGGCAGACCGGTCGCACCACCAACACCGAATTGCACCCGCCAAGATTTGGAACTGGCCTCAGAGGCCGTAGGTGTTGTAGTGGCTAAGCATCGCACACATGCTAGCATAGCAGAAGTTAGGAGACCTCAGTAACCCCAGAGGGTTTAGGCGCATCATCCTCCGACATTCACAAATGGGAGGATCCGCGGTGGCCGACCATTGGTTCATGCAGACGAAAGTGTTAGAGGCTATGAGATTACTCTCCGACGCGACTCAGATTAGACTACTGAAGGCCGCGTCTATTTAGAGAATGAGGCCCAAATATGATGGAAATGGGCAAGGACCCCTAGAGACCTTAGAGGAGTCACATGTGAATTCTCCCCTAGGATTAGGGCGAGAATAGGTAATGGTATGTGTCGAGGCTATGAAATAGGAGATCTCTGGGAACTCTACTCACAAAGGACCTGGAGGATTTGACATGTCGAGTTCGACGGTCAACTCGAGGATGGATTGGCTGATAACTTACAGGATCGCTATCGACAGAGCAGGAAGGTTACCACATAATACGTGACTCGCACTGTGATGGTATTTCAAGGGCAGCATGACATTTTGCCCTGCATTATACGACGAGCCAGTCCAAGTGTCGTGGATACCATGGGTTGGCTAGCGAGCCTTAATACCTTAGAGGACGAGAAGAGACCGGACTTAGATCTACCTCGAGTAGTACAGTATGTGGATGCTTTTCCAGAGGAGCCACCCGAACTACCTCGCTGGGGATGTAGGACTCGCATTGAGTTACACTGCATTTCACTCCATCTCTATGACTCCGCATAGGATGGCACCGGTTGAGTTGAGGACTCAGAGTCCAACTACAAGGGTTATTGGACAAGGGGATTATTAGACCGAGCACTTCATCGTGGGGCTTTAGGTTCTAGCTATGGCGAAGAGGGGCAAGACCTCTCGACCGTGCATTGACTACAGCTTGAACAGGTTATTTATCTTAATCGCGATTCTTACCGAGGATCGATGATTTATCTGAATTGGGTTGAGAGGGAGCAAGAAGTTCCACCTGATAGACTCTCGTACCGGTTACCATCAACTGAGGGTTAGGGAGACAGACATCCCTAAAACGGCATTTAGGACGCGATATGGGCACTTTGAGCGCATGATGCCTATCGGATTGATGAATGCGTTTAGCAAAGATTCATGGATCTCAGCATAGGGATTCCAACCCTATCTAGATCAATTTGTCGTGAGTCTCGATAATATTTTGATCTACTCCCGCCGAAAGTGGGAGCATGAGTATCACTTGAGGATTGTTTTAGAGTTGTTAAGAGACCATCAGCTGTATGCTAAGTTCAGTAAGTATGAGTTTGGCTTACTGAGGTGAGATTTTAAGGACACGTGGTGTCAACACTGTGAGGCCGGGCCGACCTAGAGAAGGTTGGAGACAAGGATGAGTTGGCGAGGACCGAAATGCCAATCTTTGAGATACATAGTTTCTTGGGATTACCGGGCATTACAAGAGATCTCGAGAATGGGTCAAGTTGTCCATTCGAGCCAGGATTGTAGGATTTCGCCTACGGACACGGACTCATGGTCAGCGGTCCTGACCATAGAGAGAGAAATCGAGGATACTTGGAACACTCGGGATACGGGTGTTGGTAGCGAGAGGGAGGATCAACTTTCTCCTAGTTCGGGGAAGAGGCAGAAGACTTCTGCTTCGCACTAGTTTCAGGACTAGGGCCAGGATTGAGCATGAGTGACGGGATTGCCCTAGAGACAGGGATCCCAAGACTTCGGACAATGCAACTCTAAGTAGACAAGGACATGAGTTATTACTATTCCCTCCACACCCTAGTACGGGCCGAGGAACCAGCCAGTTTCGGGTGCTATACAAGATTTCCAAAGAATAATACGATAGGCCGAAGGGGCCAGAGCGGGTCAAGTCGTGACGCTAGAGTCATACAATGAAGCGTGGTGGAGCCTTAGCGGTGGTATCTATTGGTCGCGATGTCAGTTTGGATGATAGTGAGATGACAACCATTGGGTTGTCAGTAATTGAGACTTAGCCGGTTGTCATACCTCAACACCTAGCATTGGATCTAGGCTTAGAGGTTAAGGCCTTTAGAGAAGCCAAGTATGTGATGTTCTTCCCAGGGTGCAGGAGAGTCGAATCGATAGGTCGGGATTACGAGCAGAGATCTCCGAGATTCTCGCCATGGTGGACCCGGAGTGGTACGGTATGGTCATTCACCACTCATGGTGAGTGTGGGTTGAGTTGTCTTTAGGACTACGTCCAATGAGACTCATAGTTGAATCAGGAAATGTAAGAGGCTCGAAGTGTAAGCCGAGAAGTTATGTGCCCGATATGAAAACACACGGTTAAATTATCACATAGACTTAGAGTTAAGTGATAGGAGTCAGGAGTGACTCGAGATTTGGATACCCATTGGAAATTGCATTGGGTGTGGTTGAGTCGGCAAGGACTCTGTACGAATGTCATTCATGACATGGATTAGTTGATAGTCCATTGGATTGTCAAGTGATTGTGACCATGGAGAAGTAGCTTACACACCAAGCAAGGGTCAGGTAGTGGATATACATTGTGAGTGATTATGATTGTCCTGAATTTCGGGACGAAATTTCTTTTAAGGAGGGGAGAATGTAAGACCCGAGAAATTCCAATTTATGGAATAAGGGTAAAATCGTAATTTTAATTACAAAAATTGTAATTACGGTTAAAAATCAGTAATTAATTCTCTAGATCTCGGATGATGAAACAGATTGCACCGTTGGAATCATCTCGCGAAATCTAGTTAGCACGCAGTTCTCGCAATTTGTCGAGATACCGGAGTCGCACCGCTGAGGCACGCGCCGGGTGCCGTGAATAGGTTTTGGCGCGAAAGCCACATATAACATGTACTCAAGCGTACCATAAATGGTATGAGTAGAGAAATTATGAAAATGGACGGCCGAGATAGTGCCGAAAATCAAATCTGAGAAAGAGGGACATAAAGGTCATTAACTAAATCTTAAGTTACTAAATGACATAATAGGGAATAGTTCTCCTTCTTCTACATTAGGCCAAAGGAAAACCGGAGCCATTTTCGTGGAGATGTTGGGTCTAATGGAAAGCTTTAGAGAGAGAAGGTCTTCCTTCTCTCTAGAAATACACGATCGGACCGTTGATTTCGACGGAGCAAGAAGGGAACGCTTCACGCGATAAGCCACGTGACCCCCGGGTTTGCGAGTTTTTGACAACTCCAAGAGGTAGGATTTTCTTCCTACTTGTGTTTTATTCCCATTTTTAAGGGTTTTTCGATGTTTCGGTTAGTTTGAGGCCGTGAGGGTTTCAGTAGATCGGCCCCAAACATGGGACCGAATTGTAATCTTTAGATTTTTTGGCTACGGATCGCCCAGAACTGAAGTGGGCTGTTTGTGGAATTTGGTATTAAATGCATGCTTGAGATGATAAAGGCCGGAATGGCGCCGTTGATCGCCCTAAAACATGGGACCGAAGTGTTAGAATTTTTTGGGAGCCGACGGGGGCAATCTAGACAATCGTTACGGACTGTTATGGGTCTTTGTGATAATTTATTCAATAAATTATGCTTGGGTGTTTATGAGACCGTACGGGTAAGAAATTCATTCCAAAAAGAAACCGGATTTGACAAGTGAGTCGCCTGCGGGACAAACCCATCAAGCCGGGTTTCGGATTGTTAAAAATGGGATTCCGGTTAGAGAAATGGGACATAAATGTCGATGTGTTTTGGTATGGATTGGGCCGGGAATGGCCGTGGATTGCGGGTTCACAAGGTGAACCGTTGATTTGTGATTTTTCGGGAATATTAATCGAGGGTTTCACTATTCCCGAAATAATGTTCTAAGAATATATTTTCGTGAAATTATGTGTTTGGTTAAGTAATTCGAATCGAATTGCTTGTGTTTGAACATTAGCCCAAGAGAGCTAATTTTGATGTGTGAAATGATAATTACATAACATGTTTGTGTGATTTAATTTTTATGCGAGTATATTCATATTTATATATTTGCATGTGAGTAGACTGAATTGGAACTGGCATACATGCATTCCATATGCACTAGAACATCCTAGGATGATAGGAGTTAGTGCATGAGATGAGTCTAGAGGAAAGTGGTTCGAGGGTTCAAACATTAAATGATCGGAGGGTAGTCCAAACTAAATAATATATCAACCGTCTGAGTGGCCCAGCAGCTTGATATTTATTCATCTGAGGGTAGTTCACAACCAATAATATATCAACCGCTTCTGAGCGCCCGGGGCTGATATTTATCTTACCTGAGGGTAGTCCACAAACTAAATAATATATCAACCGTCGGAGCGGCCCAGTTGATATTTATTCATCGGAGGGTAGTCCATTGAACAATTAATATATATCAACTGCCTGAGCACCCACCATATATATTCATCTGGGAGGGTCATCCCACTAATAAAAAATGATAATTCTACACGAGGCTTAGCAGTGTGAGAGAGTCGGTGAGACTCGGGATCTGAGTTGGTCATGTTGACATTCAAGTAGGATCACGCATTTGCTTGAATGTTTGTTTAATTTGGAACATTGCACTGCACTTAGGTGGTGAGTAGCCCACTTAGGCGATTCTCCTCCCATCGAGCCAGCTCACCTCGGGCCGTGATCCCTTTACAAAAAGTACGTGAGCGTATGAGAGACGGCTCATCCTAGAGACCGTGGATTAGAAGAAAAGCCGATTGTGGCTTTGGCTTGACTTATATCTACATGTATTAGAATTTTCTCCTTAATTTTAATATATGTTGTATAAGAGTAAAACGCTGAACTCTGTAACTATTGGGTATATAGTTGAATTCATAGTTAGTATGCATTATGGTATCGTTAGCCCAAGTGGCCAGATATTACTCATGATTTGATCTCTTGGATATATTGAATATATTGGACTGCTTGGGACAGGTTTCATGCAGGTATTTTAATTGGGTAGAGCTCCCCGTACAAAGGAGACTTTGCCCGATTTTCTAAAGTGGCGTCGGGTAACCCGACCTCCACTTGTATTCCGCGGGTTGACGGGTAGTCAACGGACCCCCGGGTTTTGGGGCGTCACATATCTATATATATAAATCTATATATATAGATGTATATAGATATATCTATATAGATATTTATATAGATTTATATATATTTATATATATATATAGATATCTATATATAGATTTATATATCTATATATAGATAATTCATATATATATATATATATATATATATATATATATATATATATATATATATATATATATATATATATATATATATATATTGTGAGACCCCGGAAAATCCAGATTTCCTAAGGAAGGATAGAACGGTAATTTCGGTCAAAATCCGGAATTTTTCTAGATTTCGGATGACGAAACGGACTTCTCCGTTGAACTCGTCTCGCGAAATTTAGCTACCACGTCGAATTTCATTAGATTCCGAGGTGGTCGGATCACGCTGAGGCGTGCGTAGGATGACAAATGGCAAGGTTAGGGAATGCCACATGCCACACCAAGAGAGTGACACTTGGCATGGAAAGAATGGCTCACAATTAGCCATGTGTGGGAAATGGATCCCATGGCTCACATTGAGCCATGTAAGGGGTGATGTCATAAAGAAAGAAAACCAAATGGGAAATGAAATAAGAAAAGGAAAAAGAAAACGTGGGGGAGAAGGAAAACAAAATATCCAGTAGCCATTTTCGTTTGGTTTTAGAGAGAGAAAGTCTGGCTTTTCTCTAAGATCTACGACGATCGGACCGTCGGTCGCTTCCAACGCAAGAGGCAAGCTGGTCTACACGCTCGAGGGCTACGGTGAGTACTCGGGATTTGGGAGTTTCACAAACTCCGAGAATGTAGGGTTTTTTCTCCTACTTTGCTTTTACTTTTTGCTTAAGGGCTTTGTAATGGATAGATTTGCCGAGGCCGACGTGGGTTTCGCCCAAAAGCTTGACCGAAAGCAGAAAATCTTAGGAGTGTTTTGGAGAAGTCCACTTGACTGCTTGTGTGATTGTGTGACGGTGTTGTTGCCATGAGAAAAATAACATGCTGATTGATGTCAGGAGGGCGCTCCAAGATGGATCGCCTGGGATTGTGCCTTAGCCCATGTGAGCTGTTTATGCTATTATTATAAACCGAATAACATGATGTATGGGACTTAAAATTGCTAATATATGCATGAGTGATATATTAGCATGTGTTGGATGTTTGGTGTGCCATTGCATTGCACTTAGGTGGGGAGTAACCCAAGTAGGGAAATTCCACTACTGGGCTTTGCTCACCCCGTCGTGGGACTATTTTTTTAGGTACCGAAGACGCGCTTGGGGATGGGACGCAGCAGGGTTTTAGAGGCGAAGAAACGGCCAAGATGGCCTTATCCTGTATTTTCTGTTTTTGAGAAATTTTGGGCTAGAGACCCATTTTTTGTATAAATTGTAATTGAACAAAATTGTAATAAATCAATTTTGTAAAATATAATTGTGTTTAATGATATACTCTAGCCCACCCCAGTTGGTTTACATGTACGTGCTCTACGATGTGAGACACGAGATTTCTCGCGGTTGACTCGGTAGTCAACTGACACTCTAGGATTGGGGCATCACATATATATCTATAGATAGATATCTATATATATAGATATGTATATATTTTCCATATAGATATATTTATATATATCTATATATATATATAGATATCTATATATAGATTTATATATCTATATATATAGATGTATATAGATATATCTATAGATATATATAAATCTATATATAGATATCTATATATATATATATATATATATATATATATATATATATATATATATATATATATATATATATATATATATATATATATATATATATCTATAGATAGGAGCATCTATAGTATATGTATATGAATATACATCTATATATATAGATATATAGATTTTATATATCTATATATATATATAGATATGTATATATATATATATATATATATATATATATATATATATATATATATATATATATATATGTATATATAGATATCTATATATAGATATATACATATTTATATATAGATAACTATTCATCTAGAGGGTTGCCCAATAATAAATTAATAATCTCATACGAGGCTTAGGCGAAAGTGTGAGAGAGAGTCGGTGAGGGCTCGATCCGAGCTGGTCACGTGAGACATTCAAGTAGGGATCATGCATTTGCTTGAATGTTTGTTTAAATTGGAACATTGCACTACACTTAGGTGGTGAGTAGCCCACTTAGGCGATTCTCCTATCGAGCTTTAGCTCACCCTGTCGGATCCCCTTTTCACTTACGTGGAGCGCAGGCGAGGAGAAGACTCATCCTAGAGACCATGGATTGAAGAAAAGCCGGATTGGGGCTTTGGCTTGACGATATCTACATGGCCAGAATTTTCCTAATTTTAATATATGTCAGCAAGAAGAAACACTAACCTCAGAACATCAGAGATATAGTCGACTTCACTACAGATGACATGAGGATCACGCGCCTAAATGGCCGATATCATGTGATTTGATTCTGGATATATTGAATATAAATTGACTGCTTGGGACAGGTTTCATGCAGATTTTAATCGGGTAGAGCCCCGTACAAAGGAGATCACTCGATTTTTCTAAAGGGCGGCTGGTAACCTAATCTCCACTTGTGGCTCCGCGGGTTGACGGGTAGGTCAACCACTCCCCCGTGATTGGGGTGTCACGTAATACATTTGGGAGTTGTTTTTGGTGATGCTTTTTGAGTATTTGAGGCTTTGGTCAGGGTTTTTGTGAAAAATGACAAAATGATAAAAAAAATCTAGGCAATGTCGAGGGTCTTACGCCGCGGCATAGGGACCCCTCGCCGCAGCGAAGGTCCCCACCATGACGTGGCTGAGAAGAGGATTTTTCCATCCTCAGTTCGCGCATGCAAGCCGCTTACAATTGTCAAGGGCTTCGCCGCGACATAGCTTACTGCTCGCCAAAGATGGAAAATCGCCGTGTTTTTCGTTTTGTTTTGTTATTCGTTGCTCCAAAGACTCCGCCTATTGACTAATGAGGACCCTATAAGTGTATGAAAGGATCCACATGTTTGTAAGGTCAAGGAAACAAGAGAAATTAGACTGCATCGCAACGATGTTGGCAAACACAATTTCTAAGTGATAAGATAGTAGGTTCCCGGAGCACATATTATTATAGATCAGCAGAAGACTAGATATTGAATGACATGACACTTTTGTTACATGGGCGTGCACGCCTCCGATCGTTGCTTTGGTAATTTTGCCAAGGCTACGACACTTCGCTACTGCGGCGTGCATGTCTCCGATTAGTGCTTCAAGATTCTCGCTAGTGCAACGCACTGCTATGGGCGTACACGCCTCCGACGCTGCTTCCGCACTCCCAAGTAAAGATATGACACTTCTGGTAGGCAGATAACGCAGTACTCGTACTCTCCGACCAGTTCTTCGACACTTCACTTTGTGTTACTTACGACCTTAGTATCATATCGTACATTCAGTACTTATTATGTCAGGTCCTTACTCATTCTTATTATCGTCTAGGTAGTCAAACAGTTATATGATAAGAGTCCGATTAACGAATAAGAGTAAAGTAATGTATATCGTTATGCTTTGAATGTACCTACGGGTACCGAAGACCCGAGAAATTCCCAATTTCTAGAATAAGGGCAAAATCGTAATTTCAATTACAAAATTGTAATTTCGTTAAACCGTACTAATTCTCTGGATCTCGGATGACGAAACGGATTGCACCGTTGGAATCGTCTCGCGAAATCTAGCCAGCACGTAAAGTTTCGTAATTTTCCGAGACAGTCGGAATCGGCACGTTTTTCGAGGCATCGCGTTTCGGGTGCCGTAAAACAATTTTCGATGCGACGAAAGTCACATATAGCATGTACTCATGTACCATAAGTGGTGTGAGTAGAAGAACGATGAAAATGGACGGTCAAGTAGTGCCGAATATCAAATCTGAGAAAAGAAGGACATAAGCATCATTTTCATAAATGTTTAAGTGACTAAAAGACGAAATAGTGTACATGACCATCTTCTCCATTTAAACTAAAGAGAAAAACGTGAATTAGGAGGAGAAAGAGGTCCAGTAGCTGCTGCAAACGGAAATGGAGATTCTAGAGAGAAGGTCTCTGACTTCTCTCTAGATTTGTGACAACCACCGGCCGGCGGTCTTCTGACAAGAAGCGAGAAACGCTCTACACCTGAAAGCAGCAACGCGTGGACTCCGGATCGGGAATCTCTTCAAACTCCTCGAGGTAGGATTTTCCCTACTTCTGCCTTATTCCCATTTTAAATGTTTTACTAATGTTTCGTTGGTTTGAGGCCGAGGGGTTGCTTTTGATCGGTCCCAAACATGGGAATCGAATTTGTGGAAATTTTGGGATTTTCGTCACGTGGATCGCCTTAAATTTAGAGGGCTGTTTGGTGTTTTAATTCCAAAATATTTAATCGTTAACTGCGTATTGGTTTGATTGAGGCTGAAACGGGTTGATTGCGGGTTCACTAAGTGAACCGTTAGTGTTAGGATTTTCGAATAGTAACCGAGGGTTTCACTATTCCTCGAAACAAAGGTTTTCAAAATATATTTTTGTGAAATATGTGTTTGGTCATGATTCAAATTGAATTACTGTGGATTGATCATTAGCCTAAGTGAGCTAATTTTAATGTGATGAAAATGTATAATTACATAACATGATTGTGTGATTTGGATTATGCGAGTATATTCATGTTTATATATTTGCATGTGATTAGACCATTGAACCGGTACATGCATTCCATATGCACCGGAACATCCTAGATTATAGAGATAGTGCATGAGATGAGTCTAGAGAAAATGGTTCGAGGGTAGCTCCAAAATATAAAATATCGGAGGGTAGTTCAAACAAATAATATCAATCAAGCCGGAGCGCTCCAATTGATATTCATCGGAGGGTAGTCCACAACAACAATATATCAACCACTGAGCGCCTGGGCTGATATATATTCATCGGAGGGTAGTCCATTAAACAAATAATATATCAATCGCTGAGCGCCCAATTGATATATACATCGGAGGGTTGTCCAATAATAAAATAATAATTCTCATACAAGGCTTAGGCGAGTGTGAGAGAGTCGTGAGGACTCTATAGATCCGAGTTGGTCATGCAGACATTCAAGCAGGATCATGCATTTGCTTGAATGTGTGTTTAATTTGGAACATTGCACTTCACTTAGGTGGTGAGTAGCCCATTTAGGCGATTCTCCTAATGAGCTTTAGCTCACCCTCACGTGGGATCCCCTTTTACGTGCACAGAGCGTGCGAGAGACGGTTCGTCCTAGAGGCCGAGCTCCCAGGAAAGTCGACGTGGCTTTGTTGATGTTTACATGTATTAGAACTAATTAAGTTTAATATATGTATTGTTTTAAGATGGCATATTTGTGAATCCTTGTAACTATGGAATATATATAGTTGGTATGCATATCGATAGGTTTGATATATATTGCATATATTGACCGCTTGGGACAGGTTATATGTGTTTGTAATCGCAGAGCTCCCGTACAGCGACTCGCTCGATTCGCGACGCTCGGTAACCCGACGTCCACTTGTATTCCGCGGTCGACGGGAGTAGTCAACGGACTTCGGGTTTTGGAAGGCTACAGCTTGGTATCGAGCTAGGTATACGAATACCTAGGGAGCTCTGGGTTTGGGTATCCATCACCACTAGGTGGTATGGAAAGGGAGTATAGGTTTGGGCGGGAACCTATGGATAGAAAATTTGGGCTTAGCTATAGCCGATTAAGAGCATCACCACTAGTGGCTTGAATGCTGAGTTTAGGTATGGGAATACTTAGGAAAATCACGGACAAAACTAGGACACTACATGCACGCGGTGTTGATGTGCGTTTGTGTGATTTTGTGAATTAATTGGTGATTGTGTGTATAATATGGTTTGTAATGTGTTATAATGTTGTGTGCTTGGTTATTAGCAATATGATGAGTTAACAGAAATATTTTAGAAAATGTTTGGAGAGTGGTATAGTACAAAAACTGAATAAAATGAAGGAAAATAAATTCTTAATAAATTTATTGATGGAATCAAGAAAATAGAAGAAAATAAATTTTGCAAATTTATTTGAGGAGAAAATTCTTTCAGTGGAAACTGAAAAGAAAATAAATTTTTATAAATTTATTTGGTTAAGAAGAGGAGAAAATAATTTTCTAAGGTTTTATATGGTGTAAAATTGAAGAAAATAAATTTTTATGAATTTATTTGATGTATTATGGAAAAAAAAAATGATTTTAGTGGATTTTTAGAGATTTTTCCAATTTCTGGAAATAAATGAAAAAATAAAATAATTTTTAAGTAAATCGTTGGGCTACTCGCCCAACATATTGAAAAAAAATTTTTATTGCAATACGCTTTTGTATTGCAGGAAGAAGCTGAAGGGTCGAGGGTATTTTGTATTGTGAGAACAAATTTTTGTATTGCAAGGTCGAGGTTGTAGCTTGCAACTTAAAGGGGCTTGTAGGGTGAGAACTGTATTGCAATGTATATAGGCTAGCCATTGTATTGCAGTGATCAGACAAGTAAAGAAGGCTTAAAGTAAAGGAAATTGTATTGTAAATACAAATTTTGAAATGTAGAGAAGAAGCTTGAGTAGCTTGAATTGTATTGAAAGAGAAGGAGGAAATTGTATTGCAAACATTATATTGCAATATAGTGGGAAGCAAACAACATAGAGTAAATTGTATTGCAATATAAGAGTGTATCAAGTATGAAAGGAAGTTGGAAAATTGTATTGCAAGGTAGTAGTGAAGAAGGTAAATTGTGTTGCAATACAATTTTTGTATTGTGACGAACAGTAATCCATGAACAGTAAACCGTGAATAGTAATCAGTGAACAGTAATCCGTGAATAGTAATCCATGAACAGTAAACCGTGAATAGTAATCGTTGGAACAAAGAACGCTGACGGCCAATCATAACAAGAAATTTCGAAAATTTTTTTTTTTGAAAATAAAATAAAATAAAATTTGATAAAATTTTCGAAAAATAAAATTTTCAAAAATAAAATTTTCGAAAATAAAATTTTGTTGAAAACAATATTTTAAATGCAAAATGGATTGCCTTGCATTACCGTAAATGCAAGGACAATGTGTATACACTGATTTATGTGTATGATTAGTGTCTCGGGGCTGTGGTTGTGCCTTAGAGATACTGTATTGTAGTTAACTACCATTTGAAATCGTGATTGCGCGGTAGTTGCGTAGGAAATTATATGCATGGTGAAATGCGTATAGGAAAGGGTAAATACTAAGGTTATGAGTAATGACCTTTAGGGATTTGAATCATGAAATGAACAAAAGGGCATAGAACCTAATTGAAATAAATAACCGAGTGGTTGAAATTTAGCGCTACTCTAGAAAATGAATGTCAGTTCATGGTTGTCAGTCTATTAGTAATCAAAGATCTCGTGACATTGAAGCTGGGATTGAAGTGAAAATTAAATGACTTCTTGCTGCCATTGAACGGCATAGATGGCTAGTCGAGGACGAGACGAGGGCGCCCATTGTGGTAATCGGTCAAACACCACCGTGCTCGATCGCTGCACTTTGCCGAGGCTATAGGTATTACAGGGAATGCTATAGCACAGGCTGGTATAGCAGGTAGACAAGGAGATCCTAGTAACCTCCAGAGGTTTAGGACGTATCATCCTCCGACATTCACAGGGGGAGGAGATCCGATGGTGGTAGACCATTGGTTCATGCGTAACGAAAGTGTTAGAGGCTATGGAGATTACCCGACACGACTGTGATTAGATTCTAGCCATGCTCTAGCTAGAGAATGAGGCCCAAATATGGTGGAAATGGGCAAGGACCTCTAGAGACCTTGGGAGGAGCTGCCAGATATGAATTCCCTCCCCAAGGATTAGGCGAGAATAGGTACGATATGTCAAGGCTGCGAGTTAGAGGATCTCAGGACTCTACTCACAAAGTGACCCGAGGATTATGGACATGTCGCAGTCTCGATGTCATCCCTGGGATGGATCGTCGACAGCTTACAAGGTTGTTATCGATTGTGAGCGCAGAGAGTTACCGCCATAATGCCAGATCTGCCTGTATGGCATTTCGTGGGAAAATCATGACATTTCGCCCGCATAGCATACGAGTCCAAGTATCGGGATGCTTAGGGGTTGGCTCATGAGCCTAATTCTAGAGGACTATGAGGATCAGACTTGATCTACCTCGAGTAGTAAAATATGTGATGTTCTTCCAGATGAGCTACCCGGACTACCTTACGAGGTAGTAGACTTCAGCATCGAAGTTACACTCGTATTTCTCCCATCTCTATGACTCAAGATAGGATGGCACCGATTGAGTTGCGTGAACCGGAGTCCGCCATAAGAGCTATTGGATAAGGGGGTTTATTGTAATCAGCACTTCACCACGTGGCGCTTTCATTTCTAGTTATAAGAAGAAGGACAAGAATTTTCGACCATTGATTAATGAGAAGGAACTGTTACGATCAGAACGTACCTATTACCGAGGATTGGTGATTTATTTGACCGCTGAGAAGAGCGGTCTACCAAGATAGACCTTCGCACGTTACCATCAACCGAGGGTTGGGAGACAACATCTCCAAGACTGCTTAGGACGCTAAGCATGGGCACCTTGAGCTTCACGTGATGCCCATTGGATTGACGAATGCGCTTAGCAAGATTTATGGATCCCCGCGTGAAGGGTGTTCCAACCCTATCTAGACTGGGCCTTGTCGTAGTCTCGTGGGATGACATTGACCTACCCCAAATGCAGTGGGAGCATGAGTATCACGGAGGATCGCTTTTGCGCTTGTTGAGAGACCAATGCACGCCAAGTTCGCAGCGTAGCTTTGGCCATCGAGGTGAGATTTTGGGACACGTGGGTGTTAGTATCGTGAGTATCAATCGACCTAGAGAAGGTCGAGAGGCAAACATGAGTCAAGACCGAATGTCAATCTTAGAGATGCGAGTTTCTAGGATTCAGCCGGGTGGCCACGAGACACAAGAATGGGGCTGGAAGTTGTCCATTCGGGATGTGATCGAGACTTCGCCACGGGATATGAACCCATGGTTGGGACGAATTTCGACTCATAGAGAGAAATCTGAGGATACTTGGAACACTCTCTAGATACTGTGTTGGTAACAAGAGTGGAGGATCAGCTCCTAGTTCAGTGGGAAGAGGCAAGACTTCTCGCTTCACACCAGTTCTCGTGACTGTACAGATTGAGCATGAGTGAAGGGATTGCCTGCAGACAGGACTCAAGACTTTGGGACAATGCAATTCCAGCTAGCCGTAGGACAGAGAGAGTATATTGGGCCTATCTCTCCACACCCTAGTATGGGCCGAGGAACTCATTTAGTTCGGTGTGCTATACAAGCACTCCAAAGAAGAATACGTATAGGCTGTAGGGGCCGCAGTGTGGGTCAAAGTCAGGACAGATCGTAGTTCAGCTGGAAGCTGGTGACTTTAGGGTAGTAGACCCAAGTGGTTGCCGATTGTCAAATGACATGATGAGCGACAACCATCGGGTCAAGGCTGCATCGGGACTGGGCCGGGTTGTCATACCCGACACGACATTGGATTTGGGCTTGAGGTTAAGACCTTTTTGAGAAGCCTCACAGATGCCTTAGGGATGTAGGGTGAGGTGAGAGTTGACCAGATAGGTCGGTCGGGATTATGAATGAGAGGTCTCCGAGATTTTGCTCATGGTGGAACCGGGATTGGTTGTCACAATATAGCATCATTTCGTTCATGTGCATGGTGACATCGCGTCGAGTCGGGTGTGGGTGCACGGTAGGGTCATTCACCACTCTTGGTAAGTGTGGGGTGAGTTGTCTTTAGGACTACGTCCAATGAAGACTCATAGTTCGATTCAGTAAGTGAAGAATAATTAAAGTGTGTTGGGCAAAGCGAAAAGGGGGTCAAATGAAATCCCTCAGTGAGAATCTGGAGTTAGAGATTAAGAGACTGGGAGATATCCCGAATTTCTGTGATAATGTAATAGGCTTGAAGTGTAAGCTGAAAAGTTATGTGCCCGAGATGAAAACACAGGGACATGGTTATCGCGCAGACTTAGAGTTGAGTGATAGGAGTCGGGGGTGACTCGAGGGTTGGATACCCTTTGGAAATTGCATTGGGTGCTGATGAGATGGCAAGGGCTCGGTAAATGGATGTCATGCATGGCATGGATTGATTATTGATCCATTGGATTGTCAGTGATTGTGACCTTGGAGAGGTTAGCGGTTACACACCAAGCAAGGGTTGTGTAGGGTTACGTGTGTATGGATTACATACGGGTGTTAGAGGGCATGTTGCGAACATGTGTCCCGGATCATAAGGGTAGAGGATTAATTTCCCTTGATGGGTCGCCTGTGAAATAGTTATCAGGCGGGTATACGAATGGCACCATATGAGACATTGTGTGGGAGGCCATGTAGATCACCGTTATGTTGGACCGAGGTGGGAGAGAACTCCATCACTAGTCCTGATCTGATTAGAGACACCTCTGAGAAGGTGAAGCGATCACGGCGGCGTCTTTGCCATGGCTCAGTCATTAGAAAGAGCTATGTCGATGTCTGTGTCGACCCTTAGAGTTGAGGTTGATGATCGCGTTTCCATGAAGGTGATTCCTAAGAGAGGAGTGGTCAGGTTCGGCAAGCGTGGGAAGCTATTGCCGAGATTCATAGGACCTTTCGAGATACTCGAGAGAGTAGACACAGTTGCGTACCGGTTAGCATTACCGCCCAGCATGATAGGTGTCCACGAGGTATTTCACGTCTCCATGCTCAGAGATTATACTCGGATCCGGCTCATGTGTGGTGGATTGGGGCGATTGAGATGACGGATGGGGGACCTTGAGGGAGGGACCGGTGTGCGTGTGATAGCCGATCGGGTCTTGCGACACAAGATCGTGGGGTGAGAGTGCTATGGCGGCACTGTGGAGTGGAGGAGTCAACGTGGGAGCGCGAGGACACGATGCGGGCCACTTATCCCTTCTTGTTTAGGGATGAAGGTACGTGGTTTAGTCGTTTAAGATTTAAATGACTGGTTTACATGCATGGTAGAGTGCATGTTGCATATGCATGTGTTGATAAAGATCATTTCGAATTTCGGGACGAAATTCCTTTTAAGGAGGGGAGAATGTAGGGCAGAGAAATTCGATTTATAGAATAAGGGCAAAATCGTAATTTGATTCTGAAATTGTAATTCCCGGTTAAAAATTAAGTAATTAATTCTCTGGATCTCGGATAACGAAACAAATTGCACCGTTGGAATCGTCTCGCGAAATCTAGCCCGGCCGCAGTAAAGTTTCGTAATTTTAAAAACGGTCGGAATCGTACGTTTTTCGAAGGCATCGCGTTCGGGTCAGTAAAACGATTTTCGATGCGACGAAGTCACATATAGCATGTACTCATGTACCATAAGTGGTGTGAGTAGAAGAGACAATGAAATGGACTGACCCAGTAGTGCAGAATATCAAATACGAGAAGAAGGACATAAGCATCATTTTCATAAATGTTTAAGTGACTAAAAGACGAAATAGTGTACATGACCATCTTCTCCATTTAAACTAAAGAGAAAAAGCGTGAATTAGGAGGAGAAGAGGTCAGTGGCTCGCAAGCGGAAATGGGAGATTCTAGAGAGAGAGGTCTCGACTTCTCTACAGATTTATGTTCCATCCAGGCCGTCGGCGGTCTTGAGACAAGAAGGAGAAGCGTTCTAGCGGACGAGCAACGCGTGGACTCGGGATGAGGGTTTCTTCAAACTCCTTGGTAGGATTTTCTCCCTACTTGGGTTTTATTCTCATTTTAAATGTTTTACTAATGTTTCGGTTGGTTTGAGGCCGTGAGGGCAGTTGATCGAATCCCGAAACATGGAATGGGAATTTGTGGAAATTTTTGGGATTTTCTTGGTTGGCCGTGACTGCCCAGAAATTTAGAGGGCTGTTTGGGTGTTTTAATTCCAAAATATTTACTGTTAATCATGTATTGGTTTGATTGAGGCCGGGAATGGCCGTGGATTGCTGGTTCACTAAGTGAACCGTTGAGTTGTGATTTTTCGGGAATAGTAACCGAGGGTTTCACTATTCCCGAGCAATTTTCAAATATATTTTGTATGAAATATGTGTTCGGTCAAGTGATTCAAATTGAATTACTTGTGATTGATCATTAGCCTAAGTGATAAAATTTTGATGTGATGAAATGTATAATTACATAATATGATTGTGTGATTTGGATTAATAAAGTATATTCATGTTTATATATTTGCATGTGATTAGGCTTGTATTGGGCGGCACATGCATTCCATATGCTTTAGGCTGTGAGGACCCACCCTTGGCCCACTCCGGCGAGAGGTGCGATCTCTCACTCACGGGCTATCCCCACAGCTCACGGGGGTTTCTTTCGCCTCCGTGGGCTCGAGACACAGGACCATGAGCTTAGATACCCATTCGAGGTAGTTCCAGTACACCAAGCCCGGGCTGCTGGCTCTCATGGTCCCGGGTTCGAGCTATGAGCCAGCCCCGGCAAGTATGGTGAATGCCTGGAGGCAAACGAGGTGAATCTCCTGGCCTGGCGCCTTATATCACGGGTCCTCACCTGGCCTCAGACGGAGGGTTGGTGTCGATTCACGAGGCTATCCCCTAGCTCACGGGGTTTCTTTCGCCTCAGTGGGACCGAGACCTAGGACCATGGTAGGTACCCATTCGAGGTGGTTCCACTTTACTTGACTGAGCTAGCCTTCTCTCTAGGTTATCTCGCAATCCGACCGTTGGCGAACTTCGGTGCAAGAAGGGAAAACGTTCTACGCGGAGCAGGTTACGCGTGGACCCCGAGTTTGCGAGTTTTTGACAACTCGAGAGGTAAGTTTTCTCCTACTTGCGTTTTTATTCCCATTTTGAGGGTTTTTCGATGTTTATTTGGTTGGTTTGAGGCGAGGGCGGTTTGGTCGGTCCCGAGCATGGGACGAATTATTAAAATTTTGGAGATTCTTGAAATTTGTCGTGTGATCGAAGAAAGTGTTAATGAGCTGTTATGGAGTTTATGCATTAAATTCTATTTAGAGTGAGTATAAGATGAAACGGAGTAAGAATTCGGTTCCAAAAAGTGGCAAGTTGGGCCAGTGGGTGCCCGTGGAGCGACCACTTCTTTGAAGATCTGGGGCCCCATTAAAAACAGTCCCGGGTTTATGTGAAATGGATAAGAATTGTCCATGTGTTGTGTGCTTGAAATGAGTACATGAAATGAATGGCGGTTGTGTGGAATTAAATAGGTTAATACATTATTTTAATGTGTTAGTCTGACACAATTACATGGAATTAAATTGTGTTTGTAGGCCATTGTGTTGATTTTAAAATGTTATTGCATAAGCTTTATGTATTAACATGAGTCCCTAATTATGTGGAATATAATTGTGTGTGTAGGTCATTGGAATGAGTTTGATCATTGTAGTGAGCTAATTTTGATGTGATATATATGAGGTTGTATAATTACATAACATGATTGACTGTGATTTGATTTATGCGAGTATATTCATGTTTATATATTTGCATGTGTTGTATGAATTATTGAAATGGCATCATAATGCATTTCTGTACCTTCAGAGGTATCCTAGAGATAGGAGTTGAGTGCATGGTATAAGAATTCTAGAGAAGGCGGTTGGAGGATAATTAAAAATGTTAGTGTCGGAGGGTAGTCCACAAACTTAAAATATCAATCGTCGGAGCGGCCCAATTGATATTCATCGGAGGGTAGTCCACAAACAATATATATATATCAATCGTCGGAGCGGCCCAATTGATATATATACATCGGAGGGTTGTCCACTAATAAAATAATAATTCTCATACAAGGCTTAGGCGAGTGTGAGAGAGTCGGTGAGGACTCGGGATGCGAGTTGGTCATGTAGACATTGAGAGTAGGATCATGCATTTGCTTGAATGTGTTTAAGTGGAACATTGCACTGCACTTAGGTGGTGAGTAGCCCACTTAGGCGATTCCCTCTTGAGCTTTAAGCTCACCCGGGAGTCGTGGGATCACGCTTTTTCACGAGTGCGGGAGCGTGCGAGACGGCGTCTAGGGTGGCGCTGGAAGAAGCGGAATGTGGCTTTGTTGATGTTTACATGTATTAGAATGCTTCTCATTTAATATATGTGTTGTATAAAGTAAATCATTAACTCTTGCATTATGGATATAGTTGGAATATTGCTTAAGATATAAGCTATTTTGGATATAGTGTGATTAGTATTGGTTTTTGGGCCCCGAGGCCGTTTGTAATCGAGGTGATTGATGTTGGGACGGGTTTTATGAAGATTTTGTATTTGGGTAGGAGCTCACAGTACAAAGGAGACTGCGCTCGATTTTTCGTGAAAAATGTCGGGTCACGACATTCACGAAGTATTCAGCGGGTTGGCGGGTGGTCGACGGACCCCCTTTGAGTTTTGGGGGCGTCACGGCAGTATCAAAGCTTAGGTATACGAATACCTAGGGAGCTCGGGTTTGGGTATCCATCACCACTTGGGTGGTTTGTGATGGAGTGTAGGTGTGGAAGCCTAGAGATGGAGGCTTGGGCTTAGGCCATGGTTGAGGAAGAGCATCACCACTAGGTGTAGTTCGATGATAAGTATAGGTGTAAGAGACACCTAGGAAGGCACGAAAAATTAGAACTTGTATGTGTTTTGGATTGTGATCATGTGATCGTTATGATTGATGTTTATAACATGTGTGATCATTTGATGAATTGTGTGTTTGGTGTTTTTGCCATGTTGTAGGTGAGTAGTGAAATGATGTGTGCTTGGTGATTAGCACATGGATGTGTAGAAAATATGTCGAGTTGTACAGTGAACAAAAACTGGAAAAGAAAAACGAAAAGAATAAATTTTATAAATTTATTTAGCCTATTAGGTGATGAAAATAATTTTCTAAGTTGAAGAAAATATGAGGAAATAAATTTTTATGAATTTATTTGGGAAGAGGTAAGAAATAGAGGGTTAAAATAAATTTTTATAAATTTATTTGAGTATTAAAGAGTATGAAAAAAAAAAAATATTTATCATGAATAATGAAAAAAAAAAAATTTGGTGCAGAAAAAGTAGAACTGGGCTACTGCCCAAGTGTGTCGTGACACACTCTGTGTGTTGTGACTTAGATGTATTGTGGTGCTGGGTGTTGGGCGTAGCGGCGTGCGGGCGGCAGGCGGGGCGCTAGGCATACGGGCGGGGTGTTTGGGCGTGCGGCGAAGTCTTGGGCTCCACGGGCGGCGAGCTGGTAGCCTTGGCCCGAGTAGCGGGGCCTGGGCGGGCGCGCGAGGCGCGGCGAGATTCATTGCGGCGAGCGCGGGCGGCGACGGTAACATGCGGCGCGGGGCGTGCGCGGCGGGCGCGGCGTGACGGCACGGGCGGCAGGCGCGCGGGCTAGCCCAGGCGTGCACTCGGTGCACTCGGCCCATTTTTGATCCGTTTTGACTCGTTTTTTTTCCTGAGTCACTAAATGAACATTGTTCATTGTAAAATTAAAAAAAAATATATATATTTTAAATTCAATTAAAATAAAATAAAATAAAATAAATTTTGATAAAATTTTTGAAAAATAAAATTTTCAAAAAGAAATAAAATTTTTGAAAATAAAATTTCGATTCAAAAAACAATATTTTAAACGGGAAATTGATTGCGTATACAACGAGTATGTGTATGATTAGTGTCTCGAGCTGTGGTTATGCCTTAGAGATACTGTATTGGATTCAACTACCATTTGAAATGGTGATTGCGCTGTAGTTGCGTACGAAATTATATGCATGGTGTAATGCGTATAGGAAAAGGGTGAATGCTAAGGTTAGGGATTACGACCTTAGGGATTTGGATATTAAAGAATGAACAAGAGCTACAAATTTTATTTGAATAAAGAAGCGAGAGATTAAGTGGTTTGGAATTTAGCACCGCCCAGGAAATCGGACCGGATCGGTTCATGGTTGTCAAGTCTATTGGCATGTGCCTTGCTAGTTAGGCGAAATGAAGGTAGATGACTCTTGTTGCCATGCAATCGTGTAAATGGCTAGTAAATTCGAGGGCGTAGAAGGCAGATCCATGGGGCCGTGATCGGAGCACAATCGGTGTTTGATCGGCGGACTTTCTTGGCTGTAGGTATTACGGCGAATGCTATAGCACGAGCTAGTATAGCAGGTAGACAAGAAGATCCTAGTAACCTCCCGGAGATTTGAGGCGTATCATCCTCCGACATTCACGGGAGGGAGATCCGATGGTGGGCGACCAAATTTGGTTCATGCGAGCGAGAAAGTGTTAGAGGCTATGGAGATTGCCGCGACACGACCCGGGGATAGATTGACTGCGTTCTAGCTAAGAGAATGGGAACCCAAATATGATGGAAATGGGCAAGGACCTCTAGAGACCTTAGAGGAGCCGTTGTACGTGAGTTCTCCCCTAAGGATTAGGGCGAGGATAGGTACGATATGTCGAGGCTTCGAGTTAGACATCTCGGGGACTCTACTCACAATGGACCTGAGGAGTTTGGACATGTCAAAGTTCGATGTCATCCTTGGGATGGGTGGGCGACAATTCTGAGGGTTATCGATTGTGGCGCGGGAGAGTTGCCACATTTGGGCCCGGTCCTCGTGTCGTGTTTCAAGGGGGGGGCAAGCACGATATTTTGCCCCAGACAGTATACGAGTTCAGGTGTCAGGGACAATTAGCGGGTTGGTTAGCGAGCCTTACCCTAGAGGACGAGGTGAGACCAGACTTAGATCTACCTCGAGTAGTTGCGATTTTGTGGATGTTTTTCCCAGAGGAGATACCTGGATTACCTCCACATAGGGTAGTAGACTTTGGTATCGAGTTACACCCTGGTACCTTACCCATCTCTATGACTCCGCATAGGATGGCACCGGTTGAGTGGTAGGAATGAGTCGATTCACGGGAAATTTATTAGACGAGAATTACGATCAGAATCGGTACCATTGCGGACCAATTTCTGGTTGTTAAGAGACCATCAGTTGTACACTAAGTGCAGTAAGTGCTAGTTTTAGCTTACTGAAGGGAGGTTTTTGGGACACGTGGTGTCAGCACTAGGAGTCCTAGTCGACCTAAAGAAGGTTGAGGCAGTGATGCGTTGTAGAGACCGAATGTCAATCTTCGAGATACGTAGTTCTTGGGATTGGCTGGGTATTACGAGAGACACGAGAATGGATTGAAGTTGTCCATTCGAGATAGGATCGTAGGACTTCACCTACGGGACATGGACTCCATGGTTGGGGCAGCCCTGACCATAGAGAGAGATTGAGGATACTTGGAACACTCGGAATACGGGTGTTGGTGACAAGAGGGAGGATCAGCTTTCTCCTAGTTCGGGGAAGAGGCAGAAGACTTCTGCTTCACACTAGTTTCAGGATTAGGGCCAGGATTGAGCATGAGTGATGGGATTTCCCCAGAAACAGGGATCCCAAGACTTTAGGACGTGCGGTCAGGTTAGGCGTAGGACCAGGGAGTGCTCACAGTTCATTCCTCCAGCGCTTTAGTGCGAGATTCGGAGGAATTTAGTTTGGTTGGGGTGCTATGCAAGCCTCTCAGCGGCCACCAGTTGCCAAAGGGGCCAAAGTGTGGGTCAAAGTCAGGGATAGATCGAGGTTATGCAGCAGAAGCGTAGCGGACCTTAGGGTGGTACACACCAGTGGTTGCGATGTCGGGCTTGGTATGGATAGGATTGTGACCATCGGGTTGTCGTGGTGGACCTAGGCGGGTTGTCATACTCGACACGACATTGGATTTGGAGAAAATTGGAGGTTAAGGCCTTTAGAGAAGCCCGGTGGAATGTTCTTCCTAGGATGTAGGGTGAGAGTTGACTACGATAAATTAAGGTTATAGTGAAATCTACGGATTACGCTCCTTGGGTGAGAATCTGGAGTTGTGGGTCTGAAAAGAGCGAGTGGAGATATCAGAAATTCTATGTGAATGGAAGGCTTTCAAATGTAAAGTAGAAGAGTTATGTAATCAAGATGAAAACACCTTGTGTCGGGTTGCTCCTTGAGACTTAGAGTTGAGTGATAGGAATTCGGGGTGACTTCGAGGGTTGGATACCCTTTAGAGTTTCATTGGATGTTGTTGTTGTTGAGTTGGCAAGGGCTCGGTAAGGATGACATGCATGGCATGGAGTAGGTTGGCCAGTCCATTGGATTGTCGGTGGTGTGACAGGAAGGTTAGCGTTTACACACCAAGCAAAGGGTTGTGTAGGGATATGTGTTGTGAGGATTACAGACATGTGTTAGAGGACTGCGTGAGGCATGTGTCTGAATCATAGGAGTAGAGGATTAATTGCCCTTAGTGGAATTAGCTGACAATAGTTATCGGGCAAGTATCTGAATGGCACCATATAGTACGTGGTATGGGAGGCCATGTAGATCCACCGTTATGACTGGACGAGATGGGAGGCTCGTGCGGTCTGATCTGATTAGAGACACCTACGAGAAGGTAGGCTTGTCACGATGGCGTCTTCTCACGGCCAGGCCGACGGAAGAGCTATCTTGTGGGAGGCGTCGACCGCAGAGTTCGGGGGTTGGTGATCACGTTTCCTTGAGTGAATCTTAAGAGAGGAGTGGTCGAGGTTCGGCAGCGCGGGAAGCTGTCGCCCCGATGTTGTGGAGCCTTCGAGATACTCGAGAGGACTGGAAACCTTGATGCGCGTCTTGGATTAGCGTTACGCCCGATGTTAGGTGTCACGTGTATTTCCGTCTCCATACTCCGAAAATATACTCCAGATCCAGCTCATGAGTTGGATTGGGGACAGATTGAGATTGACACGGATGGGGCCTTCGAGGAGGGACCAGTGTGCATTGTTGATAGCCGTGATCAGGTTTTGCGACGCAAGACCGTGAGGCTAGTGAGAGTGCTATGGCGGCACTGTGGAGTGGAGGAGTTCACGTGGGAGCGCAAGGACACGATGCGGGCCACTTATCCCTTCGTGCTTAGGGATGAAGGTACGTAGTTTAGTCATTTAAAATCTAAATGGCTAGTTTACATGCATGATAGAGTGCGCGTGGCATATGCATGTGAGTGATTATGATTGTCACGAATTTGGAATGAAATTCCTTTAAGAGGAGAATGTAAGACCCGAGAAATTCCAATTTCTGGAATAAGGGCAAAATCGTAATTTTGATTACAAAATTGTAATTTCGATTACAAAATTGTAATTTCGGTTAAAAATCCGTAATTAATTCTCTAGATCTTGGATAACAAAACGGATTGCACCGTTGGAATCGTCTCGCGAAATCTAGTTAGCACGTAAAATTTCATAATTTTGCGAGGCGATCGGAATCGACACGTTTTGAGGGCATGTCGCGTTTGGTCACGAAATAAATCGGTTTTTGATGCATTGAAAGCCACATATAACATGTACTCATGTACCATAAGTGGTATAGTAGAGAAATGATGAAAATGGATGGCGAAATAGTGCCGAATATCAAATACGAAGATATTAGGAGTTGTAAGCGTCATTTTTGTAAATGTTTAAGTGACTAAAAAAAACGAAATAGATGCACATGACCTCTTCCCCAAATTAAACAAAAGGCAAAGCGTGAGGAGAATCCACGTGACTTCTTTGGACACGAAAATAGTGGTTCCTAGAGAGAAGCACCTCCTTACTCTCACAGGTTATCTCATGTCAAATAGTTGGCGACCGGTGCAAGAAGGAAAAGCGTTCTGCGCGGGCGGGCTCTGCGTGGACCAGTTGCGAGTTTTTGACAACTCAAGAGGTAGATTACTGCCCCTACTTGCGTTTTATTCCCATTTTTAAGGGTTTTTCGATGTTTCGGTTGGTTTGAGGCCGTGAGGGGCCGTTTGATCGGTCCCAAAACATGGGACCGAATTGTTAGAAATTCTTGGGGATTTTTCTCATCATCCGTGGCTGCCCAGAAATTTAGGGGCTGTTTGGGTCTTTTAATTCCAGAATTTTTGCTTTAAATCATGTATTTGTATGGAAAATGCCGGGAATGGGTTGTTGATCGGTCCCAAAACACGGGACCGAAATAGTAGGAATTTTTGGAGATTCTTGGGTACATCGTGGCTGATCCGGGAAAGTGTGTGGGCTGTTATATGGATTTTATGCATTAAATTCTATTTAGGTGAGTATAAGATAGAAAACGGGTAAGAAATTCGGTTCCAAAAAGTGAAACCGAGATTGGACAAGTGGGCTGCCCGTGGAGCTGACCTTCTTTGAGATCTGGGGCTAATTAAAAGCAGTCCGGGTTTGTGAAATGGATAAGAATTGTCCATGTGTTGTGTGCTTGAAGTGGTATGAAATGAATGGCTTGAGTTGTGGAATTAAATAGGTTAATACATTATTTTAATGTGTTAGTACAATGACACAATTACATGGAATTAAATTGTGTTTGTAGGCCATTGTGTTGATTTTAAAATGTTAATGCATAAGCTTTATGTATTAACATGAGGTCACAATTATGTGGAATATAATTGTGTGTAAATCGTGGAATGAGTTTGATCATTAGCCCCAGTGAGCTAATTTTGATGTGATATATGAGTTGTATAATTACATAACATGGATTGTGTGATTTGATTTATGCGAGTATATTATTGTTTATATATTTGCATGTGTTGTATGAATTATTGAAATGGCATCATAATGCATTTCATATGCAACGGGGTATCTAGAGATAGGAGTTAGTGTGGTATAGAGTCACAGAAGACGGTTGGAGGATAGTCTAAAAATGTTAATTATCGGAGGTGATCCACAAACTAAAATGTCAATCGTCGAGACGGCCCAATTGATATTCATCGGAGTAGTCACAAACAATATATATATCAATCGTCGGAGCGTGATTGATATATACATGAGAGGTTGTCCATAATAAAATATGAATTCTCATCCTGAGGCTTAGGCGGTGTGAGAGTCGGTGAGGACTCGGGATGCGAGTTGGTCATGTAGACATTCAAGTAGGATCAGTCATTTGCTTGAATGTGTGTTTAAATTGGAACATTGCACTGCACTTAGGTGGTGAGTAGCCCACTTAGGCGATTCTCCTCTTGAGCTTTAACTCACCCAGTCGTGGGATCCCCTTTTACGGTGCAGGGACGTCACGAGGAGACGGCCTAGATCTTTAGAGGGCGAGCGCTAGAAGAAAGCCCAGGAATGTGGCTTTGTTGATCATTTACATGTATTAGAATGCTTCTCATTTTTAATATATGTGTTGTATAAGTAAATCATTAACTCTTGCATTATGGATATAGTTGGAATATTGTAAGATATAAGCTGTTTTGGATATAGTGTGATTAGTATTGGTTTGGGCCCAGAGGCCGTTTGTAATCAGGTGATTGATGTTGGGACAGGTTTATGCAGATTTTGTATTTGGGTAGAGCTCCCGGTACAAAGGGAGCTACCTTTCGATTTTCGTGAAATGTCGGGTCACACGACATTCCGCAGTATTGCGGGTTGGCGGGGTAGTCAACGGACCCCCGGGTTTTGGGGCGTCACAGGAACATCCTAGGATTATAGGAGATAGTGCATGGGAATGGTCTGAGAAAATGGTTCGAGGGTAGTCTAAAATATAAAATATCGGAGGAATTAGTCGAACAAAATAATATCAATCGTCGGAGCGGCCCAATTGATATTCATCGGAGGAGTAGTCCACAAACAAACAATATATCAGCAGTCGGGCGGCCCCGGTTGATATATATTCATCGGAGGAGTAGTCACAAACAATATATATATCAATCGTCGGACGGCTGATTGATATATATACATGGAAGAAGGTTGTCCACTAATAAAATAATGAATTCTCATACAAGGCTTGGCGAGTGTAGAGAGAGAGTCGGTCGAGGGACTCGGGATGCGGGGTTAGTCATGTAGACATTCAAGTAGGATCATGCATTTGCTTGAATGTGTGTTTAATTGGAACGTACCTTTGCACTTAGGTGGTGAGTAGCCCATTTAGGGCGATTCTCCCTGCGAGCTTTGGCTCGCCGGTCGTGGGATCCCCCTTTTGCGGGTACGGGAGCGTGGGGAGACGGTTCGATCTGGGGTGAGGTTCTGAAGAAAGTCGGAATGTGGCTTTGTTGATGTTTACATGTATTAGAACTAATTAAGTTTAATATGTATTGTTTAAGGTAGAATATTGTAGTAACTCTTGTAGCCCCATGGAATATGTAGTTGGTATGCATATTGGATATGTTGATATATATTGCATATATTAATTTGCTTGGGACGGGTTATATGCGAGGTTTGTAAATGGGTAGAGCTCCACAGTGAAAGGAGACTACGCGCCGTTTTATGACGTCGAGATGTGCGATCCACTGTCAGCGAGGTTGTGGTGGTCAACGGACCCCGGGTTTTGGGGCGTCCCATTACTCTGTGTACTAATATAAGAGTACGCCTTAGTCTTGGCTTAAATTACATAGATATATACATATCTATATATATATATATATATATATATATATATATATATATATCTCTTATATATATATATATATCTGTCTCATATATAGAGTGTGTAGTGCGAGCAGAATTTATATAGATATATACATATCTATATATATATATATATAGATAAAATTAAACATAGCACCTAGATATATCTATATAGAACATACTTATTATATATATATATAGATATCTATATATAGGCATATTATATATCTATATACATCTATATATATATATATATATATATATATATAGATTTGCCTATATCTATATAAAATCTATATAGATATATAGATATCTATATATATAAAAATATATATATATATATATATATATATATATAGATATCCTATATATAGATATGTATATATCTATATATAAAATATATCTATATATACATCCATATATCTATATATATATATATATAGATATATGAATATCTATATATCTATATAGATATGTATATATATCTGCTATAATTTATGTATATATAGATATATATATATATACATATATCTATACATATCTATATACTCTGCTCTATACATATCTATATATATATATAGATATATAAAAATCTATATATCTATATATATAGATGTATATACATATCTATATATATAGATATATATAAAATCTATATATCAATATATATAGATGTATATTTTATATCTATATATATAGATGTATATATAAACCTATCTATATAGATTATATACATATCTATATATATAAATATCTATATATATATATATATATATATATATATATATATATATATATATATATATATATATATATATATCTATATATATATAGATATATATAAAATATCTATATATCAATATATATAGATGTATATACATATCTATATATATAGATGTATGCATATCTACCATATATAGATATGTACATATCTATATATATATAAATATCTATATATATATATATATATATATATATATATATATATACTATATATATATATATATATATATATATTTATATATCTATAAATAGATATAGATATATAATCTATATATAGGTATATCTATATAGATTTATATATATAGTGTATATACATATTTATATATATAGATAATATATATATAAAATATGTATACCTATCTACTATATACATATATACTATATATATATACATATCTATATATATATATATATAGATATATAAAATCTATATATCTATATAGATATATATACATCTATATATATAGATATCTATCTATAGGTATATATCTACCTATATAGATATCTATAATATATATATATATATATATATATACCATATCTATAGATATATATAGATATATATAGTATAGATATATAAACATCTATATATAGATATCACGTAAGGCAGAAATTTGATTTCGAAATAAAGGGCAAAATCGTAATTTCGATTCTGACAGCATGATACGGTTAAAAATCTAGTGAATTTATTACTATAGATCTTGGATATTTGTAGTAAAACGGTTAAATGCAGATTTGGAATCGTCAAATCTGATCGCTTACTTTGTATTTCGTAATTTTTAAAGAGACGGTGGTCGGCCACGTTTTGTCGCGTTTCGGGTCTGAAATGAAAATCAATTTGATCACGTGGCGCAAATAGCATGCTCATGTTGTAAGAGTGATGGTATGGTGATGATGAAGCCGGCCGAGATAGTCTTGAGATATCCAGTCTAGGAGGGACATAAATGTCATTTTTAAAAAGACTTAAGTGAGCTAAGTAATAAAAGATTGAGATAGTGCCATCTCCTACATTGAGATGGGAACCAAAAATGAGGAACAGGCAGAGTGAGCAGTTGGGGTTTGAGTTTTAGAGAGAGGAGACTTCTCTCTCCACCGTCTGTGTGGGATCAGATGATCGGCGGTTCGGGTGAGAGAGAAAATGATCTCTGCGGCGAGCAGACCAGGAGGCTGCAGCGTGGACTCGGTTTCAGTAGGTTTCTTCAAACTCCTGAGGGTAGTTTCTCACTCTTTTGTTTTTATTCCACAGTGTTTTGTGTTTCGGTTGGTTTGGTAGAGGGGCCGTGCGATGGTCAAGCGTGGGTTAGGGCTGTTAGAAATTATTTGGATTTTAATGTTGGTCGTGGCGCGGAAGAATTTAAGAAATTTTGGTGGGTCTTTAATTCTAAATATTTGCTTTAAATCATGGATTGAGTTTGGATTGGACGGAAATGGCCGTGGATTGCGGTGTGAGGTGAGCGGATTGTGATTTGTGATTTTTTGGAGATAGTAGTAGGGGTTTTACTATTCAAATAATCTTAAAAATTCTGTTTCGTAAAATTGTGTGTTTATTTAAATGGTCGAATCAAATTGCTTGTGTTTAAACATTAGCCGTGAGCTAATTTTGGTGTTTGAAATGATAATTTCATAACATGTTGTATATGATTTAATTTTTATGTAAAAATATGTCATGTGTTTATATATTCAGCATTGTGGAACTAAACTGTATTTGGGCGGCAATACATTGCATTAGTATGCGCTAGAACATCCTAGGGTATAGGGTTAGTCAAATGTAGTGTAAAGTCTAGAGAGAAACAAGGTTTGGAGGGTAGTCTAAAGTAAATTATCGGAGGTAGTCAAACTAAAGAATATATCAGTCGGAGCGGCCGGGTTGATGCTATCAGCCGGAGGGTGATCCTGAGCTAAATAATATATCAGCGAGTCGGACGACCCGAGTTGATATGTATTCATCGGAGGTAGTCCACAAACAATTAATATATATCAATCGTCGGACATTTGATTGATATATGTATTAAGTCGGTTGCTTAGCCAATCGCGAATATTCTCATCACGGGGCTTGGCGGGAGTGTGAGGAGGCGTCGATGAGGACTCAGGGATCGGAGGTTGGTCGTATGAACATTCAAGTAGGATCATGCATTTGCTTGAATGTATGTTTAATTTAGACACATTGCACTGCACTTGGGTGGTGAGTAGCCCGCTTAAGGGCGATTCTCCTCTGCGAGCAGCTCGCGAGTGGTCCACACTGGTCTGAGGGAGCGTGCGAGGGACGGTTCGTCTTGAGGGCTATCTTAGAAGCTAGGATTGTGGTGCATGTGGATTTATGGTGTATATACATGTATTAGAATGTTAGAATTTTAATATGTGTTGTATAAAAGAGTAGTTTATTAACTCTTGAGGCTGTGGATATAATTTGGATATATTGTAATTGAGTCTGGTTGATGGGCCCGAGTGGCGTAGGTATGGGATATATATTAAGTATATATTGTTGATTGGAACGAGTTCCTCTCGGGTTTTGTATTTGGGTGAAATCCCATTACAAAGTGCAACGATTTTCTAAAGTGGCGTCGGTAACCCAGACCTCCCGCTAACATTAAGCGGATCAATGGTGAATCAACGGACCCCAAGGGTTAGGCGTCACAATCTATCTATAGATATATATATGTATATATATATATATATATATATATATATATATATATATATATATATATATATATATATATATATATATATATATATGAATATCTATAGATTTATATATCTATATAAATAGATATAGATGTACTATATATAAATATATAATCATATATAGATATACATATATATATATATATATATAAATATATATAATCTCATACAGATATATCTATCATGTAAGGAAATGCATACACAGCGTCGACCAGTGTAATTGACACAAGGCTACATACACAGATTCCCGCGGGGGTTTGCTTTTCGTAGTGGGCTCGAACACCAGGACCATGAGCTTAGGTACCCGTTCAGTAGTTCAGTGCCAAACTAAGCTACTAGCCCGGTTGGTAGTGAATGGTCGAACTATGTTTCTGTGATGGATTCGGCCGTAGCCAGTTGGTAGTGGGAGCGCCTAGAGATGGGCCACCTAAGCTCATGGTCCCAGGTTTGACCCACGGGCCCGAAAGAAACCTGATTTGGGGGATCCTTTGCGGGTGGACTGAGCCTCAATTCGGATGGGCGAGAGGGTGGACCTTTGGCGTGTGTAAGGCGCCTTTTTGTCAGGGCCCTACCTGGCCGATCAGACGGGGGTGGTCCGGCTCCACGAGTATGGCATGTCCCTTTGCCTTTCTTTCTCTAGTGAGCTCACAGACCAAAGGGACTTGTTATTGAAATGGGGAGGCTTTCTCTACCAGCGAGCTAGCTGGTAGTAGCCCCATTAATTATGAAAAATACCTATATGGAAGTTCCTTCTGTAGCATCTATATATATAGATTTGTATATAGATATCTCTCTATAGATTTATATATAGATATACATATTTATATATATATATATATATATATATATATATATATATATATATATATATATATATATAAATACATATAGATATATATATATATATATATATAGATATATCTTTATACATCTATATAGATATAGATATCTATATATATGAATAATATATCTATATAGATATCTATACTCTATATATATAGATATGTATATACATCTATATATATAGATATTTATATATACATAGAACATGTATTTATATATATGAATGTAAGACGAGAAAATTCAATTTAAGAATAAGGGCAAGCGTAATTTGATTACAAAATTGTAATTACGGTTAAAAATCCATTAATTTATTCTCTAGATCTCTCGGATGGCGAACGGATCATGCAGTTCGGAATCGTCTCGCGGAAAATCTAGTGAGCACGTAAAGGCTATGTTTTACGAAGCAACGGTCGGGAGTCGGCACGTTTGGCCGAACATCATTGAGATCACTTAAAGTAGCCAGATTTTAGAATCTGGAAACTGAAAATGGAGGAGTTAGAGAAGGACTTCCTTCTACCTCTAGAAATACACGCTATCGACGTTGGTTTCGACGGAGCAGAGGAAAGCACGTTTCTGTGGAAGCAGAGACTCTGGCGTGGACCCCGGGTTTGCGAGTTTGGTTTCTCCCTACTTGCGTTTTATTCCCATTTTAAGGGTTTTTGTTGGGTGGTTGAGGGCCGTGAGGCAGTTGATGGAATCCCGAAACATGGGTTGGTGTTAAAGGCTGAAATTTTCCTCGCTCAGTGACTGCCCGAATTTGTGGGCTGTTTGTGTGTTGGAATTTGTATTAAATGTTGCTTTAAATCTCATTATGTTAATATAGAAGAATCGGGTCGGGTGATCCAAAACCTGTCAGATCTGTTGATTGGGATTTTGTCCGTAAGTGTGAGTGGAAGCTGTTATGAGTTGATAATTGTGAGTTATATTCAGTTTCTGTTTGGGTTTGCAGAAAGATGGGTGAGTGGGTTAAAGGTGACCAAGATTGGGCGGGATCACCTGATTCAGACATGCAAATATCAGTCAGATCGTGTCGTAGATAAATCAGTCATGTTTGAGTTGTTTGTGATGCTGAGTGTTAATTTCAGGGTGTGATCATTGGGTTATCTATAATGAGGATTAACATGAGAATTCTAATTATAGGGAATATAATTGCCAGTATAGGACATATTGGGAATAAAAATTGTGATTTGCTCAATTATATGGAATAATTGGCATGGAAAAAGCCATTGGAGATGAAATTATGGTGTGCTCAAATTGAGGAAATTTAAGTGGGTGATGATTGATGTGGATTACATGCGTGTAATTGTAAAATATGCATATTGACATATTGTGTAAATGATTTTGAAATGGCATAATGTCATTTCGCGTATGCCTTTGAGTAACCAAAAAATTAGGTGTGAGTGCATGACAAGGTATTTTTGTAAGCGGATATAGTTTGCGAAAGAGATTCAGGGATCGGAGGAGGTGGGTTGGAGGATGGGCGAAGCGGACCATTTTCGGATGAGGACCATGAGCGTGAGAGCTTGCGTAACGATTCACCTCGGGAGGGTAGTCCCGTATTTCTAGAGATATTTCGGTAGTATAATTTTCTCAAGGAACAAAGTTTTGTTTGAAAACCAGTTATTTTCTCATGTGCAGCTTAGAGCGAGTGTGGTAGTGTTCGGTGAGGAGACTCGTGACATGGGGTAATCATGTGTAGACATTCAAGTAGGATCATGTATTTACTTGAGTGTGTGTGTTTACTGGAGCATTACCTTGCACTTAGGTGGTGAGTGAGCCACTTAGGGCGATTCTCCTCTGCAGGCCCAAGCTCACGATCGATGGGACCCCCCTTTTTTATTTGGCGAGTCTGGGGCGCTCGAGAGAAAGGCGATCCATTTTGAAGAAGCTTAGGTTTGGCTTGATGGTTTTAGACATAACATGTATTAGTGTAGATTTTAATATATGTTTGCCTCGCTCAAATAACTACTCATGGCACTATTGAATTATTGGGAGATAATTGAAGAATAGTTATGATAATTGATTTTTATAGTCTCTTTGTTATGGGCTAGTGGTCGTATTGGATATATATTGCATATATGTTGGGTATTTGGGGCAGGGTATGTAAGTACTATTTTGGTGAAACTCCCAGTACAAAGGGACTACTGCGGGTTTTCTAAAGTGGGTAGTAACAGGCCCTCGTATGTCAAGCAGGTTAATGAGTATCAGTGAATTTTGGGTTTTGGGCGTCACAATAGATAACTATATATATATATATATATATATATATATATATATATATATATATATATATACCATACCATACTATATCTATATACATCTATATATAGATTTATATATATCTCTATATAGATTTATATATATGAATATCTATATATATATATATCTATATATAGATTTATATATATATATATATATATAGATTTATATATATAGATATATATATATAGATTTATATATATATATATATATATACTCATCTATATAGATATATATAAATCTATATATAGATATCTATATATATATAAATATATATATATATAGATAGATGTATATAAATATATCTATATAGAATATTTATATATAGATATCTATATATATATATCTATATCTATTATAGATCTATATATATATATACATATCTGTTATATAGATATATGAGAAATGAATATCTATATGCATCTATATATATATCTATAGTCCATATCTATTTATGATATAAATCTATATATAGATATCTATACTCATCTATATATATATCTATAGATAGATATAAACCGATATATATATATATATATATATATATATATATACTTATATATATATATATATATATATATATATATATATATATATATATATAGATAATAACATATATATATATATATAGATATGTATATATATATATATATATATAGATATGTATATATATATATATATATATAGATATGTATATATATATATATATAAGAATATATATACATATTTATATATATAGATATCTATATATCTATATAAATACATATATAGATATATAATATTTATATATATATAGATATCTATACATCTATATATACATATCTATATAATATAGATATCTATATATATATATATATAAGATTATGTATATCTATATGATATATCTATATACATACAGACTATCTATATATATATATAGATATGTATATATCTATATAAATTTGCCCGTACTCTGAGGACTTATATATATGAACATGTATATATCTATATATATATATATATATATAATATATATCTATATAAATTTGCGACACTACTCTGGGACTTATATTGAGTACGAGAGAGTGCAGTAGGTACATTCAAAGCATAACATGATATACTTTACTTTACTCTTATTCATTATTCGGACTCTTATCATATAATTGTTTGACTACCTAGACCCTGATAATAAGAAATGAGTGGGACAACATAATAAGTATTTTCAGATATACGGTGTGATGGGTGTCGTGGCACGAGTAGGAGTGTGAAGAGCGTCGGAGGAGTGCAGAAGTGCTGTCTATCTGCCCCGCGTTACGAGTGTCATATCAGCGCTGGCGAAGTCTTGGAAGCGTCGGAGACATGCGCCCATGTATAGCAGTGCGTTGCAGCGGGAGTCTTGAGAAGCATATTCGGACATGCACAGCCCACGTGTGAGGGTGTCGTAGCATAAGCGAGAGTACCAAAAGCCTTGATCGGAGCGTGTCTGCTAAATGTAACAAAAAGTGTCATGTCATTCAATATTATCTAGTCTTCTGTGATCTGTAATAATATGTGCTCAGGAATTTACTACTCTTTATCATAGGGGTATTCGTTTGCCAACATCGGCTGCGAGTGCGGTCTAATTTCTCTCATTTCCTTGACCTTACAAACATGGCTATGGATCCTTTCCTTACACTTATGGGGTCCTCTGTTAGTCGATGAGCGAGTCTTTAGACAGCAGATAACGAACAAAACCAGCTGACGATTTTCCATCTTTGTGACAGTAGCTATGTGTGAAACCTTACATTTCTGACGTAATATATCTGTGGCGGGTGAGGATGGAAAAATCTCTTCTCGGCCTTAATAGGTGGTGGGACCTTGTTGCGAGGTCACATAAGGCGTAAGGTACTAATTTGTTGCCCTGAGATTTTTTTTATCATTTTGTCCATTTTTCTAAGAAACCCGACCAAAAGCCTGAAATACTCCAAGAAGCATCACGAAACAACTCCCAATGTATTTTGTGACACGATCGAGGGTGAAGTTGACTACCCGTCCCGACCAGCGGAGGAATAAGTGGAAGTCGGGTTAGACGCCACTTTAAAGTGGGCGAGTGCCTTTGTGCGGGGAGCCCTACCCGATTAAAATACCGCATGAAACACATGTTGGTCAATTTATATTCAATATATCGAGATCAAATACATGAGTAATACGACCGTTTAGGCCTGATGATCCTCGCCAATACATACACCTTAACCATAGGGTCGACCTTTTATACCTCCTGACATATATATTAAATTGAGGAAAATTCTAATACATGTAGGAGCCTCTATCGTCAAGAAGCGAAGCCACAATCCGACTTTCTTCACAATCCATGATCTGGACCAGGTCTTTACCTCGCACGCTCACTTTTTTGGGGATCCCACGACGAGGTGAGCTAAAAGCTTCGGTAGGAGAATGCAGCCTAGTGAAAGACTACTCACCACCTAGGGTGTAGTGCGATGTTCGATTTAAATAAACATTCAAGCAAATGCATGATCCTACTTGAATGTCACGTGATAACTCGGATCAGAGCTCACCGACTCTCTCCTGCTTGGCCTAAGCCTCGTATGAAATTATTATGACGTGAGAGGTGGGCAGCCCTCGGAGTAGATATATATCGATTGAAAATCTGGGCGATTGATATATATTAATTGATTTGTGGACTACCCTCCGATGAATAAATATCAAAGTGGGCCTTTCAGACCGGTTGATCTCTGAAATTCTTTAGTTTGTGAATTTATCCTCCGATGAATAAAATATCCAGCGGTAGCTCGATGGACATTATATTATTGTGGACTACCCTCAGATAATTTACATTTTTAGACTACCCTCCGAACCTTGTTTCTCTAGACTCATCTCATGCGCTCATCTTTACCGGATTTCAGGTACATATGGAATCACATGTGCGGTTCAATTAAGTCATGCAAATATATATACATGAATATATTTTATAAAACTTTAAATCACATATCAAGAGTAAGCTTTACTTGGGTAATGATCATACCTGATAATTTAATTTGAAATCTTTGAGTAACCACATTTTTGTAAAAATATATATTTTAGAACATGCGAGAATAGTGAAACCCTCGTTTACTATTCTGGGAAAATCTGTAGGTTCACTTAGTGAACATAATCTGGCCATTCTGGCGAAGCGCAAGCATTTAATGCACAATTAGCACATCCACAACAGCCCCTAGCATCCATGGAGCGATCCACGGCCACGAAAATCGGAAATAAATTCCCCACGGTCGGTCCCATGTTTGGGACCGATCAAGCAACCCCTCACGGCCTCGAGCTAGCAGAAACATCGAAAAAACCTTAAAAATGGGAATAAAGCATGAGTGAGGAAAATCCTACCCCTGCTTAGATTCAAGAAACTTCATAGCGAGTCCTTTGGCGTAGCTGTAGTGGTTTCTCCCTCTTGCCAGAAAGTATGACGGTTGGATCTCTACAGCAAATGAAACAGCTTCTCTCTAAAAAATTAATTCGGCTGCTCTTGGACCTCACACTTCAAATCCACGTTTTTCTCTTTAGCACCGATTTGAAGAAGAAAGTAACTGTAACTTCCTTTTTGTCTTCTAGTTCACTTAATCTCATTTAATTGATTAATTTTCTTCTTTACCGATTTGACATTGACACTCACCTCGGCCATCCATTTTCCATAATTTCTCTACTCCCTTCTTATGGTACATGAGTACATCTTGTATATGTGCCTTCTGTCGCCTTCAATGTCGATTCTGGCACGCGTGATGTTCTGCCTCGGCTTGATGCCGACTCCGTATCTCGGCAAATTCTGCGAGAAATTTTACGTGCTAACTAGATTTCGCGAGGGCATTCAACAGTGCAATCCGTTTCGTCAAATACGAAATCCCTGAGGAATTAATTACGGACTTTTAAGCATGAGTATAATTTGTAATCAAAGTACGATTTGCCCTTATTCGAGGGAAGTGAAATTTCTTACATATTCTAACCCTGACAAAAACCAAAGAGATAGATGATAGACTTGAATAATTAAATATGGGATGATTCCTTCTCATATATCCATATACCATATACGAGAATCCATACAAAGCCTTACTCATCTTATGGAAAATAGGGTGTTAGCTTAACTTTCAAGTAATCTAGAGAGGTTAGGATGATAGATTCTAACTAAACCCCAGAAATGGAACAAACTAAAATCCATACAAAATGAAGCAAATTCAGAAATAATGCATAGCAAATCAAACTAGTATCCAAACCTTTCTTGGCTTCTCTTCTTCTTACTCTTCTTCTTCTCCACTTCACGTATGAACTTTCAGAAATGCCAAATGAGGGCAATTTGGTCTTGTCTCATTTGGAGTTAACCATCACGTGGCCACAAAAATACATTCTTTGACTTAAGTTTAATTTTTATTACACTTTAGGTCCTTCAACTCTTTTCTATTTATACAGTTATGTTATTTCTATAATGGCCTCCACGTCTTTTTATCTTACTTGACTTTTGTGTCAGTTTGATAAATTACAAATTTACCATACCACTTATTCAGGGTTTCTCAGTTTCACATTTATTATTTAATTTCTGAAAAATTCAAATTATACTACACAAAATACCTAAGCATCTTGAGCTTATTGAGGTACAATATTGAGAATTATTCTGATTTGTAATAATTGATTCTCCACAAAAAAAAACAAGAACCTTGATGTAAAGATCGGTTTTCCATAAATTAAGTAACTACTTCCATTCAATGGTTTTTACTTAAAAAAGTGTAACTAGAGGATTAAGGATGTCATTTTGAAAATTTAAAAAAAAAAAATCACCTTGATCAAAAAATATACCAATAAGTGGAACATATATTTACTGCTTGATATTCTAGTTTCCATTAAATACTTACGTTGAAGCGAGATATTTATAACAAACTAATATTTTGAACATGATGCAGTGTCCCTGAAGTCGACTCAGGAAGCTCAAATGGTAACCTGCTGGCGGTAGTGAGTTTCTATGTTGTACGAAGAGAGTCCTAGGTAGGGCGTGGGGTCTAACGGTCCTACTGAAAAACTGCTTTACTGTAAGCTCTGCTCGCCTTAGCAGGACTTTCCTAGACATGTACAATATGAGTCACTATCCATGGAAAAATTGATCAGAAATTTATCAAATAACCACAGAGACATGCATCAATCAAAACTTTGTTTCAATAAACTTTAGACTTTCAATAACACTATGAGAGTCTCGTAGAAATGATTATTAATATTACTAAATTAAATGTAATAACCATTAATTTAATTTCAAATTTATCTTTAATGTTATTCAAATGTTATAGAAGCGTTACTTAGGTCACAAACCTCATTAAAAAATTGAAATTATGTTAGATATAATCGATATTAAAAATCGGAATTAAATTGTTTATGCCATTGGGGAAAAATCACATAACCCGTTTATTATTGGACCACTAATGGAGCTAGTGGTTTCAAATTAATTAAGTAATTTTAACATTCACTCGTTCAATATTTTACATTAATTTATTAGGTTTTACATGATAACTGGTGGGCAGAAATTCCAAATTAAGAATAAGGGCAAAGAAATACGTAATTTGATTCACAAAAATTATGAAAGTACGGTTAAAAATCCATAATTAATTCCCTAGATGCGGATGTGAGAAGCAGGTGCCAGTTGGAATCGTCTCGCGGGAAATCCTAGTTAGTACGCGTAAATTTACTTAATTTCTTTGAGATAGTGACGGAATCCGACACGTTTTTGAGGCATCGCGTTTGGTCTTGTAATTATTTTACGATCACGACGAAGGCACTATAGCATGTACTCATGTACCATAAGTGGTATGTGAGTAAATGATGAGAAAATGGGCCGGTGGTCTTAGAATATCAAATCGAGAAAAAGGGACATAAATGTCAATTTTGGAATGTTAATAATGAAGCTAGATGCAAATTAGAGAATAGTGCTTCATCTCTCCCATTTTAAACAGCTAAGCGTGACTTTCAAACCGATGTAGGAGATGCGATTAAGTGGAGGACCAAAATGGTGATTCTAGAGAGAGAGTCTCGACTTCTCTACAGAAATACGCGATCGGGCCAGTTGGTTGTAGACAGAGGGAAAACGTTCACCGCGGGCGGTTCTGCGCGTGGACCCTATGGGGTTTTGACAACTCAAAGTGGGTTGCCTACTTGTGTTATTCCCATTTTAGGGTTTCACGATGTTCGGGTTAGTTTGGCGAGTGAGGGACCGATCGATCCCGAACATAGGGCGGGGTAATGGGAATTCTTGGGATTTTTGGGATGGTAGTGGCCCCTTGTGTGGCCGGAAGTGTTTGTTGTGTGAAATTGGCAGTGAAGCCATGTAGGATGATAAAGGTCGGAATGGGCCGTTAGATCGGTCTCAAACATGGGACAGTTGATAAAATTTTGGGAGAAATATGGGCGGCCAGGTGGTACACTCCCTTCTTGACACCAGTGTGAAAATCATGCATTTGTGTGTTGATGTGTGTATTGATTGGAGGAGCGATAATCGTGTGATTCACTAAGGCACGCTGTGTTGATTTTTAGGAATGAAGCAGAAAGACTCATTCCCAAATAATAGTGTTCTAAGAATGTACGTGAAATTATGTATTGTTTGAAGTTAAACAATTAGTCGAATTGCTTGTGTTTGAACATTAGCCAGTGAGCTAGCTGATATTTAAGTATAACATGTTTGTATGATTTGAATTTCATGTAAATATATTTAAATGTTGCTCCCCTTTCTTTTGATTATCTGGAGCGGCGCCTGTCCCGTCCCAGGACCTACAAGCCCCTTAGGTGAGTAAATACAGAGAGAAGGATGGCATGTTGAGTCAAATACTGTATCAACAGTCCATTGGAGAATCGAGCAATGTATATCTGGCCAGAGTAGGAGGCTGGCCAGTCAATATTGTCATCCGGTAAATGTATATATCAGTAGAGTCGAATATGATATGACTCATCGGAGGTTGCTGAATTCTCACAGGGAGGCTTGGGCGTGTGAGCTGTGAGTTGTGCTCTGATAAGTCTGTGAAAAGTTAAGATTGGAACATTGCCTTACTGTTAGAAAATTGTTTGCTCACCGACATCCCCACTGCAGATGGGGAGAATCTCTTCAGACGAGGTTGGATAAGAAGAAGCTAGGGTGTGGCTTGATGATATTGCATGTATTGTTGGGGCTGTTGGCCTGTTACAATATATGTTGTATAGAAACAAGCGGATATAACGGATATATGTGTTGAAGAGCACGATTGATGGAGCCCAGTGGCGTATTGGATATATATATTGCATATATTGTTGGTGAGACCGGTTTATACAGGTTTTGTATTTGGAATTTTAGGCTCCGTACAAGGGACGCTACGCCGATTTTCTAAAGTGGCGTCGGGTAACCCGACCTCCGCTGTATTCCGTAGGGTTGAGGGTAGTCAAGCGGACCCAGGTTTTTGGGGCGATCACGGCTTGGTATTATCGAGCTTAGGCTATCTGAATGCCTGAGGGCTCGGGTTTGGGTATCCATCACCACTAGGTGAGGTACATGGTGTGAATATAATTTAATAGAGACACATGGATTGAAAAGTGGGCTTGAGCCGCTGGATTGGATGAGAACATCTGCACTGGTGTGGTTTGATGATATGCCTAAGTGCATGTGCAGTTACCTAGGGAATCACGGAACACTAGGACCACTTTGCATACTGTGTTGGTGTGTTTTATTGATTGGTTTTGTGAGAAGTGTGCTTGCATGCTTGATTTGTGCATAACATGAACAGCCAGGTGTTATGTGATTGGAATTTTACATGGGTGATATGCTTGGTTGATAGCATGGGGATGATGTGGAACATTTTGAGTGTTGATTGTGTAAACTGAACCAAGGAATTAACCAAAATAAATTCATAATTTATTTGGGTTTGAGTGGAGAAGAAGAGGTGATTTTTAAGGTTTACAGGTGTAGCGAAAATAAATGAAATAAATTTTACTAAATTATTTAGGGATGTTGGAAAGTGAGAGAAATTTTAAAGCAAGAAAATAGAATTTTTCAAATTTATTTGGTTATGGAGGAGAAAATAATTTTCTAAGATTTAGTGATAGTGAAGAAAATGGAAGAAAATAAATTTTATAAATTTATTTGAGTGGAGAAAATTTTTCGATGAAAATGGAAAAGGAAAATAAATTTTATAAATTTATTTGGTTATGAAGTGGGAAAACAATTTCTAAGGTTTCATATGGTATAAAATTTAAGAAAATGGAGAAGAAAATAAATTTTTATAAATTTATTTGAGTGTCGAAAATGAAAAAAAAAAAAATGATTTTGTGATTTTTTTAAATTTCTTGGAAACAATAGAGAAAAAATTTTTAATTAAAGAAAAATGAAAAAAATTTATGGTCTTGGCTGTATTGAAAGGATTTTATATGCGGCGGGTTGGTTATATTACGATAGGAAGGTTGGAAGAAATTTGGGTGTATTGCGGGAATAAGCTTGGTTGAGTTGCCCAATCTAAAATTGTATTCTGTGAATCTGCGAGGGAGTACATTGGGTGAGTCACAGAACCACAAAATTTGTATGTATCGTGATGTTTATTAGTTGAGTCTTGGTATGCAATTAGGTATGTATGAGAGAGAGCGCAGGCGAGAGGAGGAGCTCTCGTGGGGAGGGTAGGCGGCGACGTGCTTGAAGGGGCGCTTCCGGAACTCTGGCGCGGCGAGCGAAGCGCCTGGCGGTAAGCCCGCGACGCCTTGGCCCAATGCCGTGCGGCGAGCCTTGAAGCTGGCCAGCCAGCCAGCGGCGCGGCGGCAACATGGCGTCTGAGCGCGCTGCGTAACGCGAGCCGTAAGCAAGCGAAAGCGTAAACGAAGCGCCTTGGCTGTGGCCTTGGCGGCTAGCATAAGCGCCATCCGCAACGCAGCGTGCGTCTCTGCCGCGAAGCTGGCGCGGCCGATGGCCGGGCTAGTTTGGTGCAGTGCTGCACCAGCTTAGGCTCATTCAGTTTTGGAGACGATTGACTGAAGTCTTATTCATGTGAGTCATTAAGACATGTTCATTGTAAAATAAAATTTTTTCGAGAAAAAAATTAAACTAATATTTAATAAATTCAAATAAAAATAAAATCAAATCTAAATAGAATTTTGATAAATTTTGAAAAATATAAAATTTTCAAAAATAAATTTTGAAAATAAAATTTTGTTGAAAACAATATTTGAAATTGATTGCGTATACCTTGAGTTATGTATGATTGAAAGTGTGTCACCGAAATTTACGTGGTTATGCCTTGAGACTCTCTCTTGTATTTGAAATTTCAATTTACGGAATAATGTCATCGTAATTTATTAAAGAATTATGATCTGATTAAATAATGTGCAGTATCCCCATTCTGGAATTCGGATGACGAAGCGGATTGTACTGTTGGAATCGATCTGTGAGAATCCAAGATTAACTCACGGCCGTATTTTCCGAGCGATTAAGATTTACACGTTTTTCAAGGCATCGCGGTTCGGGTGTCGTAAAACGATTTTCGATGCGACGAAAGGCGCATAGAGCATGTACTCAAGTACCACCAAGAAATTGGTATGAGTAGAAATGGTGAAAATGGAGCCCAGGAATTTAGTCTTAGAGATATCAAATATAAAATCGAGGGGACAAAATGGTCACTCAGTTGATTTAAAGTGACTAGATAAAACAGAAATAGTGTTCTTCAAAGACCTATGGTAAAGCACATTGAAATGAAGTAGAAATCCAGCAGCCACCATTTTGAAAATTGCTTTAGAGAGAAACTTCTCTCTAAAAATGCGAGTGAATCAAAGTTGGCGGTCGACGGGTAAGAGGGAAGAGCGGCGAGGAGGGACAGCGTGGACCGGTTTACAACGGTTCATAACTCAAGAGGTAAGGATTTTCTCCCTACTTTAGCGTTTATTCCGTTTAAGGGTTTTCCATGTTTCGGTTGGCTTGAGCGTGAGGGAGCGGATTTGATCAGTCCCGACCATGGGGACCAGTGTTAAGATTCTTAGGTGATTTCTCCACCTCAGTGGCTGAAAGGGAGTAAAGAGTGTTTGGGTCTTCTTGTAAATTCAGTTTGCATTAAAAATGCATGTTTGTATGTGGAAAAATCACTAGAGTTATGGGCATAATTGAATTCTGACATGGGACTTGGTGTGGGAATTTTGGAGACTTTGGACAATCGTGAAGCCAGAAAATCGGTGGGCTGTTTGGGTGTTTTTAATTCACCAAAATTGCTTTAAACCACTTGAAGTGAATAAAAGGCAAGAATAGCTATGGAAATCGGTTTCAAAAATTAGATAGATATGTAGGATAAATTAAGTGCAGTGTGACCCACTTCCCTGTTTATGAATGAATTGGGTTGTTTGTGATAATTTAATGAATAAATTATGCTTTGGTGATTGAGGAGACCGGAATTAGAATGGAAATCGGTTCCATCGAGAGGGAACGGTGTAGGAGAATAATGCTTAAGTGGGCGACCAGCTCCCAGATTTGTAAAAGCAGTCCGGATTTGTATAATGAAATAATACCATAAAGGCCCATGTATTTTGGCATAAGAAAGTGGAGTGAGTGAATGGCTTGATGTCAATGGAACTGGAAGACATTATTTTATTGTAGTTAAATGACACAAATTACATGGAGATCAGTGTATTTATAAGCCACATTGGAAATGATTATGAGCTGGGCGGAGCTACATCAGATGAGTGATGTGTTAAATTACATGAGCGTAATCAGAGTTGATTGAAAATATGCATATTGTCATATTAGAAATTGTCAGAAACGGTATAATGCATTTTCATATGCACCGGGTAACCTAGAGTTAGTGGGGAGTGCGACAAGGTATTTTTATAAAATCCGGGATATGGTTGCGAAAGGAATTTCAAAGGATGATATCTGGAATCAGGTCAGAGCATGGGCCAACAGATCACTTCTGATTGAGAGGACCATGACCTGCTTCTAGAAAGTCACCAACCACCCACCTCGAGGGTGTCCGATACTACCTAATACTTTTAGTATATTTTCAAGAACAAAGTTTTGTTTTGAAAATGATTATTTTCATACGTGGCTTAGTAAGCGTGAGGAGTTTGCGAGACTCGTGACATTGGTAACTATGTAGTATATTCAAGTAGATCATGTATTATACTTGAGTGTGTGTTTACTGGAGCATTGCAATCGCACTTAGTGGTGAGTGTTCACTTAGTATGATTCTGTACCGAGCTTTAGCTCCCGTCGTGGGACCCCTTTATATTTCAAAAATGTTAGAGTGCCTCCGAAGACAATCCATTTTTGAAGCAGTTTTTGAAGTTTTGATGTTTTTTTCGACATACATGTATTAGTCTTGTAGAGGATGTTAATATATGCTCAGATAAAAGCGTAAATCAACTATGGAATCTATCGACACCGAGAATAGCTAAAAGGCTTCTATGAGTATCGCTTGCTTATTCCAAGATAGGGCATTTTTACTCATGTCAGATTATATTGGGTATATATTGATTGTTCGGGACAGGAGTACATGAGTGTGTTTTATACAAGAATCATAGATCACAGGTAGAGCTCCCCCTGTGACAAAGGAGACTCACCCCATTTTCCTCAAGTAGGCTCTGCAACCCGACATCCACTTGTATTCCGCTGTCGACGGAAATAACCCGACCCCCGCTGCACACGCCGTAGATCGTGTTCAGTATAATGAATACCTAGGAGCTCCTGTTTGTATCCATCACCACTTAGTGGTTTGATGAACTTAGGTAGGTGGGAAGCTTTTGGTGGACGGAGGATTACTTCTGAGCCATAATCTTTAAGAGATAAGAACATCACCGCTAGGTGGTCTGATGTTCATATTTAGGTATGAGATTACCTAGGAAATGGCACTAACAAAACCCAGGACACGGTGATGTGTGTTTTCAGGTGATCATGTGGATTGACAAATGGTCGAATGTATGTGTTTGTGTGTCGGATATGTGGTATGTGTGATGAATGTTGTGCTTAGGTAGACAGCATAGCATGTTGGAAAATTAAACCTGAGTTTACAATGTAAACCGAACAAGAAAATAAGTAAAATAAATTTAAGCAATTTATCGTTTGTCGAGGAATGAAAAAAATAATAATAAGAGGATGGAAATAAATTTTAATAAATTTATTGGTTACCTTAAAATGAAAGAAAATAAATAAATATATATTTTTTTTTTGCATTTTCCGTTGGTCGAAAGAAATGAAAAAAAAAAAAAAAGGAAAAAATTTTTTTTGCGCACTGAAATGGGTTATCGCTTCATCGGCATGAGAAGCCGGCTCGGCGGGCGCTGGGCGCGCTGGGCGCGTAGTTGCGCGCGGCGTGCGCGGGCGCGCGCGGGCGCTGGCACGCGTAAGCGTAAGCTGGGTGGCTGGCAGCGTGACGGCGCGGCGGCGGCGGGCGAAGCGGCGCCGGGGCGCTGGCGCTGATACAAGCGGCGAAGCGCGCGGCGAAGCGGCGCGCGGCGAAGGGCGTTAATGGCGAAGCGGGCGCGCTAAGCGCAGGTGCGGTGCGGCGCGACGGCGCATGGGTAGTAGCGCGGCGCGGTGAGGCGACGGCAGTGCCACACAATGGGCGTACCGGGCGTGCCCGAGCCAGTCAGCGCCAATACCGTCACCGCTGTTGCGTACGCACCGCCCGCCAGACTCAGCCGGAACCGTTTGACCTGCACTTTAGTCACCTAATGAACACTGCTCATCAGAAATAAATTTTCCTAAAAAAATAATTATTAAATTAAATCAAATAAAAATTGATAAAATTGATAAAAAAATTTCGAAAATAAAATTTTTCAAAAATAAAATTCTTTGAAAATAAATTTAGCGAAGTTCAATATTTTAAATGTAAAATTGGCTGCGATATTAATCGAGCTATGTGTATGATTAGTGTCTCGAGGTCGTTTACGCCGAGGTAATCGTATTGTTTATCAACGCCATGTTGATTGCGGCAGATGGCGTGTGAGGGCAGACGCCGAGGTCGCCCACGAGGCGCCGGTCGCACCACCACAATTGACCGCCGCCGGCTTTTGATCAATGTGCCTCATCGAGCTATAGGGACGTAGTTACCGCTGACGCACGGGGCAGCGTGCAATGAGTGAGACAGCATGGTCGAGCGACCGCTGGGACGCACGCCCCACTGCGCGTGATTGATAGAGTGATGACATGAGAGGCATCCAAGATATGGGTAATAATTAAGAGAAGTGAGCACCCATCTTCTTCTTAACCGAGAAAGAAGCGTAAGAATTTCGCTTCACAAGAATATCCGTGATTGCGGCCGAGGTCATCAGACCAAGGCCAAGATTAGCGGGACAGCTTAGTCGTGCAAGGCGATGATGTTATTTCGCCAAGAAATGACATCTTCACTCGATTGTCCACGGCGCGAATCGGGTTATGGGCACTACCAATCATCAAATGAGGCGAGTGAGGGTTACGTCAGGATGCGCGATGCAGATAGTTACCATTGCCGCGAGATCCCTGACATATGAGGAGTGGATCACGCAGATTGTGGATCCCGGCGTTTGAGATTGCGCGCCCCACAACTCGCGGACAGATAAAGACATGGTTTCTCCATACTTAGTGATGGGTCGAGGATCGCGATTTACCTGAGATGCCACATCAGACACTTTAGTACTTTCATGATTCGCCATATAGCTGTGGTCGAGATAGGTCGAGGTCATCACAGATTTGCGGTGTCGAGTTCTGGTCGCCGGCGTGATGACGGTTAACATTACGCCACACCTTATTATTATGAGGCGCAGATTGTCCAGAGGCGCAGATCTCATGGCACAAAGACCGAAGCGCTCAGACAGCTCTGATATGCGTGGTACGCCTCTTACTCGTGAATTGTCGACTAGCGTAGTGTTTAAAGTCGATGCATCATGTTCATTCATTAATGCATCTTGTGGTGATAGGTTTAGTCCCCGATACAAGCTTCACAAATTCGCATAGAGGTCAGCTTTGTGAAAGCCGTAATATGATGGAAAATTCTTCCCAGGAGGGGAGAGATTTGGACTTTTTCTGATCGAGTCGCTGTACCTGGCGCAGAACCTTAGTGTAGACATGTTGGTTGCTGATGTCGCTTGACATGGATGAGATGACATCCACTCCAAGTTATCAGCGACCGTGGACCTTAGTCGATCATCATACCGGCACGCTGAGTTCTGGTGAAGGTTACATATGCACATGGTCGATGTGGGAGTAAAGTGGGAATTCTGGACTAAATTCCTTAGCGAGGGGAGAATGCTGACCCGAGAAATTCCACCGAATAATGGCAAAATCGTACTTCGACATAAAATTGTAATTACTAAAATCAGAATTTATTCTCTAGATCCTGATGACTAAACCGGACAAATCGCTGGAATCGCCTCACAAATCTAGTTAACACGTAAAATTCGTGAATTTTCCGAGACAGCTTAATTTACACGTTTCAAGGCATCGCGTTCTGGTGTCAGAAACGTTTTTCGATGCGAATAAAGATAGGAGCATGTACTCGGCACTATAAGTGGTAAGGAGTAGAGAAATGTGAAATGGGGACAACGGGGTAGTAGCCAATATCAAACTGGGAATAGAGGGACAAAATGGTCATTTTGCTATTGATTTAAGGACTAGATTGACAAACAGAAATAGTGTTCTTCTCCTTCAAAAGACCTAGGCAAAACGTGAAATGGAAACCAACCAAAGAGCTACCATTTTTGAGAGAATTGCTTTAGAGAGAGAAACTTTCTCTAAAATACTGCATCCGACCAGGGTCGCGCCACTTGTAAGGCATGAAGCCGCTTTACGCGGCGAGACAAATCACCTGATGGCGGTAAGCTTTTGGAACAAGAGGTGTGATTTTCACGCTATTCTACTTTGGGCACTTCCGGCTGCTTTGGCGATTTGAGGTCGAGGGGCCGTTGACTGGTCCCAACCATAGGGGAACAATTGTTAGAGCCCTGTAGATTTTTTCTCACCTCCGATCGCCAGAAAATAAATAACAGATGTCGCGGTAAATTTATTTCATTAAAATGCATGTGCTCAGATATGGAAAATGCCTGATCGTCTTGATCTGGCCCCAAAACATGACTTAGAATTAGAATTTTGGAGACTTTAGATATAATCCGTGAAGCCCGTAAAATCAAGGGGCTGTCATGTTTTTAATCGCCAAAATTGCTTTAAAACCATGCCTCAAGTGAATAAAGACCGAATATTATGGAACCTGCTTTCAAAATTGGAACCGATAGGATGAGTGGGTCGTTTCGTGGGACAGCCACTCATGAAAAGACCGAATCGTCGCTTTGGTGACAATTTAATGAATAAATTATGCTTTGGTGATGGCTGGCCCAATGGACAAATCAAGAGAACTATGAATAAAGGTGGGCAGGACAGCCCACTGCTTTGGGACTCCGTAAAACAAATTCCTGCTCAGGTGAATGGCCATAAAGGCCCATGTATTTTCGCATGAAAATCGGGCGGAATTGAATGGTCGATGTGTGTGGAACTAGATAAAGTTAAGACATTATTTTAATGTGGTTAAAATGACACAATTACATGGAATTAAATTCGTGTTATAAGCCATCGAAATGATTATGAGTTGCCTGCCGAGAGCTACATCAAGTATGAGTGATGTGTTGAATTAGCATGAGCGTAAATTGTATAGCTGATTGAAAATATGCATATCAATACATATTGTGTAAATGGTTTTGAAAATGGCATAATGCATTTCATATGCACCGGGTAACCTAGAGTTAGGTGTGAGCGCATGACAAGGTATTTTTATAAAAACTATATGGCTGCGAAAGGAATTTCAAAGGATGATATTCCCGAGAATCGGGTCGGGAGACGGGCTACCGTATCACTTCTGATGAGGACTATGATCAAGCTTCAAAGCTCACCAACCAATTCACCCTGAGGGTAGTCCCATACTTTTACCGAATACTTTCTAAGAAGATATTTTTCAAGAACAAAGTTTTGTTTTGAAATGATTATTTTCTCTCATACGTGGCTTAGGCAAGTGTGAGTGAGCTTCACGAGACTCTGGACATTGCTGGTAATCATGTAGACATCTCGCTAGGATCATGTATTTACTGGAGTGTGTGTTTACTGAGCATCAGAAATCAAGACTGGGGTGGTACCACTTAGTACGATTCTCCCACCGAGCTAGCTCACCCTGGCCGTGGGACCCCTTTGTTTCGCGCATGCGAGCGCTCGAGAAGCACAATCCATTTCAAGCAGCTTCTGCCAGGGCTTGATGTTTTTTTTTGGACATACATTAGTCTTGTAGATGTTAATATATGTTTGTATAAAAGTGTAAATCAACTATGGAATTATCGGGAGATAATCGGAGAATAGTTTTGGTATGTTTTTACGAAGTATTATTTATGAGCCCAAGAGGCATTTTTACTCACGTTGGGATTATATCGCATATATCGGATTGTTTGGGGATTGTGATATGTGCTTTATACAAGAACTGTATCTGCAGAGCTCCCGTACAAAGGAGACTCGCCCGATTTTCTCAAGTGGTGCTCTGCAACCCGACATCCACTGTATTCGCGGTCGACGGTGGGCCACCCGACCCCTGCTCAAAGGTCACAAGATCGATTTTAACTACCATTCAAAATGGTGATCGGTTTTAGTTGCGCACGAAATTATATGCATGCAGGTGATGCGATAGAAAATGGGTGAATGCTAAGGTCAAATTATGACCTGGTGGATTCGGGGTGCCAAATGAACAAGAGCCTAGAATTTTATAATTAAACGAATTAATCGGGTCGAATTCCCAAGACCACTCAGAAATGAACTGTTAGTTCATGGTCATTAAGTCTATTGGGACCAAGATCGCATTACTACCGTGATCGAAATGAAAAATTAATTACTATACATGTCGGGATTGCGGTAAATGGTCGATAGAGACGCAGGACGTAGAGACGCCCACTGTGGCACCGGTCAGCACCATCGACAATCGATCACTGGGCCAGAGTTTGATCACCAGCCTCGCAGGTCGTAAGTGTCGCAAAGGTCGCTATCGGGCACTGTGCTAGTATAGCAGTGGACACGAGATCCTAGTAACCTCCAGAGGCTTGCAGGACGTATCATCCTCCGACATTCACGTGAGGTGTAGGATCCGATGGCGGGTGTAATTACCGTTCATGCGTAACGAGAAAGTGTTGTGAGGCTGGCAGACAATTCGACACGACTGTGATTAGACTAGCTGGGCGTCTAGCCAGAGAATGAGGCCCAAATATGGTGGAAACGTGGGCAAGGACTCCTGTGAGACCTTGCAGGAGCCGTTCAGATATGAATTCTCCCCATTGTGGCGAGAATAGGTAATGATGAGTGTCAAGGTCATGAAGCTGGGAGATCTCAGGACTCTACTCACAATGGACCCGAGGATTATGGATATGTCGTAGTTCGATGTCATCCGATGGATTGCCGACGCTTATAAGGTTGTTATCGATCACAGCAATAGGAGAGTTACCGCCTACACGCGTGACTGCACTGTGTCAGATTTCGCAAAGGCACAGATTTCGCCCGCGCATGCGATATGAGTCCAAGTGCTGCGACAATGGCTGGTTAGCCAACAGCCCACCCCTGCAGACGAGGTGAGACCGCACTTAGATCTACCTCGAGCGGTTTGCAAAGTACGCGAACATTCGTATGAGCTACCCGGATTCACCTCCACACAGTGGACGTATCAGACGAGTTACACCCCGTACTCCCAACCATCTCTATGATTCCGCACAGATGGCACCTGCTGAGTCAGAAGAACTCCGCAGTCCAACCACAAGGGCTATCGGGACAAGGATTATTGCAATCGAGCACTTCACCGCTGGGCCTGCCTAGTCGCGAAGAAAGAGGGCAAGACCTCGGCCGTGAAGTGGCTACAGACAGTGGAACCTGGGTTACGATCCGTGACCCAGACTCTACTACCGAGGATCGATGATTTATTTGATCAACAGAGGAGTGCGAGTCTACTCCAAGATGTAATTTTCGCACCGGTTGTCATCACCGAAAGCTGGGGAGATGTATGTCCCTAAGACCGCGCTAGACGCTGGCCGGGGCACTTGAGTTTACTTCGTGATGCCTCGATCGACGAACGCGCCGTGCCAAACATTCATGATCTCATGCATGGGTGTTCCAACCTTTATCTAGACTTCGCTTTGTCGTAGTCTTCTGGGATGACATTGATCTACTCCCGCCCGTGGACGCCCCCAAAACCCGTGGGGTCCGTCGACCACCCAACCCATAATATTAAGTGGAGGCCCAAGTTACCCGACACCACTTTCAAAAATCTAAAGGTAGCCCCTTTCAGGACTGTGGGAGCTCTACCCAAATACGGTGACCTACATATACTGTCTCCAAACAATCCAATACGTGCAATATATATCCCAACATGAGTAAAATTGCCTCTTGGGCTCATAAATCAATTATCATAACTATTCTTCAATTATCTCCCAATAATTCTAATACTGATAACACACTTTTGTTTTATACAAACATATATTAAAAATCTACAATTCTAATACACATATGTCCAAACCATCAAGCCACAAACCCATTTTCTTCAAAATCAACCCTAAAGTGATGTCTCCCCGAGCGCCCTCAGACCGAAATAAAGGGGGGTCCCACGACCAAGGAAGCAGTTCGCAGGAGAATCGCCCTAAGCGCTACTCACCACCTAAGTGCAACAAGAACGCCCAAAGAAAACACACACTCGGCAAATACATGATCCTACTCGAACGCCTACATGATTACCCCACGTCACGAGTCCTCACCGACTCACTCACACTCGCCTGCCATGTATGAGAGGGGTATCAATCATTTTCAAAACAAAACTTTGTTCTGAAAATATACTCACCAAATATTCCTGAAAATACTGGACTACCCTCCGAGGTGAATTGGTCAAAGCAGCTTCCAAATGTTTCATGGTCCTCATCCGAAATGATCTCATTGGCCTATCTCCCAACCCAATTCCTCCCACAACCTCGTGAAATTCCTTCTCGCAAACATATCCGCTTTCTACAAAAATGCCTCACTACGCACTCACACCTAATTCTGCGCTACCCAAAGGCATACGAAACGATTGCGCCATTTTCAAAATCATTTACACCATATGTCAACATGCATATTTTCAATCAACTACAATTACACGCATGTAATCTAACACATCAAGCATCACCCAATTTAAACAATCAGCAAATCATAAATCATCTCCAATGGCTTACAACACAATTTAATTTCCATGTAATCAGGTCATTTTGTTAACCACATTTTAGCATTAACCCATTAATTCCTTTGATCGACCAACTTCCAAATTTATTTACACACACCCAAGCCTCAATTCACACAATTTCAATGCCATAACATACGGACCTTTGCGGCCATTTCACACAAACTCGGACTGCTTACAAATTCCAAACAGGCAAGTGTGGGTCGGTCCACTCGGCAAACCCACACCTCCTACATCTGCTCCTCTCACGGTTCGATCATTCCCATTCTAGCCTCCTACTCACACAAAAAAATAGAATTTATTCAATAAATTCCAACACCACAGCCCACTACAGCTCTGAGGTTCACTACATTCAAAAAGTCTCCAATTTTTCATAATTTGGCCCCATGTTTTGGGACCGATCAACAAAATTTCCATTCCCGCCTTCTTCTCTCTTCTTTTCTCCTCCTCCTACAGTATAAATACATGATTTAAAGCATACAATTTTGGAATTTAAAAGACCCAAACAGCCCCTACTTCGGGCACTACTAGCCATCCAAGAAAATCTCAAAATTTCCACAAGTTCTGGCCCCATGTTTCGGGGACCGACCAAACGGCCTCACGCTCAAACCAACCGAAACATCGAAAAACCCTTAAAATGGGAATAAAACGCGAAGTAGGGAGAAAATCCTACCTCGAGTTTGTCAAAACTAGCAACCGTGGGTCCACGCGTAGCTCCCGTCCCGCTGGCCAACGCTTTCCCTTCTCGCTCCGGCCGAAATCCAACTATCCGATCACCCGGATCTTGGGGAGAGAAGCACCCTCTCTCTCTAAAACCCTCTAAAAAAAACAGCCACTGGATCCCCCAAAATGACCTCCCACGTTTTGTCTTTGATTAAATGAAGGAGATGAAGCACTATTGAGAATTTCGTCTTCTAGTGACTTAAAATCATATTCCAAAATGACAATTACGTCCCTCCTTTACCAGATTTGATATTCGGCACTACCTCGGCCATCCATTTTCATCACTTTTCTACTCATACCACTTATGGTACATGAGTACATGTTATATGTGGCTTTCGTCGCATCGAAACCCGGATGACAAGACCCGAAACGCGATGCTCCTCGAAAAACGGTAAATCTCGACCGGTCCCTAAAATTACGAATTTACGTGCTAACTAGATTTCGCGAGACTCCATCCCAACCTGTAATCCGTTTCATCATCCGAGATCTGTGAGAATTAATTACCGATTTTTAACCGTAATTACAATTCAGAATCAAAATTACGATTTTGCCCCTATTCCGTAAATCGAATTTCTGCCCTACACAAATGTGAGGGGAGCATGAGTATCACTGAGGATTGTGTTACGCTGGCTGAGAGCACCATCACCGTATACCAAGTTCAAGAATCGCAGTTTCTGGGCTTATCAGGGAGATTTTCGGACACGAGGTCAAGACCATGAGTGTCAATGACCTAGAGAAGGTCGAGGCAAAGGATGTGTCATGGAGAGACCGAATGTCAATCTTCGAGATACGTAGTTTCGGGATCGGGCCGGGTATTGCAGAGATTCGAGGACGGATCGTTGTCCATTCAGATAGATCGCAGGACTTCACCCACGATACGGACTCCACTGGCTGGGCGCCTCGACCATGTGAGAGATTATGATAATCGAACACCTCGGGATACCTAGTGTTGGTAGCGAGAGGGAGGATCAGCTTTCTCCTAGTTCTACGGAAAGAGAGGCGTAAGACTTCCGCTTCACACTAGTTTCCAAGACTGGGGTAATGTGGATCGGGCACGAGTGATCTTGATCATCCCAGAGACAGGGATCCCAAGACTTTCTTTGGGACAATGCAAATTCCGCTAGCCATGTGACACGAGTATATTAGCTCATCTCTCCACACCCTAGTAAGGGTTAGGAGGAACCAAGCTTCGCTCGAGGCTATACAAGCACTCCTAAGTAGTTATACCAGCTGTAGGGGCCGTAGAGTGTGGGTCGTCGTGACGTATCGTAGTCATAAGAAATGGCGCTGGACCTGTAAGAATCTTATCATTGTTGACGTCAAAGCCTTGACGACTTATCGGCCAAACCACCAACACTGCCAAGATCGAGACCTAGGCCGAGTTGTCATACTCCAACACCGACATCGATCTGGGCTTAGAGGTTCAGCCTCAGAGAAGCCAACATGGATGTTCTTCCCAGGTGAAGGGTGAGAGTCGACCCGATAGTCTGATTACGAGTGAGAGACTCGAGATTCCTCGCTTCTACGGTGGAACCTGATCGGGTCAGCTTCACAAAGATGACATCATTGGCGCTCGTGTATGCACTCGGGAACATCCCGTCTAGCCCAAAGGGTGCACCTGCAGGTCATTCACTACTCTCAAGGCGAGTATGTCGAGTTGTCTTCTTAGACTACGTCTAATAAAGACTCATAGTTGAATCAGGAAATGTAAGAGATTCAAAGTGTAAGCCGAGAAGTTACGCTGGCCGGGAGATGAAAACACAGGACAAGGCTATCACGTAGATCGAGAGTTTAGCGATAGGAGCTCCGGGATGACTCGAGGTTCGATACCCTTTAGAAATCAGATTGCGCTTTGCCGGTCGGGCAAGGGCTCTGAACGGATGTCATGTACGGCATGGATCGAGTCGACAAATCATCGGATCGTCAAAGAATCGCGGACTGGGAGAGGTTAGCTGCCACACCGCTAAAGGGTCAGGTAGTGGTTACGTGTCGCGGAGTGATATGATTGTCTCTGAATTTCGGACAAATTCTTTAAGGAGGTGAGAAATGTAAGACCCGAGAAATTCCAAATTCCGAATAGGCCAAATCGTAATTTTCATTACAAAATTATAATTACTAAGCAAAAATCCATAATTAATTCCTAGATCTCAGATGACAAAACCTGATTGCACCGCTGAATCTGCCTCGCGAAATCTAGTTAGCACGTAAAATTTCGCAATTTGTCGAGACAATGAGTCGACACGCTCGAGGCACGCGCTGTGCCAAATCGATTTTCATGCGACGAAAGGCACACATATGCTGACAGGACTCGACCGCATACTCCTTCAGGTACCTGTGTCCCCGCTACTGGAGTCCCATCAGAATTTCTAGGAATGCACAAAGGGCCCCACCTAAAAGAGAAGCAAAACACCCGCAAAGACTATAATACCTCAATATATAGATAATCCACCACCACCTATCCAAGGTAGGTCATGAACCATCATACATAAAACTCAATGAGTTTAATATTAATGTCGAGCAGGCTCATGAACATCGTGGATTTGGGGGGGTACAAGTAGAAATGAATAAGCCAATACAACAAACTCGTAATAGATAAATGCGGATAGAAAGTACGACTGTACCATGCTGAGATTTACGCCACTGGCGCGAATAGTTCTACGAACTCCAGTTCGACCTAGTAACGTATTTAAACAACATCGTGATAATAAATCTCAAGAGGTGAAAGGTTTATATGAAAATAAACATTTTTATATTTCACGCTTCTCCTCTCAAAACCTTCCGTTCACTCTTTTTGTAAAGTTCCCGTTTAGAAACATTTCAATAAAACCCAACTTTTTACCCTAAGTCCAACATATGTGACTATGCTCAACAATTAGCCGTCCTAATGTTGGAAACATAACTGAATCGTATTACAACATAAAGCCAAGCACAAAACATGTATAGTCATCAAGTGATAAAATAACCATGAAATGCACCAAAACCATGAGTATTAAAAATAATTATACCACATTTAGAAAATCAACAACGCTCCACTCACATACCAACGTCAGACCGCATCATACTCATCTCAAACCGCCTAAACCGACCTCACGCCACCGCGGCAAACCCGTATCACCAAACCGCTTCGTCAAACCGACCTCACGCTATCGCGGGCCGTGACGCCCAAAACCCGGGGTCCGCTGACCACCCGTCAACCTCGCTAAACAAGTGGATGCCCAAGCTACCCAACGCCACTTTAGAGGCACCCAGAGTCTCCTTTCAGACTCAGGAGCTCTACCCAAATACAATTCTTGTAAATAACCTGCATATCCTGTCCCAAACAATCCAATATATGCAATATAATCCCAACATGAGTAAATTGCCTCTCGGGGCTCATAAAACCAATACTCATAAGATCAATTATCATAACTATTCTTCACCATTCCCAATAATTCAATACTTGATAACACTTTGTTTTATACAAACATATATTAAAATCTACAATTCTAATACATGTTATGTCCAAAACCATCACACAAACCGGCTTCTTCAAATCAACCTCAAATGAGTCACCTCCGAGCGCCCTCAGACCGTAAAACAAGGATCCCACGACGGTGAGCTAAACCTCGCAGGAGAATCGCCTCCTAAGCGGGCTACTCACCACCTAAGTGGCAAAGGTAATGCTCCAAAGTAAACACACACTCAAGTAAATACATGATCCTACTTGAATGTCTACATGATTACTCCCATGTCACGAGTCCTCACCGACTCACTCACACTCGGCTCTAAGCCACGTATGAGAAAATAATCATTTTCAAACAAACATTTGTTCTTGAAAATATACTCACCGAAATACAAGACAAATACTGACTACCCGAGGTGAATCGTCGTGAGCTCTCCGAAATACTACGGTCTCATCCGAAATGACTGGCCGCCCATCTCCCAACCCACTTCTCCCGAATATCATCCCGTGAACTTCCTTCGCAAACATATCCGCTTTGGCTAAAGATACCTCTATTCATGCACTCACACCGAATTTAAAGTTACCTGCTGCATATGAAATGCATTATGCCATTTCAAAACTACTTACACAATATGTCAATATGCATATTTTCAATCAACTACAATTACACTCATGTAATTTAACACATCACTCATCACCCAAAGGTAGCCTACACTCGAGCAACTCATAATCATTTCCAACGGCTTATAACACACTTATCTCCCATGTAATTGTGTCATCGAACTAACACATTAAAATAATGTCTTAACCTATCTAGTTCCACACATATCAAGCCATTCGCTTCATACCATTTCAAGCAATACAACATAATGGACAATTCCTATCCATTTCACACAAACCTCGGATTCATTTTCCATGTATCCCAACAGCAAGTGGGCCGGGGCCCACTGCAGCCCACACTTCCTACACCTGTTCCTCTTGTTGGAACCGATTTCCATTCCCATTTCCGATCTTATAAACACCAAAGCATAATTTATTGAATAAATTATCACAAAATGACCCATAACAGTCCATACACACACTGCTATTTCACCGCTTCTCATGGTAAAAAATTTCACAATCTTAGCCCCATGTTTTGTGGGACTCCATCAAACACCCATTCCGTGAGAGAGATTTTCTCAATATCAAGCATGCATTTAAAGCAATTTTGGTGAAATAAACACCCAAACAGCCCCTAATTTTCAAGGGCCACTTCTGAGGAGAAAAATCACAAAGAATTTAGCACTTGGCCCCATGTTTTGGGATCAAATCCGCCCCTCACGCCTCAAATCAACCTAAACATCGTAAAACCCTTAAAATGGGAATAAACGCAAGTAGGAGAAAATCCCACCTCGAGTTCTCAAAACTCGCAGAAACTCGTGGGTCCACGCTGCAGCTTCCCCGCCTCCGCGCAGAACGTTCCCTTCTTGCCCGTCGAAATCCAACTATCCGACAGGTATTTCCTGTAGAGAAGCACTCTCTCTCTCTAAGATTCTTCTCAAACCCGCACCCACTCGCATCTCCATTTTTGCCTTTTCAATGCTTTTTTGGCTCATTTATGAAGGAGACGACACTCCGTGCAAAAATTTTGTCTTCTAAGGCTCTTTAAATCTTTCCAAAATGACCGTTATGTCCCTCTTTTACCAGATTTGATATTCGACACTACCTCAACCGTCCATTTTCATCATTTACCATACCACTCATCACTGGCACATGAGTACATGTTATATGTGGCTTGTCACATCGAAAACCGCTTTACTTAAGACCAAACGATGCCCTCGAAAACGTGTCGACCCGACCGGTCTCAAAGAAATTAAATTTTACGTGCTAACTAGATTTCATGAGACGATTCCAATCCAAGTATTAATCCACTTCGTCATCTGAGATCTGAGAATTAATTACTGATTTTTAACCTGTATCATAATTTCAGAATCAAAATTACGACATTTTGCCCTTTATTCCGTAATCGAATTTCTGTCTTACATTCTCCCCTCCTTAAAAGGAATTTCGTCCCGAAATTCTACGTGCATACACATCCAACCATGTGCATATGTAACCTTACCTAACTCCAAGACCGTGTCGGGTATGATGACCCGGCTAATGTCCCAATTACTGATAACCCGATTGTTGTCATCTCATCCATGTCAAACCTGACATCAACAACCAACATGTCTACCACCCTAAGGTCCACCACGCTTCCGCTGCGCAACTCTGATCTTTAGAGAAATCAAATCTCTCCCTACATCCTAGGGAAAAATTTTTCATCATATTATGGCTTTCTAAAGGCCTAACCTCTATGCTGTCGCGGAAGCTCAGGATCGTGATTCAAACCTATCACACAAAGACGCATTAACGAATTTAACATGATGCATCCAATTTAAAACGCTACTCTAGTCAATAATTGCAAGAGTATAAACGTACCCTGTTCATTTCATTATCCAAATCCCTAAGGTCATAACCCATAACCTTAGTATTTACCCTTTTTCCTATATGCATTACACCATGCATATATTTTCCTACGCAACTACCGTGCAATCCGGATTTCAAATGGTAGTTGAATCTAATACGCTATCTCTAAGGCATAACCACTCGAGACACTAATCATACACACCACTCGTTGTATAATGCAAATCAATTTTGTATTTAAAAATATCGTTTTCAACAAAATTTTATTTTCAAAAATTTTCTTGAAAATTTATTTTTCGAGAATTTTATCAAAATTTGTTTGATTTTTTTTTTTTTTAAAAAAAATTTTCAAATTTACTATTCACGCTTGACCTGGCCAACGCTTCATCAGGTTCACTGATTACTATTCACGGATTACCGTTCATGGATTACTATTCACCGACATCGCTCACTACCGAGACGGTTCATCGCTTGTCACAATACAAAATCAGACAGAACACACTTTTTCCACTACACTTCTGCACACAATTATCGCACAATTTTCTCCCGCAATACACTCTCAACTCCTCTTACAATACAATCCCCTGAAGAATTTCACCACAATACACTTTGTATTGTGACACAACATCTCTCAAGCCGTGCCACCTTTTCCACTGTTAATACAAAAACATCAGACAGAACATAATTTCATGCAAATCTAGTCACTCAAGTAATATAAATCCCGCAATACAATCCTAGTCTACACAAGCCCTAATCACAATACAAAAATATCAGATTTAAATACAAATACTCAATTCTTTTTCTCCTCAAGTGAATACAAAACCGGTATTGCAATGGAATTTTTTTTTTTTTTTCAATAATTAATCAAGTAAAGAGCTCCAAAACGATTTTCTACTCAAATTTTTTTTTTTTTTTTTCATTCATTTTCAGCAGTATGAAAAATCACTAAAATCACTAAAAATCATTTTTTTTGACACTCAAATAAATTTCTAAAAATTTATTTTATTCACTTTTCTTCAATTTCACACCTTGTAAAAATCCTAGAAAATTATTTTCTCATCTTCTTAACCAAATAAATTTATAAATTTATTTTCTTTTTCCGCTTTCCACGAAAAATTTTTCACTCAAATAAATTTATAAAATTTATTTTCTTATATATTTTCTTCAATTTTACTATTTGTAAAATCAGAAAATTATTTTCATTCCTCATCAAATAAATTTAGTAAAATGATATTTTTCTTGGCTTTAAAATTTCTTCACTTTTCAACAACCCAATAAATTTAAAAATTCTATTTTATTTAATTTTCTTCGCTTTACAATCAGAAACCTAAAAAATTAAATTTCTTCACCTCTAAACCAAATAAATTTATCACAATTTATTTTATTTCTTCTTCTTGTTCCAGTTTTGTACACAGTACACTCCAATTATTTTTCTAAAATATTTCCTTAACTCATCTATGTGCTAATCACCAAGCACACAACATTATAACACATTACAAACCATGTTATACACACAATCACCAAATGATTCACAAAATCACACAAAACACATCAACACACATGCAAGTAGTGTCCCCGCTTTGTCCCGTGATTTCCTCAGGTAATCTCATACCTAAACTCAACATCGAACCACACCTGGTGATGCTCATCTCAACCATGGCCTAAGCCCAATTTTTTCTATCCATAGATTTCCATATACCTATACCCTTCATCAAACCTCGTGACGCCCCCAAAACTCAAAATTACACACCACAACTCATGGACACGTGGAATGTCGTGACCTCGACATTTTTCATTTAAAATTCCGCAGTCTCCTTGTACTGTGGGAGCTCTACCCAAATACAAAATCTTCATAAACCCGTCCCAACGCTGCCAATCACCCGATACAAATCCACTCGGCCCAAAAACCAATACTAATCACACTATATCCAAAACAGTTATATCTCACAATATTCCAACTATATCCATAATGTAAGAGTTAATGATTTACTCTTATACAACACATATATTAAAATGAGAAGCATTCTAATACATGTAAACATCAACAAAGCCACATTCCGGCTTACTTCTGGGCCGCTTAGCCTCTGGGGACGAGCCGTCCCTCGCACGCTCCCTGCATCTCGTAGTGCGGGGATCCCACGACTGGGGCGAGCCAACCAGGAGAATCGCCTGCTCGGGCTACTCACCACCTAAGTAAAGGCAATGTTCCATTCTAAACACACATCCGCTGAAATGCATGATCCTACTAATGTCTACATGACCAACTCCGATCCCGAGTCCATCGACTCTCTCCTCACACTCGCCTGGGCCTCGTATGAGAATTTACATTTTATTAGCGGACAACCTCCGATGTATATATCACAATCAGCCGCCCGACGATTGATATATAAATTGCTCAGGGATTCACCCGATGAATATCAATCGGGGGGGCCGCCTCCGAAGACGCATCGATATTTTAAGTTTGGTGGACTACCCTCCGATGATTTACATTTGGGACTACCCTCCGAACCGTCCTGGGGACGATACCACGCACTAACTCCTATCTCCTGTGGATGTTTTAGTGCATATGGAATGCATGTATGCCGCCTCCAATTCAATTTCAATCCACATGCAAATATATAAACATGAATATACTGCACATAAAAATTAAATCATAATAAACATGTTATGTAATTATCATTTCAACCTCAAAATTAGCTCACACGGGCTAATAATCACACACGAGCAATTTAATTTAAATCACTCTGGCCAAACACCTATTTCACGAAAATATATTTTCAGCATTATCTCTGAATGCTGAAACCCCCGCTGGTTTATTCCTAAAAATCACTAAACAAATGGTCACTTAGTGAACCCGAATCCACTCCGCCATTCCTACCAATGCATACCGCCAAACAACCATTTAATACACAAGTTAAACCAACCCACACCCACCGAAATTCCGGATCACGACGTACCCCATAAAGTTCCAAATACCTACAATTTCGGCCCCATGTTCGGGACCCATCCACGTACTCATTCCTGATTTTCCATAAATACATGATTTAAAGCAGCTTATGAATTTAAACACCCAACAGCCTCGTAACAGCCACTGCTTCAATATCGGGTTTCAATAAATTCAAATCAATTCTAAGCCCTGCCTGGATCGATCAAATCCGCCCTCACCCGCCTCAAACCAACTAAACATGGAAAAACACTTAAAAATGGGAATAAAACACAAGCAGGAGAAAATCCCACCTCTCGAGTTGTCAAAATCCGCAGAACCGGTCCACGTTGTCCTCGGCCACAGAACGTTTCTCCTTGCTCCGGGCTTCCGCCAATCCGGCCTGATTCCGATTTTCAGAGAAGCCCACTCTCTCTAAGAGCTCTCAAATTTGAGCTCACTGCATCCCCCCAAACTGAAAATCACGTTTTTGCTTGCTCTCATGTAGGAGATGAAGCACTATTTGAAATTTCAGTTTTCTGGCCACTTAATCAATCTCGAAATGACCATTTTATCCTCATTCCCGTATTTGATATTCTGCACTACCTCTACCATCCATTTTATCATTTACTCATACCAATTTATGGTACATGAGTATTTTTGTTATATGCGCCTTCGTCGCATCAAAACGAGATTTACAGACCGAAATGCGACACGAAAAACGTAAATTCAGATCGTCTCTAAAATTACAAAATTTTCCGTGCTAACTAGATTTTGGCGAGTCGATTCCAAATCTAAGACGATCCGTTTCTGGTCATCTGGAGATCTAGAGAATTAATTCACGGATTTTTAACCGTAATTACAATTTCAGAATCAAAATTACGATTTTTGCTCCTTTATTCCGTAAATCGAATTTCTGCCCATTCTCGCCTAAAAGGAATTTCGTCCCGAAATTCAGAACCATCACAATCACGCACATGCATATGCAACGCGCACTTTACCATGCATGTAAACAGTCATTCAAACCTTAAACGACTAAACCACGTACCTTCATCCCTAAACAAGAAGGGATAGGTAGCCCGCATCGTGTCCTCGTGCTCCCACGTTGACTCCTCCAACTACGTTGCCGCCATAGCACTTTCATTTCAGCCTCACTCGGGCTCAAGGCCGCAAAAACCCCATCACGCTTACAAACAAGGCACCCCGGTCCTCCCTCACGTGTCCCATCGTCAACCTCAATTCATTCCCCAATCCACCACATGAGCCGGATCTGAGTAAGTATATATATATATCGGGAGCATGGAGACGTGAAAACACCTCGTGGACACCCGACATGCCGGGCGCAGAACGGCTAACCGTACGCACAAGGCCTATCCTCTCGAGTATCTCGAAGGCCCAATAAAACCCTACGATGCCAGCCCCGCCGGGCCGAACCGAGCCGCGCGTGATTCTCACCCGAACTCTATGGTCGACGCCGTACACAAGATAGCTCTTTCTAACGGCTTTCCGAAAGTGTGGAGAAGACGCTTATCGCATCAAGCCTCACCCTTCCGTGAGGTGTTCTCTTAACGGTTAGACCACGGGAGCTCTCTCCCACTCCTACCCAACATAATCCAAGAACTACACGCCCCATACAATGCCTCATATGAGGCTATATCTCGTATATTCGTCGATAACTATCACAGGGAAGCACTCCACTCAAGCAAGAATTTATCCCTCTACCCTTATGACCCAGGACGTATGCTCGCACCATGTCCTCTAACACCTGTATATAATCCATATAACGCGTAACCCTACACAACCCTTGCTTGGTGTGACCTTCCCAAGGTCATAATCACTTACAATCCAATGGACCGTCAACCTAGTCCACGCCATGAATGACATCCATTTATCGAGCTCCCTCACAAACAACACCCAATACAATTTCCAAAGGGTATCCAAACCTCGAGTCACTCCCGACCCCATCACCTCAACTCTAAGTCCGCGTGATAACCATGTCCGTGCATTTTCTCATCTCGCACATAAACTTCTACTTACACTTCGAGCTCTTACATTTCCAGATTCAATATGAGTCTTCACCGGACGTGAACTCTAAAGACAAACTTCAACCCACACTCACCAAGAGCTGGTGAATGACCATACCGTGCACCCACTCCGGTCCACCCCGAGCGTAATCTCGTAGATCTCTCACTACAATTCCCACCTATCGTGTCAACTCTCACCCCACATCCCAGTGTGGAAGAACATCTATACTGATTCCTCCAAAGCGCCCAACCTCTAAGCCCAAATCCAATGCCAAGCTGAGATGACAACCCGCCCAGTCTCACCATCGACAACCCGATGGTCATTAACTCATCCGCGTCAAGCCCGACATCAACAACCAATAGTCTACTAATTCTAAGGCCCACTACGCCCGCTGCGTAACCCCGATCCGTCCGACTTCACCCACACCCAGGCCCCTCTCGCCTAACTGCGGTCGGGAAGTGTCAGGGAGCAAAATCAAACCGGGAACTAGTTCCTCCGACTCCGTAATTAGGTGCGGGTGAATGAATTTTGTATACTCTCATGTTCTACCTTCTAATCAAATCGCTTCCGTCCCAAAGTTCGATCCCCTGCTTCTGGAGAAATCCCATCACTCATGCTCAATCCTCGGCCCTGGGCCCTAAAACTAGCGCGTATCGTAAGCCCTCGCCCTTCTCCCAACTCGAGGTCGATCCTCCCTATCGCTACCAACACCCGTGACCGAAAGTGTTTCGTATCTCGATTTCTCCTACGGCTCGGCCGCCCCAACCATGGAGTCCGTATCCCGTGTGTGAAACTATGATCGTTCCGAATGGACAACTTCAATCCATTCTCGTGGTCTCTCGTGAATACCTACCAATCCCAAGAAACCACGATCTCAAGATCGGGACATTCTGGCCTTTTCCAATGCGATCATTGCCTCAACCTTTGAGTCGACCGACACTCCTGCACAAGCACCACGTGTCCTAAAAATCTCCCCTCGCAGTTAAACCGCACTTACCGAACTTGTGAGTACAAATCGATGGTCTCTTCTTAACAACTCGTAAACAATCCTCAAGCGATACTCATGCTCCCACTCGACCGGGAGTGATCAAAACGTCATCCACGAAGATTACGACAACCGATCTAGATAAGGCTAGAATATCCTCACGACAGATCCATGAATGCCTGGGCGCACTGGCCAATCCAGTGTTTCACCAGAACTCAAAGTGCCCATAACGTCCTAAACGCCCGTCTTGTGGATATCTATCTCCTAACCCTCACTGATGGTAACCGCGAAGGTCTATCATGGAGTAGACTCGCTCCTCTCAACCGGGTCAACAAACAACAATCCTGACTGGTACCCGATTCTCGATCGTAACTCGTTCAACCATCTCGTAGTCAATGCACAAATAAGGATTCATCCTTCTTTTTCGCAGAACAACAACCTGAGCGCCCATGGTGAAGTGCTCTGCCTAATAAACCCTCATTCAATAGATCCTGTATGAGCCGGACTCGAGTTCCTACACTCAACTACGCCATCCTATGCGGAATCATAGAGATGGTTAAAGTACCAGGGTGTAACTCGATACCAAAGTCTACATCCCTGTGTGAGGTAAACCCAAGTAGCCTTATCCGGGAAAAAATATTCGCACTCACAAAACCACTCGAGGTAGATCTAAGTCCGGGTCTCACTCTCGTCCCCAGTAAGATCTGCAGCAACTGCCAACCTGTCCCAAAAGACTTGACTCATATACTGGTTCGGGGGCAAAATATCGTGTTTGGGCCGAAATACAACACGAGTAAATTGGGTCCCTGTGTGGGCAGAACCTCCGATTTTCCTCACAATCGATAACAACTCAGAACTCGTCGTCAATCCATCCCAAGGATGACATCGAACTCTGACATGTCCATGATCCTCGTGTCCACCGTGGAGCAGTAGTCCTCGAGATCTCTAACTCGGGCAACCCCGACCTAACATTCTTATTCTCGCCCTAATCCCTGGGGTAGAATTCACATGCAACTACCCTCTAAGGTCTCTAGAGGTCCTTGCCCACTCACTACATTCGGGCCTCATTCTCTGGGCCACGCGCCTAGTCTAATCCCCTGGTCGCCGAGGTAACTCCATGCTCTTAACACTTTCTCGTTTCCTCGTACGAACCAACGGTCTGGCCACCACTCCGATCTTTCCCCGTGAATGCCTGAGGATTAAAGAGATACTTCCTAAACCTCTCGGGCGTTACTAGACTGCCTACCCGTTATACCAGCCCTGCGGCTATAAAGATTCACGTAATACCCACAACTCCTGCAAAAAGTGTACCGATTAAACACCGTGGTGCCCGCCCGCACTCGTGGACGCCTCCCATGTCTTCATCCTCTACTGTACCTGCCGCGGAAGTCAGGACAGACTAAACCTATCACACAAGACGACGCGAATGAACATGATGCATCCAAATTAAACACTACGCTTAGTCAACAATCATGTAGGAGTAGAGACGTGACCCGCATATCCGACTCAATCTCGAACGCCGCCTCCTCGTACCATGATCTCACCTCCAAGGACACCCGCCATATGTCCACAGTCGGGCGCAATGGTAACACGCCATCCGCCCGCTACCGACCAACTCGACCGCAAATCCCGCTGCCGACCCGACCTACGCCCGACCCCGCCCATGCGTGGGCCCGCCAATATACAATGCAAGATTCTCCAAGGCATAAACACAAACATACATTAATCATACACATAACCCAAAGTTGTATACGCAACCAATTTTGCATTTAAAAATCGCTTCAACAAATTTTATTTTCAAAATTCTATTTTTGAAAATTTTATTTTTCGAAAATTTTATCAAATTTATTTGATTTTATTTTATTTTAATTAAATTTAATAAATATTTTTCGAAATAATTTGTAATGAATAAGCAGTTCATGAACCGAGTCCAAACGCAGGACTCGTGTAAACACTAATGGAATCAAAAACCTGTGTCAAAACCCAAACCGGCCAGACGAGCCCTAAATCGCCCAATCAGCTGCACTGCGCCCGGGGCACGCCTGGGCCGCGCGCCCCGCGCGCCCACGCCGTGCTCCTCGCGCGCCCGCGCCGCTCGCGCGCCCCGCCGCGCCCGCCGCCTCGCCATTGTCCCGCGCGCTGGGTCATCAAGGCCAAGGCTCTGCTTCGCTGCGGCTAAGGCTTTCGCCGCTAAGGCCATTCAAGGCGCTTCGCGCTGCCATAAGACGCCAAGGCTGTGTCTACAAGGCCGCCGTCACTGGGCAAGACTCGCACGCTTAGCCAGCTTCGCTGTTTTCGCAATGTTTCTACAATACAGCTTACAATACAAATCATGCAAGAAACAGTAAATTCCAAATTTCGCACTCAATTTTTTTTTTCGTTTTTCTCATTATAATTAAAATTTTTTTTTCCAACTGTTTTCCAAAGAATGGAAAAATCACTAAAATCTCTAAAATCATTTTTCTTCATTTTCCATAATACTCAAATAAATTTGTAAATATTATTTTTTCTCCATTTCCTTCAATTTTTTTTTCAATTTGTAAAATCTTAGGAAATTATTTTCACTTCATAACCAAACAAATTTATAAAATTCTTATTTTCCTTCTCCAGCTTTTTCACCGAAAAATTTTTTCAACTCAAATAAATTTATAAAATTCTGTTTTCTTTTCCAATTTCTTCAATTTTACCACTAAAATCATAGAAATTTTCAATTCTCATCAAATAAATTTATAAAATTTATTTCCTCATATTTTCTCAACTAAATTATTTTCATCACTCCGATAGGCCAAAATAAATTTATAAATTTATTCTTTTCATCTTCTTTTCCGCCATTAATCGTACTACTCAAAAAATATTTTCTAAAATATCTTCTACACTTCCATGCTAATCACCGCGCACACAACTTTCAACACCTAAAATATGTCAAGCACACCAAACACACAACATGACATGGTATACACACCAATCATCAAATATTCACACAAAATTTCATCAATCACACAAAACACACCAACACACGTGCACGTAGTGTCCTAGTTTTGTCCCGTGATTTTCCTAGGTAATCTCATACCTAACTCAACATCAAACCACACCTAGTGGTGATGCTCATCCTCAACCATGCCTAAGCCTGCATTCTCAATCTATAGGTTTCCATATACCTATATTCTTCATCAAACCACCCATGTGGGGCGATGGATACCCAAACCCGAAGCCCCAGTATTCAGATACCCTAAGCTCGATACCTGCCGTGACGCCCAAAACCCGGGTCCGTCGACTACCCGTCAACCCGCAATACTTGTAACGCCGTGACCCGACATTTTTCTCATTTAAAATCGCGTAGTCTCCTTTGTAACGGAGCTCTACCCAAATACAAAATTCATAAAACCTGCCCTAACGCCAATCAATTGATTACAAACCAGGCTCGCCCAAACCAATACTAATCACACTATATCCAAAATGGGCTTATATCTCAATATTCCAACTATATCCACAAGAGTTAATGATTTACTTATACAACACATATATTAAATGAAGCACTTAATACATGTAAACATCAACAAAGCCACATTCCTAGCTTTCTTCTACCGTCACCCCAGATCCAGCCGTCTCGCACGCTCCCTGAGACTGGGTAGAAAGTGGGGATCCCACGACTCCGGGGTGAGCTAAAGCTCGCAGGAGAATCGCCCTAAGTGGGCTACCACCACTCCAAGCCAGTGCAATGTTCCACTTAAACACACATTCAAGCAAATGCATGATCCTACTAATGCCCACATGACCAACTCGCATCCCGAGTCCTCACCGAATTCTCTCACACTCGCCTAAGCCTCAGATGAGAACTATTATTTTATTAATGGACAACCTCGATGTATATATATCAATCGGGCCGCCCGACGACATATATAAATTTGTTGCGGGACTACCCTCCGATGACATCAATCGGGTCGCCCGACGATCGACATTTTAAGCTCAGGACTACCCTCCGATGATTTACTTTAGACTACCCTCCGAACTCCCCCTAGATTTCATACCATGCACTAACTCCTATACTCCTGGTGGATGTTTAGCAGCATATGGAATGCATGTATGCGCTCCAATTCCGCCTAATCACATGCAACATATAAACATGAATATACTCGCATAAAAATTAAATCACACAAACATGTTATGTAATTATCACTAAACCTCAAAATTAGCTCATATGGGCTAACAATCACACACGAGCAATTTAATTTAAATCACTGCCAACACCTATTTTCACGAAAAATATATTTTCTCTCTTTCAGCATTATTCCCCGAATGCTGGAAACCTCGTTTACTATTCTTTAAAATCACTAAACAAATGTCACTTTAAGAACCCGAAACTACCGCCATTCCCGCCTAAATGCATACCAAACAACCATTTAATACACAAGTTAAACCAACCCACACCCACTGAATTCCTGACTCGCCACCATTGCCTCATAAAGTCTCCAAATACCGATACAATTTCTGGCCCCATGTTTCAGGACTGATCCACACCCCATTCCCTACATTTTCCATACAAATACATGATTTAAGCAAATATTTATGAATTTAAAACACCCAACAGCCCGTAACAGCCACTGCTTCAATATCAAGCCAATAAATTCAAATCAATCTTGGCCCCAAGGTTCGGGATCGATCAAATCCGCCCTCACCCGCTCAAACCAACCAAACATGGAAAACACTTAAAAATGGGAATAAAACACAAGTAGGGAGAAAAATCCTACCTCTCGAGTTGTCAAAACTTCCCGCAAACCGGGTCCACGTTGTCCCGCCGCGTAACGTTTCCCCTTCGCGCTCCGGGCTTCCGCCAATCCGCTCTATCTCCCCGACTTCGCAGGCTTCTCCACTCTCTCTAAGAGCTCTCAAATTTGAGCTCACCGCATCCCCAAAACTGAAAATCACGTTTTGCTTAAGCCTCATGTAGGAGATGCCAGCTATCATTTGAAATTTCGTCTCTCTGGCCACTTAATTAATCTCGAAATGACCATTTCATCCCTATATTCCCAGATTTGATATTCCCACTACCGCCATCCATTTTCATCATTTCTCTACTCATACCACTTTACTTATTACGAAAGACTCTTGTTATATGCGCCTTCACGCATCGAAAAACTTATTTACTAAGACCGAAATGCGCATACCCGAAAAACGTGTAAAATCTGACCGCCCCCGAAAAATTACGAAATTTTCCGTGCTAACTAGAAGGATTCGTGAGGACTTATCCCAACCCGCACGATCCGCTTGCCATCTGGAGATCTAGAAGAGGCACCACTACATTTTTAACCGTAATTACAATTTTGTAACAAATTACGATTCGCTCTCTTATTCCAGAATCGTACTTCTAAGTCTTACAAAACCACCCATGGTGATGGATACCCAACCCGAGCTCCCTGTGCATTCAGATTTAAGCTCGATACCAAGCCGTGAAGCCGTATCGATTTCAAGTCGCCGTAATCCCAACTGTGCACTACACTGCCAATCGTGATATCCTGCGCCCATGCCCAAAGACGCCGTAATCATATACCTTAGCTCTCGATACCAAGTCGACCCAAAACCTCGGGGCTTGATCACCCGGCCAACCCGCTAAAAACAAGTGGATGCCTGGGCAGGACGCCCAAATCCGAGGTGTCTCGTTGACCACCAACCCAAGGAATTTATACTATCTCGCCAGACGGCACGCATACTGAAAGTAAAATGTACCACACTGGGCCCATACATCCATACTCATATAACAAAATAATCAACTATATTCTCATAGTTTTCATGTTTGTTCTACAAAAAGATTTTATACATTTTACAAAATATTTCTTAGTACACTTCTCGCAAGACTCACTCTGCTCACCTGGCACCCTGTGGAATCCACACCTGGTGAGGCGGGAACAAAGAGAATCGTATATCCCAATGCACAATATACTCACACATATAGAATCAACATTTATACACGATTTTCTATATGGGGAATAGATCATCACTACATTAGACATCCACAACCACACCCGAGTCCCGTCACTCCTCACACCGGAATGCCAAATGTGAAATAAAACTAGTCACACACTCACTAAACCATTGGAAAACCTCCAATTTATTTATCAAAACTGATTTCTGATTCTTTTCCTTTATTTCATGGGGCTACTGGATTTCCTAGTTTACACCGTAGACGCCACGCCTTTTTCAACATTTTCTACGAACTTACATCGTCGGATTCATGTCTAACCGTGAATATAGGACTTTCACCCTCGGGGATCACCTAACTTGTTCGCCAAAACATGCAATTTATCATTTTGATTACGCATAATACCCCGTGAATCTCTACATTGGACTTGGTCCCATTTTTCCAGTTCACGACCCACTCACCAACACCGACGAATAAACCTTACCTCGCACCCACACCCGACCGACGCTGGGATGTGACCCGTGCATATGAAATGCATGATGCCAATGCATTTTCCCATGTTACATGCATGAATGAGTACTACATGAAACATTTACAAACCATGAAAATTATAATTTATACATATATCTACCTACGCAAACATATCAATACATCAAATAAAGATGCATCAATATCTTATTTACAATAATCGCATGTTATTCAAGCAAGCCATAACACACACAACAAGGTCTCAACTTGGGACCATTCAATGGTGGTACCTCACTCGCTCTTTCACAAATATGAACCATTTCGTTCCAATCCTATCATCACATCAAAACAACTGAGATACCTAGAAATCCTCGCCTAATTAAAACCCTAACTTATTAATAAATCCGTGGGCAAATTCCTGGCCACATGAATCCACACCCATTAATTCCAAAACTGAACTAATCTACATACCTCTCAGCCAGCCCCACAAAGAACCCCTACCATTATAAAGCCTCAGCAAAGTAAACCAAGTAGGAAAATATCCTACCTCTCGGGAAGCCGGGCTAAACCCCAAAACCCGAGTCCACGCTCGGGTCCTCCTCCCGTGCGTAACACTTCTTCAAGCCAAGGAACCGACTCTGGCCTGGACGTCTATAAATCTAGAGAGTAAATAAGATGTCTTCTCAAAATTGAAGAACAAAGCCTTCTGCATCCAATTTCTTTCTTCCTCTCCACGTTTTCCCTTCCTTTTGCTTTACTTTTTGGGCTTTTCTTTCTTTTTTCTCTTTTCTTCTCATTTTCCCCTTTCATTTTCTCCTCATTTCTCCATTTTCTTTCTCCTTGCACTTTCTCCTCCTTTTGAATCATTATACGTACGAGACAAACATGAGGAAATTTCCTCCTCTCCTTCCTCAAAACCACCAGCGGGCCTTCCTTTTTCCATCATTTTCCTCTTTATTTTATAATTCCCTCTTTTACGACATCATCATTTGCTACTTACTTCAATGTGAGCCATGAATCACTTCCCCCATGTGGCTCAATGTGAGCCATTCCTTTATGCCAAGTGTCACACCTTTTGAGGTGCCATGTGGCATCTTCTTATCTTGCCATATGTCATCCGACACCCCACATCTCGAAAAGCGTGAAATCCCGACCACCTCGGAATCTAACGAAATTCGACGTGGTAGCTAAATCTCCTCGTGACGATTTCCCAACTGAGAAGTCCGTTTCGTCATCCGAGATCTAGAAAATTTCTGATTTTTACCGAAATTACGATTTTACCCATTTTTGAGAAAATTGGATTTTCTCGGGGTTTCACATTCTCCCCTCCTTAAAAAGAATTTCGTCCCGAAATTCCACGCATATACACATCCAACCATGTACATATGTAACCTTACCTAACTCCAAGACCGTGCCTGCATGGTAACCCATTAACGCCTCAATTAATGACAACCTATCACTGGGTTAATTCTTACATGTCAAGAATGACATTGACAACCAACACTTTTACCACTCTAAGATCCATCACGCTTCCGCTGCGCAACTCTGATCTCTAGAAAATCAAATCTCTCCCTACCTCCTAGGGAAGAATTTCCTCATATTCTGGTTTTTCTAAAGGCCTCAACTCTATACCCAAACTCTACCACAATAAGATGCACAATAATAAACGATAATGCACCTTAATAACACATGCAAGAGTAGGAAACATACTCCGCAAGATCTCGGGCCGATTCCGCACGCTCACCCTCCGTACCCATAACCAGACACGCCCCCGGGTCCCCTAAGTCCTAAACAGAACCTGTGACTCGACCGACCCACACTCCCGGCTCCTCCGTCCGTCTGCGACAAGGCGCCGCAGCACCGCAACTGAACTCGATTCCTCCGACTCCACACCGGAGCGAAGCAACATTCCGAGTCCAGCCCGTCCGACCGATGACCCGACCGCACCGCCTCAAAACCCCGGGATCCCCGCTCCGCGGGCAACCTCTTCATGTGTCCAGCCGATGGCAATAGCATGTCACTCCGCCCTCGGCCGGGCCCCAGATTCGTGGCTCCTCGTGGACCGCAGGCTCTCCGCCTTCCGTGACCGGAAGAAGGTCGATCTCCCTTCCTCTTCCCACTGGGCACTCGTGATCCCGAATGCCTCGTGCATCCTCAATCTCTCTCTACGGTCGTGGCTGGCCCCAACCATGTAATCCATATCCCGTAGGCTGAGACTCATTAATCCTACCTCGAATGGACAACTTCAGCCCATTCTCAAACCTCTCCCGACTCGCTATCCGTGGCCACATAATCGCCACGAATCCGCTAACTCCGTGAATCTAGCCACATAATCCATCACTGACATCGCTCCCTGCTTCAGCTCTAGGAACTCCCGAGCTTTGGGCATGTTCCCGTACTGAAATACTCACTCATGAACGCCCCGAAACGCCGGTCCATGTCATAGCCTCTATGTCTCTAGGAAGCCCTCGCCCATCTCCACCATACCCCAGCCTCGCTCTCTAGCCGGAATGCGCCTAACCTGATCCCAAAGAATACTTCCGAGGCGATCTCCATAGCCTCCAATATATTCTCCATCTCGCATAAAACCAATGGTCTCGCACCATCTGCCCCCTCCCCGGCATCGCCTGAGATGATGTGACTCAACCTCCGGAGGTTACCTCGACTCTCCCGACCACCCGCTATGCTCACCGAGCACCAAGAAACGTCGCGATATCTACTTCCCCAGAAAGGCCTCGCGAAAATACCGGTGGATGTCGATGTCTGCAAACCCGACCAAGACTCAGACGACCGCCCTCGCTTCACTTGCCATCTACACATGTCAAATGGCAATAATATTCATTAAATTTCACTACCCAACTAGCAATACCCCCGCCATTTATTAACGTACTTAACAACCATGAACTCGACTGCTCATTTCTTGCTTGCTAATCGCAACCACTCATAATTAAATTCAAAACTTTCATATTCGTTTCCTTATCCAAATCCCTAAGGTCATAATTCTTAACCTTAGTATTCACCCATTTCCTATACGCATTAAACCATGCATATAACATTCTTGCGCACTAACCGCGTAATCATAATTCCCATATACATCACACCGTGTATATGACCTTTCACGCAATTTTGAAACACAAATTACGCACCGGGTAAAAAACATGCAACCCACTTCACGCAAGATTCTAAGGCTCAAACACGTACTCTGAAAATAATTATTCGTGACACCTAAAAATAAAATTTTTCACATACCACGAATTACATTTATAATAATAAATAATATAAATATCTTATATTGAATCACTCCACAAGAAAATTCTTAAAATTTCAGATTTTTTTTTTTTTTTTTTTTTTTTTTCCTCGTGAACAAGGCTCATGAACAAAGGTCCATGAACAAGTCCAAACAGTTGACCCGAACAAAGGCACAAAACAAGGCACCGCACTGTGCAGCTCGCCCCCATGTCGCGACTTCAAAGGATGTCGCGACATCCTTCCTCCCCGACCAACAAGTCGTCGTGGACTAAATGATGTCGCGACTTCAAGTTCAACAGCCGTGTCGCTGACGTCATCCCATGTCATGACTCTCCCTTCCGCCAGCCAACTCCCCGTGCTCGCGACTTCGCTTCGATGTCACGACATCAAGGTGGGCCAGTAAACATGTCAGCGACAACAACTCCGTCGCGACCTCCTCGAACGACCAGCTACGTCGCGACGCCAACCCCATGTCGCCGACATCCCGGGCGATTCAATCTCCATGTCGCGACACGCGTCAAATACGACGCCGCGACCCGCACCGCCGCCCATGTCGCGGCACACACCAAGTTCATGTCGCACACCGCTTTCGCTTGTCCACGCCGCCGCCCATGTCGCGGACTCGCAACGATGTCAAAGGAACATCAAGCCCGCGACTTCTTTCTCGCCACGCCAGCGAGGCCATGTCGCGACTCCTTCGCGTTCCACCCATGTCGCGATTTCACTGATGTCGCTACATCAATTCCCACCGGCCAAAACTCCGAGACCCACCGCAGCCCCGGGCCTGTGCCGACGTCCCGGTCGCACCCATGCTCGCGACCCGCCTCGTTTGCCCGATGTCATGCCGCGTCGCCTATGTCGCGGGCGCTGGGCTGGCCGGCCGTGGCGCAGCCGGCCAAAGGCGCACACCGCCCTCGGCCCCTCGCGCACCTCGCTGCCCCTCCTGTCACGACCTCAACACTAGGCTCGTGACCTGCGGTCGAAATCGCGCAGCCATTCCAGCTCCCGCCTTGCAAAAAATTTTTTTCATTCGCCAGCCCTTATTTTCTCACATTTCCATCGATGAAATTTCAACCCACTCCGCTCATATAAACTTTTAAAAATTTAAGAGTCAATTTCAACTTTTTCCATGCATGAAAACTCGGAACAACCTCCTTAATTTCACACACCCATCTACCGGCTATTCCAAAAAAAAACTGAACATCGCCCGTAAAATCAAAAAATATTTTTTTCACTCAAGTACTTTCCGTTCCTAAGGATGCAAAGACAGACACTCCGCTCTTTATCCACTTCTAAATTTCTAGAATTTAATTTTCACTCTTTCCTTTGTGCAAAATCGGAATAAATTTTTAATTCCACAAATTTCCATTCGCTCATGTTCAAAAACCGGAGCATTGCCTTAAATTTTTTTTTTTTTTTTTCTATTTATTTCTCGTTTACTGGACTGCTCTCGCCCAAAAATTTCAAACATCTAAGGTTAGATTTTCTAATCCTAGCGTTCAACACTTTGTCCTATGCTATTCACCAAGCATACAATTCACACAATTCATAACAAACATGTTATACACCATCACACATCACATTTAATTCACCAAAATGCACACTGATGTATGATCTAACCCGTTTCCCATCAAGTCCCAGCATCTCGTATACCTAACTCTTACACCCACCGAGCTCCTGCTGCAACCGCTTACCTTAGCCTCGATACTATGCCTCGACGCCCCAAATCCGAGGTGTCCGTTGACTATCCGTCAACCTCGCTGAATTCCTATACATCTCTGCACGAGACGCATACCGAGTAAAATAAATGGCTACTCGGGCTCATATACATCCATACTCATATAACAAAATAATCAACTATATTCTCATAGTTTTCATGTTGTCACAAAAGATTTATCTACATATTTACAAAATATTTTCTTAAAGCCACATTTCGCTTCCAAAAGCACCTGTCTGCACTGCCTCCCCGGATAGTCCCCGTACCGAAAGGTCCCACGACCTGGTGAGCAAAGCCCAAGAGAAAAATTCTCCTACAAGGGCTACTCCCCACCTAAAATGCATATGCAATGGCATATATAAATTAGAATCAATCACATTTCATACAATTATTTTCTATATGAAATGTCTATATCATGCATGAGACGCAACCCTCATGCTCACCACCCGAGTCCCAACCGACTCCCCTCACACCCGAATGCCAAATGTGAAATAAAACTACCACACACCTCTCGACTCAAAAACCATTGAAACCCTCCAATTTATTTATCAAAACTGATTTTGATTCTTTTCCTTGGCCATAATACTGGATTTCCTGTGTTTACAACGTAGGATCACTGACGCCTTTTCTAACATTTTCACGAACTTACATCGCCTGGATTCATGTCTAACCGTGAACAATATGTGGACTTTCACCTCGGGGGATCTACCCCAACTCGCTCCGCCCAAAACATGTAATTTATCATTTGATCATTTTACACACTCTGCAATCTCTACCTGACTCGTCCCATTTTTCCCGAGTTCACGACCCACTCACCAACACCGATGAATAAACCTTACCCTACACCCACACCCGACCGACGCGACGCGAGATTCGCATATGAAATGCATGATGCTAATGCATTTTCCCTATGTTACATGCATGAATGAGTACTACATGAAAACATTTACAAACCATGGAAAATTATAATTCATACATATAATCTACTCTCCATGCAAAACATATCAATACATCAAATAAAGCATGCATCAATATCTTATTTCCACACACCGCATGTTATTCAAGCAAGCCATAACACACAAATGTCTCAACTTTGGGACTATTCAAACAGGTACCTCACTCGCCCCTTCACAAATATGAACCATTTCGTTCCAATCCTTATCATCACATCAAACAACCATGCGATACCTCTAGAAACTTTCAGCTTCTAATTAAACCCTAACTTACACAAATCGCAACCTGGCCATGAATCCATACCCATTAATTCCAAAACTCGAACTAATCTACACGTGGCTCTCATGGCCTCCCCACAAAGAACCCCTTACCATTATAAAGCCTTTAAAGCAAAGTAAATCAAGCAGAAAATATCCTACCTCTCTAAGTCAAGAAACTCCCAAACCGGAGCGTCCACGCTGCCGTCCTTCCGCAGAACACTTCCCTCTGCTTCACAACCGTCACTTGACGTTTATAACCTGGGTATGAAGACGTTTTCAAAATTGAAGAACAAAGCCTTCTACATCCCATTTCTTTTCTTCCTCTCCACGTTTCCCCTTCCTTTTCGTTTACTTTTGCTTTTCTTTTCTTTTTTTCTTTTTCTCTTCTCATTTTCCTTCATTTTCTCTCATTTCCTCCATTTTCTTTCTCCTCGCACTTTCTCCTCCTCGAATCATTATACGTAATGAGACAAGAGATGAGGAATTTCCTCCTCTCCTTCCTCAAAGCAATCAAGTGCCTTCCTTTTTCCATCATTTTCCTTTATTTTATAATTCTCTTACGATTATCAGTCATTTGCTACTTGCTCAATGTGAGCCATGGACCATTTCATGTGGCTCAATGTGAGCCATTCCTTATGCCAAGTGTCACACCTGAGGTGCCATGTGGCATCTTCTTATCTGGCCACGGTCATCCGACACCCCCACGCCCTCGAAAGCGTGAAACCCGACCACCCCTAATCCAACGAAATTCGATCAGAAGCTAAATTTCGAGACGATCAACTGAGAAGTCCGTCGTCATCCGACATCTAAAATTTTCGGATTTTTACCGAAATTACGATTTTATCCATTTTCGAGAAAATCGATTTTCTGGTTTCACTAAGTTAACTGGACGCCACTTTGGGTAAAATCTGCAAGTGCAGTCTCCTTTCAGACTGTGAGCTCTACCCAAATACAATTTCAGAAATAACCCTCGCATATCCCGTCCCAAACAATCCAATATATGCAATATAATCCCAACATGAGTAAAATTGCCGGCTCATAAACCAATACTCATAAGATCAATTATCATAACTATTCTTCAATTATCTCCCACAATTCAATACTTGATAACACTTGTTTTTTTTATACAAAACATATATTAAAATCTACAATTCTAATACATATGTCCAAACCATCAAGCCACAAACCGGCTTCTTCAAATCAACCTCAAATGAGTCAGCCTCCTCGAGCGCCTGCACCTGTGAAAATAGTGGATCCCACGACCCGGCGAGCTAAAGCTCAAGAGGAGAATCGCCTCAAGTGGGCCATCACCACCTAAGCAAAGGTAACGCCCAAAGTAAACACACACTCAAGTAAATACATCCTAATTTGAATGTCTACATGACACACCCCATGTCACTAGTCCTTCAACTCACCACACTCGCTCAAGCCACGATGAGAAAATAATCTCATTTCAAAACAAAACATTTGTTCTTAAAAAATATACTACCGAAATATTTCGTACAAATACGACTATCTCTCCGAGGTGAACTGTTGGTGAGCTTCAAACAAGCCATGGTCCTGAACAGCCATCTGGCTGCCCATCTCCCAACCCAATTCTCCGAATATCATCCCGTGAACTTCGCAAACATATCCGTTTACAAAGATACCTTGGTCATGCACTCGCCCACTCCTAGTTACCTAAAGGTGCATACGAAAAATGCATTATGCCATTTTCAAAATCATTTACACAATATGTCAATATGCATATTTTCAATCAACTACAATTACACTCATGTAATTTAACACATCACTCATCACCCGCTGTAGCTCACTCGAAAGCAACTCATAATCATTTCCAACGGCTTATAACACACCCCATCTCCATGTAATTGTGTCATCAACTAACACATTAAAATAATGTCTTAACCTATCTAGTTCCACACATATCAAGCCATTCGTTTCATACCATTTCAAGCACATAACACATGGACAATTCCTATCCATTTCACACAAACCCGGGACTATTTTTACAGTCCCAAAACAGAGCAAGTGGGCTGTCCACGGGCAGCCCACACTTCCTACACCGGTTCCTCTTTTTGGAACCGATTTCCATTCCCATTTCCGATCTTATAAACACCAAAGCATAATTTATTCAATAAATTATCACAAAATGACCCATAAATGGGCCATACACACACCGGTTACTTCGACCGCCCCTCATGGTAAAAAATTTCACAATCTCTGGCCCCATGTTGGGACCGACCAAACACCCATTCCCGCATTTTCTCATCAAGCATGCATTTAAAGCAATTTTGGTGAAATAAAAACACCCAAACAGCCCCCTAATTTTCTGGGCAGTCACGAGGTGGCAGAAAATCACCAAGAATTTAACACCCTATCCCATAAGCCTAGGATTCCATCAAACGGCCCTCACGCCAAATCAACCGAAACATGGAAAAACCCTTAAAAATGAGAATAAAACGCAAGTAGGGAGAAAATCCTACCTCTGAGTTCCTTAAAACTCAAGAAACTCCGTGGGTCCACGCTGCACCGCCCGCGTAACGTTCCTTCGCCCGTCAAACTAAATCCGGGCCCGATTGCGGTATTTCTGTGAGAGAAGCACTCTCTCTCTAAGATTCTCTCAAAACTAAGACCCACTCCGCATTCCATTTTTGCTCTTTTCATCAATTGCTCATTTATGAAGGAGACGACACTGTGTAATTTCTGCCCTGCCTCTTTTAAATCTTCCAAAAAATGACCGTTATGTCCTCTTACCAGAGCTCTTGATATTCTACACTACCCTACTGGCCCATTTTCATCATTTCTCTTACTCATACCACTAATGGCACATGAGCAGGCTGTTATATGGCCGTCACATCAAAACCGCTTTTACTTCAAGACCCGAAACGCGATGCTCGAAACGTGCCGACTCCGACCGCTCCTACAAAGAAATTGCGAAATTTTACGTGCTAACTAGATTTCGCGAGATGATTCCAAACTGCATAATCCGCTTCGTCATCCGAGGATCTGTAGACATCACTGATTTTTAACCCGTAATTACACCAGAATCAAAATTACGATTCGCTCTTATTCCGTAAATTGGAATTTCGTCCTACAAAGGCAAACCTGGTAATACCAAACCGTCTAAGTCCGACTCACGCTACCGTGGCAAACCCAAATACCAAACCGCGCGTCAAACCGAATTTCACGCATCGCGGCAAACCTGTAATACCAAAACCGTCGGACCAAACCGACCTCTACTCGCAATGTGGCAACTAATAAACCGCCTGGGTCAAACCGACTCACGCAACGCGGCAATCCACGCCGCCTGGTCAAAACCGACTCTACCGCGAACGTGGCAACTAATAAAACCGCTTCCCATTCTCACATGTACCTTTCCAACAATACCGTATTAGAGTCAGTCCACAAAATCTCAAGATCCACTTTTTTTTTACAATAGTTTTTCAAGATAGTTTACAACCTCAATCCATGTACCCAAAATATCCAAACACCACCGACTCATCCACAAACACAGTAAAACTTTCAAATAGTTAAAATGTTTAATAAAATTCACATGAAATGATAACTTGTTTTATATGAAACCGAAAATCATGTTCGAATGCAACCAACCATCTTATCAAAAAACAATATATATGTAAAGTATTTAATCACAATAGATATATCAACACAATACCCCAAATCATTTAAAAGCATATAAAACCACTCATAGACCATAGACGCTCGTCCCGCCTCCCGCAGTGATCGTTCCCTAGCCTCTGGGCCGTGAGTCTTAATATAGATAAAACTCGCTAGTTCTAATAACTGAACCAACAACCTAGGATGCCCCGGCGCCTTAGAATAATCGTTAGAACTAAGAAACCATCCAAATCGACTACAGTCCACTATTACCAGGTAGCATTCATCTGATACTTACGCTTGCATCTAGAAGGTTTCGAAACAGAACCTTCCAATAATTCCTGCAAAAACATCCACTTCACTAATAATAACTTCACTCTTTGTCCAATTTGACCAATCGATACTTTATTTCGCCCGACTCTCAGAATTACCCGAAACAACCTAAAAATGGAAACTAACCAAACGACGTCCAAAATTTACAAACCACATAACAATGGAAAGCCCAAGAGACCGTGGAATTCATTGGTACCATTAACTGGCCCATCAGCTGCCGGGTGGCCGAAAAACCCGATCTAAGCTTCTACCAATTTCGCCATTGTAACTTCCAAAACTGCGCGTAAATCGTAAAAAGGGACCACGTGCGTGATGAGTTCGTATATCCAAAATGGTGGAAAGGAGCTACGGGGTGGCTCCGGCACTAAATACGGAACTATAACCTGCAGGAAACCAGAGTCACTGCTGAGCTCACATCAGATCCCAGGCACATACATCCGGCGACTAGCCGGTCGTGAAATTTACGGGCCAGATCGTCGGCCAAGACCTCATGGTCCGCGGCAGAGGCCGTCTGGTCGGTCGGAGGTGCCTCGTCTGTTCCATCTTCCACTCACAGTGGCTACTACCAAAATGGTGTTCCCTGGGCTTGAGAGTTTTTCTCTCAGGGTTTCGGGTTCAAAAAGTGTCTCGAGGCTGTGGTTTCATTTGGAATCCCAAACTATGTTTATATAGGGTCTTAGGTCAATTTCGGGTAAAAATCCCGGACAGAATTTAGACACTGATAAAGTGCTACTGTTGAACTTCTAATAGTCGTAACTTTTTATCCGTAAGTCGGATTGTGACGTTCCGCCCGTCTATGGACTCGTATCGACGAGGCCTACGAAATGGTGCCTTAGTCAACCCAAAATTATTCATTCTTGAAAAAGTCAACTTTAGTCAACCCACTAAGTGTAACGCCCCGGTCCCGAGAGTGTGTACAAGATATTGTAATCAGAGGGCGTATACGAGCACCAAGTGCCATTATAATAGTTTGGGGAGTTGTTATTAATGATAAAAAATTAGGAACCCTAAATCGGGAGGTACTAGTGCGCGTGGTAAAGTGGTAAATTCCAAAAGGATATAAAGGGCATAATTTGAGAAGATAGTATGCCAAAATGAAAATAATACAAGTTGATATCATATTAGCATGGAGGACCAAAAATTTAATCAAAGTGAGATGGGCCATTATACAAATAACAAGAGTTGATGGCAAATATTAAAGAGATGAGGGTCAAATATTCACCACGAAAAGTTGATATTATAATAATGGGAAAACAAAAGCCAAAATCATATTTTGTCTCCAAAGGCTACAAACCAGTAGTGAGGAGAGTGAGAGAGCGCTATATAAGGAAGAGGAAGAGAAGGAAGAAGAAGGAGGAGGAGGAGAAGGAAGATCATATGTATAAGTCTGGAATTAAGTGTGGTATTGATGTCTCGAGCTTTTGGTATGCATTTCCATGGAACTTAGTTACTCCTCTTGTTCTAGGTTTTTGTGGAGAGATCACATTAACCCTAGAATTCTTGAAGTTTTTGTGGGGAAAAAAACCCCAATTGGTGAAAATAACCATGGAATCTCTTATTTATGTGGTTTTATAAAGAATTGAGGACCTTAGGTAGAGTTCTTGCATTTTCACCTAGGGTTTTGTGGTTTGAAGTTCCAAATCACCAATTCAAGTGTTGTGAAGTTGGTTTGGATGAATTCCATGTTGATTTTGATGAATTGTTGTAAAAAGGAGAATGTTAGGTTTTTAAAGGAAATTCTGTCAAAATTTGGTAAAACCACTGTTTTTGTTTTGGTTATAGATTAAGTTATAATCATCCAAAATGGAATTGATTCCAATTGGTAAAGAACCATAAGAGATAGGGCTACAAATGTATAGAAGGAACCAAGAGCAAATTGTAACTCTAAGGCTCCCAAATACGGACTGAAAGGTGAGCTCGTGTAGCTCACTGATTTTGCTCTGTTTTGGGTATGGTTGTAGTGTTTTGGCCATAAGTGGAGTTTCACTCATCCAAATTGAGTGATTCAAAATTCTGGGTAAAGGAGATGATCTTAGGGAATAATTTAGCTGAAGGAAGTGAATGCAAATTATAAGCCAAAAGTTCCCATAAAATTTGTCAAAGTGGAGCTATGTGCAGATTCTGTTCTGCCAAATTGAGTCATCTAGATGTAAAATACAATAACTTGAGTTTTGGTGATCCAAATTGGGTGATTCCAATTGGAGAAGAAACCTTAGAACCATAGCTTCAAATGAGTGAAGAAACCATTTCCAATTTATGGAGTTAAGATCCCAGAAATCAAGGATAACAGTAGGTGATTCAGTGAGTTTTGAATCAAAAACATGCTGTAACTTGTGTTATGTGGTTGAGGGCCTTAGAGAAGGAATTTTACATTGATATTTTAAAGAGATGTCATTGGATATATAAAGGACTGATCTGGAGAGTTTCATAATTGAAGACCTTTTGAATAATTTTTGGGTAATAAAGTCCATAGAATATTGTTGGAAAAAGGGTACTCAAAATGAGTGGTTTTTTTTTGTTAGGTTTTTAGTGCTCAAGGGTAAATTGTTAATTTGACTTTATATGAATGTTGTGTGACCTAAAGATTCTGCGTGTGAAGTACTAAGTTTATACGCCTATACATAGGCGATTAATATGTCGCCGTATTCGGTCAGTGTGTAGGTTAAAAAGTAAAGGCGGGGAAAAGTGTGGAACTCCAGGTTCTCAAGTTTTAGCAAGCAAAGAGGTGAGTGTTCTAAACTCATTTTCCAAATACTAAGCAAGTAATAAACCGCTTACACTCGGTATTTAATGGTTTTGTTTGTAAACCATTTTCAAGAAGCAAGCAATGAATTTAGAAAGAAAGAAATGGGTTTTGATTTAACCATCTTGAAAAGCATTGGTTTTAAATTGTAAAACCATAAATAAGTAAGTAAGCAAATTATTTCAATGATTAAACCATTTTTCAAGCAAGTAAGCAAGCAAATGGTTTTAAATTGTAAAACCATTTTTCAAAGAGCAAGCAAGCAAGCAAAAAGAAAATTTTGGCAAAAACAAGGCCTTCCCTAGTTTTAAGCAAGCAAACCTAAGCCAGAGTAGGTATTCCTCGTGACACAGACGCAAGGGTGTGTTAGGATCTCATACATGCATTTTAGTTTTGCCTCATTTCAAGAAACTTAGGACATACATCATGCATTTAAAGGAGCACTGGTACGACAGGAGTATAAGGTTAAGGAAGCTCTAACTAAATTATGGTGATGGCGACTCCAGTCAATTCCACCATATTCACCTGAAAAAAGGTGATGCGACCAGTCCTTCCACCCAAGACGGTCAGCCTGCAAGCCCGTGTTCACTGTGTGGCACAAGAAGCGTAACAAAGCTCCGGCTGATGTTTTATAAGCATAATATACGCTTTGAAAATCAACCATCGTCTCTGGCCGCCCGTGCTTCCCGTGAGAGTTTTAAAGCAAACCCGGCCGAGCCCGTGCCCCGCTTTATTTCAAAGCACGCTACGGTTTCCTCCAGCTCCCGTGTTTATGAAAAGTTTTGAGAAACTTTTGAAGCAAAAGGTTTATGAAAAGTTTCTCGAGCAACTTTTAAAGCAAAGAGTTGAGAAAAGTTTCAGAAACTTTTAAAGAAGATAAAGCAAAAGAAGAAGAGATTTTCAAAGGTTTTATAAACTTTCAAGTAAGCAAGCAATAAAAGTTTTTAAACTTTTAAAGTAAAATAAAGTAAAGAAAGAAATATTTCTGAAAAAATATCATGTAAACGAAAGTACGCTTTTTAGATGTTTTCCAAAAGCAAAACATTTTCTAAAAATCATACACTCACCAGCCTGCTTAGCCTATTATTTCTGCTTAAAAACTATTTTCCGTGCACAAAGACGCCGTACGCCGGAGTACAGTAGGATTCTCCCGACTTGTATCAGCACAGACTACAATCTTGTAAGGGAAATACTTTGAATTTGTATAATGGAGCATATGTATGTACAATATAGTTTTGTGAATGTGGAGCTTTGAGGCTCTTTTGAAAGAATGTTGTTGGCTGCCATATTTGGAATTGTGTAAAATCGTATACAGTTTCAGGGACATGTCCTATATACAAACAAGAGTGTCACGAAATTTTATAAAACCACAAGTTTAGAAAAAAAAAAATTTATAGGAGGTTTTAGCAAGCAATACTACATTCACAGGAGTTTCTAAATGTTATATGGGACCTACCGGATTTCAGGAGTACCGACACCCGCGATAGTAGGGTGGGGTGTGACACTAAGTTATCAAACCTAGTCAACTTTGGTCAAACTTAATCAAGCTTGGTCAAACACGTTTCAAACTTGTATTATTTGGTACGGGTCATTACAATCTACCCCCCTTAAAGAAAAATTTCGTCCACGAAATTCGTACCTGTGTTATGGAAGAGATGAGGATACTGGCTCCGCATCTGGTCTCCCCGCTCCCAAGTCGCTCCCTCGACTAGGTGGTTTCTCTCCAAATGGCTTCTTTACCAAGGATATGGTCTCGCTTGCGAAACTCCTTCTCTTCCCTAACCAGAATCTGCACTAGCTGCTCCTCATAGGATAAGTCATCCTTCAGCTCAATCTCTGGTGTCTCCAACACATGTGAGGAATCTGGAATATACTTGCGTAGCATGGAGATGTGGAACACATTATGGACTCAAGAAAACTCCTCCGGCAAGTCAAATCTATAGGCCACGACCTATCCTCTCAACAATCTCAAAGGTCCTATACGAGGATTTAGCTTTCCTCGCTTCCCAAAGCGCACTCACCCTTCCAAGGAGAGTTTTAAGAATACTGACCCCGACCTCAAACTCAAGATCCTTTAGAATATCCACATAACACTTAACATTATCAAAACGTATGCTCAACCACCAAATGCTTGGCGTCGCATACAATCTTTCCATCCTCAAAAAACCCCACAGTCCAACTTCATGTCACACACCGGTCTCGTACCTACAATCTAAGGGGCGGAGGGAAATAATGGGATGAGTTCGCATAACTTAGTAGTGAATCTTCCTAACAAGCCATGCTCATAAACATTTCAATTATACATAATCCAAGATATCTCAAAACATGAGCATTTCACATATACAGTTGATGATGGAAACATTACAAATGCAATATCATCACCATCTCAACCCTCATCTGATTCTTTCGAGCCTTCAACCTGGGACTAGCCAATCATCCCGAATAATGACAAATTGTTGGGACTACCACCCAAGGATATGCCCTACATCCCCATATATCTATGACCTTTCCGATTACAATTTCATGACTAGCCACCGTCCCGCCCATTAAGCATCAATCCGACTCACACATTCTCATACCCATGTCATGCTTTAAAACAATTTCACCAAGCATTCAACCACATGGATATTTAAAAACATCATGTACCAATTAATTCAAAGATTTCCATATATATAAAAATATGCATTATATATCACTAGCAAATCACACTGGGCCAAAGCACTAATGGTACAAAATTCTACAACATCAAACCACAAGACACGCAGGGAGAAGGTTATATGATCCCTACCTCCTGATTCAAAAATCTCGCAAGTCTCCCGAAGGAAGTCAAACCCGAGACTACTCCAAGGATCTCGCAGTCAACAAGTCATAAGATTCCTTAGCCTCTCAATCCGTGTCATGTAAAAATTACTCAAGTGGTCTATTACTTATCACCACTCGACCACGATATTCTTATACCTTCCAACATAAACCTCGATCCCCAAGTGCACCTCTCTTTACACTTACTAGGATCAAGATTTAACACTCATTATTAGGTTACACAAACAACGACTCAACACAAACACCTTCTGTACTCTATCTCCATATTACTCATTTGAAGATAAAGTGCTAAGGGTTCTTTCAACTGGATCACCTAGTTTGAGCAAATGGCCAAGTTATGGCCAAAATACTAATGACTGCCATAAATGTAAAAATCCAAATTTACAAAGATGCAAGAATTTATGATTTTCCCCACTCTTTCCATAAGTTTCCAACCAAATCAATCCCAATACTAAACACATCAAAGCCACTCATTCAACCCGAATATCTTCCAAAACACATCTTAAATAAGAATCTGTGGCTTTTCCAACTTATCACTCAACCATCTATGTTAGATGAAACTAACTTCCAAAAGAGAGTAATCCATGAATCGTATCCCCATACAAAATCACCTCAAATCCTTACACAATAACCAAGGATTAGGTCTTACCCCCATATCCTTCAAATCTGGTGGTTAGGAGAAATTCCCCAACCAAACCCTAGAAAAAGAACCATTCTACAAGAATCAAACCAACAACCTTTACCTTTTTGGCTCAATCTCCTTTTCTAGTCAAACAATGAAGTGGTCCTGCTATTTTCGAGAACCCTTCTATGAACCTAGGGTAATACCCCGCTAATCCTAGGGAACTCCGCACTTCTGTCATCGTAGTTGGTTGCTACCAATTTTCCACTGCTTCTATTTTCTGAGGATCCACATGAATGCCATCAGCATAAACTACATGTCCGAGAACCCCACTCGGCCCAACCAAAATTCTCATTTGCTGAACTTGGCATACAACTAGTATTGCCTTAAAGTCTCAGAACACCAAACCCAAATGTCTCATGTTCCAACTCGTCGAGTACACTAGATATCGCCGATGAAGACAATGACAATCCGATCTAAGTATGGACTAAGACCCTGGCTCATTAAATCCATGAAAGCGTCAAGTACTGGTGAGTCCGAAAGACATCACTAGAAACTCATAACGCCCATATCTCGTCTCAATCCCGTCTCGGGGAATGTTTGACTCCCTAACTTTAATTGATGGTACCTCAATTCTCAGTTTCAATCTTAAAGAACACTCTTAAAATTGAGTCGGGATCAACAGTCATCAATCCGAGGCAAGACATTAAGTTACGAAGAGGACCTTATTCAACTTTCTCGTAGTCTATACACAACTCCTAAGTGCCATCCGAAGAAGAACTATATTCCAAGAATAAATGAACATAATCAATTTCACTGATATGTTAGGGAAGGTATACAAAATGATCGGATGAGTTGCACAAAGCAATGTACAACCCTAAGGAATTCAGGAACCTGTAGCTCGATACTGTCGATGAGATTCCACCTCTGATATCTCTTCCAGTGGTACTCCCTGGTGATCCCGCTGAAGGGAGTCCCATTGTACACCCTAGGGAATGCACAAAGGGGCCCCACCTAAAAGAGAAGTAAACACCACAGACTATACCTCAAATATATAGATAATCCACGACGACCTATCCAAGGGTAGGTCATAACCACATCATACATAAAGGAACTCAATGAGTTTATTATTAATGTCGTCGTAGCTGCTCTAAGAATATCGTGGATTTAGGGGTACAAGTAGAAATGAATAAGTCCAATACAACAAACTCAGACTAGATAAATGTGATAGAGTACGACAAATTGTATGAGAGAGCGACGCCAAACTGGCACTAATAGGCCCTGTAATGAACCTGTCTCGACTCAGGAACAGATTTAAAACAATAATGAGATAATAACTCGTTGAGTGGCATATTTATAAGGAAAATAACATTTTTATATTTCAATAGTTCTCCTCTCAAAACCTTCCGCTCACTCTTCAGAAGTTCCCCCGCTTAGAAACATTTCACAAAAACCCAACTTTACCCCAAGTCCAACATATGCATCATGCTCAACAAATTAGTCGTCCCAATGTTATGGAAACATAATTTGAACCCAGACACAACATAAAGCCAAGCACAAACATGTATAGTCATCAAGTGATAAAATAACCATGAAATGCACCAAAACCATGAGTATTAAAATAGTTATACCACATTTAGAAAATCAACAACGCCCATACCACATAAACCAACGCTTGTAATCGCACTACGACTATCCTAAACCGTCGTAAACCGACCACGTCACCGTGGCAAACCCAGACACCAAACCGTCGTCAAACCGACCACGCTAATATCAGTATAAACTTAATACCAAACCGCTTGGTCAAACCGACCTCACGCTACCGCGGCAAACCTGCATCACCAAACCGTTTAATCAAACCGACCTCACTAGCAATGTGGCAACTAATAAACCGTTTGGGGTCAAACCGACTTTCACGGCAACGTGGCAATCCAATAAACCGCTTCAGGTCAAACCGACTACCGCAACGTGGCAATTCAATAAACCGTCGGGGTCAAAACCGACCACAGAACGCGGCAACTAATAAACCGCTCTCATTCTCACATGTACCTTCCACCGCACGTAGTCGCCCACAAAATCTCAAGATCCCCTTTTTCTTTTTGCATACGTTTTTCAAGATATTTTACAACCTCAATCCATGTACCCAAAATATCCAAACACCAACGAATCATCCACGAACACAAGAAAACTTTCAAATAGTTAAATGTTGACAAAATTCATGAAAATGATAACTTGTTTTATATGAAACCGAAAATCATGTTCGAATGCAACCAACCATCTTATCAAAAAAATATATATGTAAAGTATCTAATCACAATAGATATATCAACACAATACCCCAAATCATTTAAAAGCATATAAACCACTCACAGACTATAGACGCCAATACCCATTCTCAAGATCCTCTCCCTACCGGGCCAGGAGTGCCCGTAATATAGATAAACTCTACTTAGTGGCCTCCCACAACTGAACCAACAACCTTAGGATGCCCCAAGGCCTTGTAATAAATCAAGTAGAACCAAGAAAACCATCCAAATTGGACTCCGATGAACCACTATACAAGGTGCTCCTATGTGCCCGAGCCTAAATTGGGGCTTTTCATCCGAAGCTTTCACTTCAAATTGAACCGTCCAATAATTCCTAAAACATCCACTTCACTTGCTAATACAACTTCACTTTATCCAATTTGACCAATCGATACTCTATTTCACCCGACTTCTGCAGAATTACCCGAACAACCTAAAAATGGAAAACTAACCAAACGACGTCCAAAATTTACAAACCACATATCAATGGAAAGCCCAAGAGACCAGGAATTCATTGGTACCATTACCTTGGTCTAACAGTCGCTGTGGTGGCCGAAAAACCCGATCTAAGCTTCGACCACTTTGCTGGAATCTCTAAACTAAGGCGAATCGCAAAGTGGACCACGTAGATGGTCTGTAAGGTCCAAAATGGTGGAGATGGAGCTACAGGGCCCTCAATGCACGAAAATGGCCTGAACTACAAACTCAGTGAGAAAACTGCAAATCATTGCTGTGCTCCGCTCTGGGCCAGATCCCTTTGGCTGGCCATTCCAAATACTGGGCCGGAAATTCCACGGCCCAAGATCGTCCCGGCGGTGGCGCACCCTACGGTCTGGCTACATAGAAGGTTGGTCATTCCTGAGGTGCCTCGTCTGGTTCCATCTTCCACTACTACAGTGGCTACTTCTACCAAATGTGGTGCTCCCTGGGCTTCGAGAGTTTCAGGGTTTTGGGTTCAAAAAGGCTCCTGAGGCTGGGTTTCATTCAACCCAAACTATGTTTATATGTGGTCTTAGGTCAATTTCGGCAAAACTCCGACGTAATTCTAGACACTGATAAAGTGCTACTGTTGAACTTCTAATAGTCGTAACTTTCTATCCGTAAGTCGGATTGTGACGTTCCGCCCGTCCCAGAACCCACGACGAGGCTCAAAATGGTGGTGCGTGCCTTAGTCAACCCAAACATTCATTCTTGAAAAGTCAACTTGGTCAACCCAATTAAGTGTTGGTCAAAAACCTAGTCAACTTTGGTCAAACTTAATTGCTTGGTCAAACACGTTTCAAACTTCAGACATTTTGAGACGTCATTAAGATATAGCATGTACTCACGTATCATAAGTAGATGAGTAGAGAAATGACGTAAAAAAAAAAAAAAAAAAAAAAATTGACACGGCGAAATAATATCAAATCAGAGAAAAGTACATAAATGTCAATTTTTGGAATGTTAATGAGCTAGATGCCAAATTAGAGAATAGTAAGTTTCATCCTCCCACTTAAACAAGCCAAAACGACTTTCAAACCAAAGCGGAGATGCAAGAGGCGGAGGACCAAAATGGTGATTCTGCAGAGAGAGTCTCCGACTCTCTCTAGAAATACACACGATCGACCGCTGGATTTCGACGAGCAAGAGGAAACGCTCTACGCGGAGCAAAGCGCTGACCCCGGGTTTGCAGTTTTGACAACCTGGGCAGGTAGGATTTTCTCCTACTTGTGTTTTTATTCCCATTTTAAAGGGTTTTACGAAATTTCATAATGGGAGGCCGCAGGTTGCTTTGATCTGGCCCCAAAACATGGGACCTAATTCAGGGAATTTTCGGGATTTTGATGGCCGTGACTCCGCCCGTAATCGAAGTGGGCCGCTTGTGTGGAATTGGCATTAAATGCATGCTGGAGATGATAAAGGCCGAATGTCGCTAGGATTCCGCCCAAAACACGGGACCGAATTGATAAAATTTTCGGGAGAAATATGGAGCACCCCCGTGGCCGCTCCACCGCTCGATTTTGGTGTGAAATCATGTATTTGTGTGTTGATGTGTGTATCGATTGATCGAGGCCGGAAATGGTCAGAAACCCGGGTCTACTAAGGAACCGAAGATTGAGGATTTTCTTGAATAGTAACCGAGGTTTTACTAATTTCTAAATAGTTATTCTAAGAATGTAAATACATGAAATTATGTGTTTGCTGGCACCAATCGAATTGTTCAGGTTTTGAAACATTGTGCCCAAGTGAGCTAATTTTTGTGTGTGTGAAATGATAAAATCATAACATGTTGTATGATTTAATTTCTATGTAAATATATTCATGTTATATATTCAGATGTGATTATACTTAATAACTGCATATGCATTCCATATGCACTGGGACACCCTAGGATTATAGAGTGGAGTGCATGAATTAAGTCTAGAGAGAAAAAGGTTCTGAGGTAGTCTAAAAATAAATAATCATCTGAGGGTAGTCCAAACTAAATATATCAGTCCGTCTGAGCTACTCAGCTTGATATTTATTCATCTAGGTAGTCCACAACAAATAAACAGGTCAACCGTCTGAGCTACTAGCTGATATTTATTCATCTGAGGCAGTCCACAAACAAATAATATATATCAATCAGTTTCCGAGCGCCAATTGATATATCTGATCGGAGGGTTGCCCACTAATAACACAATAATTCTCATTTAGGCGAGTTGTGAGAGAGCTTCCATGTAGGACTCTGGATCCGAGCTGGTCATGTAGACATTCAAGTAGATCATGCATTTGCTTGAATGGGCGCTTAAATTGGAACATTGCACCGCACTTAGTGCGAGTGCTCACTTGTAGCCGACATTCTCCATCGAATTTCCAGCCACTCTGCCGCGATCCCCTTTTTTCATGTACAGGAGCTGGCGCGGAAGACTGCCTGGTCTCGAGGTCGATAAGAAGAAAGCCGTGGCTTTGATGATATTTACATGTATTAGAATTTGAGTATTTTAATATATGTCAGACAAGAGTAAACATTTGAACTCTTGAAACTATTGGATATAGTTTGGATATATGTGTCGAGACTATTGAAGGGCCCAAGTGGTCGATTGATATATATATTGCATATATCGTTGATCGGGACAGGTTTATACAGCTTATTGTATTCCTGCTGTGCTGAGACTCGCCCGATTGCTAAAGTGGCGTCTGATAACCCGACCTCCACTTGTATTCAGAAATAATCTATGGCCACAAGTAGAATTTCCACTACAGGCAAGGCCCACTATGTCGATCCCACATGAAGAATGACCAATGACTCTGAGATAAGGTAGAGATCGCTTGTAAGGGCGTGATAACATTCTTGAACTTCTAGCAAACATCGAAGGTTTAGATGCATTGCTTTTATTCCTCTTCATGGTCGGCCAATAACCCTAATACTATGATCAAGTGACTCAAGGAAAGCCCATCACGTGGTGTGCCGTAAATTTATGCACTTCTGGTGATCCGCCTCGCTTGCCTCATGGTGGCGCTGGTACTGGGCCCGAGAACGACGCAATAAAGAACATTTATCGCAAGGCATCTACTACCAGATTTAACTTCAAACCCTTCGCCCTCGAGCAATATCCCGTGGTCGAGATAGGTCGTGATGGCGTCATCCGTGAGTCAGCTCGACGAGCTTCGAATGTTGTTCCACTATTCCTTCGCACGGATGACTGACCAGGATGTCTAACTCCACATGGCAAGGGGCCACGCTTTTATATCTAGTTTCGCCAAAGAGTCGACCATTTGGTTTCAAACTTAGGTACTTTAGAAAATGTGCATTTTTTTTAACCGGAGCAACGAGCCGAGCGAGGGATAGGTATCGGGTCATTCTCGGCCATCTTCGCCTCATACTCTATTTTGAATCTTAGAGGTCACCAACTGTGGAATCACACTAAATCTCTATTCCGAAATGAGTGCTCAGGCCACCGCAAACCTAGTATTAGCTCCTCAGATTCTAGCCATTATTCAAAACTTAAAGAGAATTGAACAGCTATATATATAGATATGTATATACATCTATATATATAGATATTTATATATATAGATATATACATATTTATATATATAGATAACTATATATAGATATCTATATATATATATATAAATATATATAAATCTATATATAAATATCTATATAGTTATATCTATATACCAATTTCTGCAGGACCCTCTAAACAATTTGAACATATATGATTTGAACAGTAAATATTAAAAATTTGAGCAGAGTAACAAAGAATTGAATTTCAAAAGCACGGCATGGCTGCTGTAACGATCAAGCCTCTGCTTAAACTCCACTTAGTGGGTTCAGGAGGCTCAAGTTTCCACCGATATACTATTTGAAGTTTAAGATATTTGAATAAACATGCAACAAAAATATGCAATTTGAATCAAAATAAGAAATAAGATTGAAATTTCTGAACTGAAATATATTGAACTTTGAAAAACTTACAAACTCGCCTGAAAGCTTTGATAGGAAAGCTTTAAATAAAGGATGAGCTAGATACAAAGTATTCTCAGCTTCTCTCTCTAACTCTTTTTCCTCACACTAAAACTTATCCTGGCTTCCACTAAGGAGCATAACCCTCCTTATATAGGAAAATTTTTTGACTTGAAATAAAATTTTGACATCCGTATAGTGTATGACTTTTCAAGAGCCAATTGTCTTTGCTTTTTCGTTGGTCACTAAGCTCAAGAGCCAACCGTTTGTGTTAGCAATTGGTCTTCGGGGTCAAAGAAGTGGATCTTTGCTTTGGAAGTGGGGAACAAGAAGTTATATCACATCACTTCTGTCTTCTCCATCATCTTCATTGAAGGGTTTTCTTAGGTCTTTGTAAGCACACCAAATTTAAAGATACTTCAATGCTTCCATTCTTCATTAAATATGTCAAGAAAGCATCCTGCACTGACTTCGAATTTTGAACCACTCCTTTCCCAGGCACATATTTTGAAGATATTGGCATTTTCCTACTCAAGAGGAGCCAAGGGAAACCACAGCAATATGTCCTCGTTTTGTCGGGAGGAAGGCATTGCCGCCACGTATCTTCGTCATCCAACCAGCCGCCAGCTTGAGAGGTTTACCAGATCTTCTTGGACTTTGAGGTATGCCCGTAGTCAAACTTGAAGGAAATGAGGATTTGAAATTGGGCTGTGCAAAGGTCGGGACCAAATAGTACTGACTTTGAAGTTGAAGGCTTTTTCACTCTGGGGCTTGGCTTCAAAATTCATCTTTTGATGTCAAAGATCAAAGGATTGGGCTTCAAGTTTTGAAAGCAGCTCTCCACCATTTGATTTGAATTCTAGCCAAAAACTTAGTGGAATGTGGGCGGATGGAATTGAAGTGAAATAAAGTCCCAACAGTAAGAAGAATCCAAGGATTCTCAATCGAGAACAAAGAAAAGTGGAATAGCACTAGAGGGAAAAGCTTTCAATTTGCTTTGAAATAATAAACATTTGGTGATTTCAGTACAGAAATGGCCAGCTCCCATAAGTATAGGCCACCAATCCTAAACCAATTTGAAAGATTTGAACTTCTTCATCTCCAGCTTAAAACCAGAATGAGTTTTCGGGCCTGATACAAAACATATGGTACCAAGTATTTTCAGAGTCATAAAATCAAAAGTTTGAGGTCGAAATGTCAGGTAAATCTTTTATGGGTAAAAATATTGACCCCAATCTTTTTTCATTTAAGACTTTTAGAATTTCAGATTTTCAGTAAGCAATATCATTACCCTCGTGGTTCATGATATGAGAAATTTCCAGATGCACTCTCGCATCTACGAGTATAAATTCGTAGAATCTACGGGTTTTGAGTATTTCATTGGAACTGAAATACTTTTCATTTTGAAAAATCTTTTTGATTTCAATCTCACCAGAAACTGATATATGATCAGGTGCTAAAATTTGTAGCAACAGTTTTTGTTCTTTTGTCTGCAAGCAAACTTTCGAGTAGTGAACGGAAAGAAGGGCTGAGGATTTCCAAGACTAAACGATTTCAAGTATCAAGGAAATTGGAAGTTGAGGCCTTTTTGTTGCCATAGCATAAGAGGCCTTTGAAGTGGGTTTGATGTGGACTGCTTTTGCCTCGCTTCATTTTCCTCGTAAAATTCCCGTGAAAGGAAATCGTAAATGCTTGAAGATCCTTTTGATAAATTCACTTCAAAATCAAAAAAACAGATAAATTGTACCCATTATCCGCAAAAATCTGCTTTAAACAAGGTTTTGAACGCCCTTTGTAATATTTCTTTTCATGTTTACAATCAACTCTTATAGAATTTTTTGTTAAAACATCACTTTGAAATTTTTAACGCATAAAACAATGGCTAAATCTTTTTTAACCGCTGAGTAATTCAATTGCGGGACCACTCCAACACCAGTAAATCTAAATAATTGAAATTTTATTTTGAAAATCTTGTTTAAGATTCCATCACATCTGTGTCAAGGCATCCGTCTCTATAATAGGAAGGCTTCTCGCGAAGGATTCCTGCCAAGGAAGTTCTTAACTCGTAATTTGACTGCTTGACTACCGGGCATGTTCTACAGGTGAAGGGATTTTTCTTTAACTCTCAAATAAAGGTTTAATCAAAACTTAAGGTTCGTAAACTCAACTACAATTAAGGCCTACTTAAAAAACTCTTTGTAATCAGAAAGCCATCTCGATTTCATCGTGAAATTCCAAGCAAGAAACTTATTGCTCTTCTTTTATGGGCCTTATTTGGCCTTGATTAATATCAAAACCTAAAACCTACACATTTGTTTGAAACAATTTTATTTTTGTTGCGTAAATAACTAAAACCATTATCTCTAACAATTTTTTGAAAAATTTTTAGTCGTTTGAAATGCTCTTCAATTGAGTTTGAAAATATGAGAACATCATCAATGTAAACAATAGAAAATCTAGTGTAATCATTGAATATTTCATTCATCATATTTTGAAATTCTGAAGGAGCATTTTTGAGGCCAAACGGCATTACATTCCATTCATAATGTCCAAATGGAACTCCAGAAATGCGCTTTGTACCTATCTTCTCGGCTTTATTTGATTCATTAAACCGCATTTCATATATCGACTCAAAATATCAGGGCATTATAAATTCTTGAATTAAACTTTTTATTAGGTATTGATACCTAATCTATTGTAGGACTTATTCAATGGTTTATAATTGGATCACTAACCTTGAGTTCCTCTTTCAAGTTCCGTTTTTCGACATAAAAAGTCGTACAACTCCATGGTGAATGACTTGCTCCAATTAGTTTTTATTTAAGAGATCATTAATTTCTTTTGCACATTCAAGGAGTTCAGACTCATTTGAATAGGTCTTGCTTTTAGTTGAATTTGTTTTTCAGAGAAATCTTTTCTATATGGTAATGAAACCATATGTTGCTTTCTATTCCAAAAGACTTATAAGAACAAAGATTTTCTTCAATTTGTTTTTGAATGTTTTTTATCCTTTCTTGAATTTGTTTTGAATGTAAAATTTCTTCAGTTCTTTTATATTGTATTTCTTTTTGAAGAAATTTTACCTGTTTTTGTTTTTGTTGAATTAAAGAAATAAAATCTTGTACTTGATTTATTTCTTTAACTTCAATTCCTTTTATAAATTCAAAAAGGATTTCTTGACCATTGTATTTAGTTTTAATCATTTATTATCAATTTGAAAGGATATAACCGTGTTAGGAAAGGAGTTCCTAATACAATTTGATGGCTTATATTTTTTACTAGTAAGAATGAAGTTTTAATACAAATACCATTTTTGCAAATATGACCTTGTGGTATTTTGTATTGGACCTTCAAAGGATCATTACTAGCTGTTGATAGTTTTTGAGAAGTTTTTGCAAAATATACAGTAGGAATTAACCTTCCTCGTATACTAATTTAAATCGCCTCGAATCAATTAAAGCTATAAAACTTTTTTTGTAATCGGATCGATTTTCAAGGTTATCTTTATACTATCTTGTTTTTGTACAATAGTCATACTATGTACAAAAGTTTCAGTTTCTTCATTTGTTTCAATTTTGTCAAATCTTTCTTTTGAATTTCCAAATTAATTAATCTTGTTTCTATATTGGAATTAAAGAGTTTTTAATTCTTAATTTGTAGTTGTATTTAGTTTCTTTACTTTTCCCGCAAATTCGCAAAGTTGCGTTCTTGTTTCTTATAATATTGAACAAATCTTTTATTTGATAAGCATTTGAAATGTTTATTTTAGGCTTTGGTTTTGGAACTCATGTTCTAAACTTTTCTTGGGTGTATTTTGCTTTACTTTGAATTCTCAATCTCGATCAATCATTTCAAGAAGTAATTTCTGGATCACCTAACATATTTATTCGATATAAAATCAGCTTTTCTATTTTTTCTATTTCTTTTCATTTTCAGAATTTGTTTGAGATTTATCAGCCTCAGAGGATGAAGTATTATTTTCAGAATAATATTCTTCTTCTTTGTCTGATAAAACATTTACTTTGTTTTTACAATTAGGGGCTATATGACCCTTTTGACCACATTTGAAACATCTAATTTCTTTTTTATGATGTTTTTTATTTTGTTTATCCTCAGGGGGTTTTTTGGATTTAAATTTTTTATCTTTAAATCTTTTGAATTTTATAAGGTACTTTGCGGGGGTTTTGATTGGAAATTAATTAGGTGGAATTGGCATCGAAATGCCATATTGTGCACAAAAAGAACCTAAATCTTTTTTAGAAGCTTTTAGGTTTTTTTTAACCTGATATTGAAGTTTGAGTTGAGAACACAATTTAAGGCCCTCTTTTTTGACTACACTTATGAGATCTCCATAAGTAAGGAGTCAAAAATCATTGTTCCTCCAAATTTTTCTCTATGGTTTCGAACTCACATTGAAAGCCCAAGGAAGACCATAGTGAATCTTTCCTTCCAAAAGAATATAAGCTCTAGATCGCCTCTACCATCGCAGCTAAGAACACATCATAATACTCCATTAAGGTCACTTAGGTGTTTACATTCAAATTTTGTGGATATCCTCAAGTTCTTTCTCCATAAATGCTGGATCACCTATGAAGTAAGCTCAAGTTATAGCATAAGCTAACCTTATGTTTGAATTTTGTTCTCCTTCTTCTAATAGTACTTTGGAGAATATGAAATCTTTCTTTTCACTAGTAGTTTTCTCCCACCAAAGTTTTAATGTACCATCAACTCCGTTGTAATCAATCTGACAAAGATTCCAATCATCACTCGCCCCTCAAATACAGCTATCGCCATTTGCATTTACTAATTACATTGAAGATTTCATGTTCGTGAAGACCATCTATATTCCAAGAATAGATGTCAATGCTATTGTGAATATTTGCTTTGTGCTGCTTTTCTCAAATTGTGTAACCTTGGGGAGTAGGGTCTTCCTATAGAATGCCATCTTTGATGCCGTGCTTTTAACCTGTTTATTTGTTCTTCTTGGTTCTAAGTTTCAATGAGCTTCTTCAAACAACCGAATTTGTTATTTATGATCCACTTAAGAAGCTTACTTGAGCTTTTGAACAAGAGGGATCTTTTATTTCTATTCCCATTTAGCTTTTGAAGTTAAAAGTCTAATAATTCACTAATATTTTGTTTCCCACTTGACAGGTTTTACTGGGTTCAAGATAAGGTTTTCTGCTTTTTCATCTTGTTCTTCTTTTCAAGTTTATGATTTTTTAGAGAACATTTACTAATTCTATTTAATTTAGTTGAAAGTGTTCTTAAGATTTGATTTGTGCACTATTTATTGTGAATGCTTTTTATATCTTTTTAATTTTGTCATTCTGCTTAATTCTTTGAATCACTAATAGAAAGGTGAGGCTATTATATCTACAATTCGAGCTTTATTTTTATTTTCCAAAGGGGAATGTTGATACTTCATTTTTTTCTCAAATAGCACTTAATTTCCATTCCTTCGAATATATTGATTTGTGAAATGGATATTTGATATTATTATTTGAAGTATAAATATCAAAATATGTGAACATTGGAATATCTATTTCATTACTCTATAGTTTGATACTATTGTTCTTAAATTCTTTTTCTTATTTCTTTTTGATAATTTCAGAAAACCATTTGTTTTCTTATGTTCTTCAGATTTATCTCTTTTCTTAAATATTCTTTTGTCTATTTCAAATGACATTTCTAGCATCATGTTGAGCTCGTAGAAGGCTCATCATTTGGTGAGTACCATTTTATAAAATGTTGAGACCTGTCCGAGAATTTTGAATATTTGGTTCAGCCTCAGGCTTTAAATCAAATGTGGTAGATGAATAGCTACTTCTTCGTATTTAAATTTAATGAACATTTGATCTTCTGTATGAGTTCTAATTTCTAAATAAGAAATTAGAAGACCTTCGTAATATGTTCTGTTAAGTTTTCTTTCTTGGCTCAAAATTAATTTAACATTTCCTGTCCACCCTCTATTATGGATAAGAGCCTTTGCTGTTCAATTGGTTTCGAGCTAAGAGTTGTTTGGAAATTCCATTCAGAGATTGTATAACATTCATGGAATTGGTCGAAATTACATCGTTGAATTTTTTTCATTTGCTTGAAGCAATTAAGTTTGGATCTTTCTTGAGCACAAAAGGCAATTTAAGATCATCTGTCATTACTTGGCAGTGCACTTTGATACTATAAGCATGTTTCTCGACGAGGATCCATATCATAGTTTATCATAGTTTTGAGTTTGAATGTTTAGAGTCAAAGGCTTTATGAATGCTCTTATCATTCATACGAGTCTAACTCTAAGTTTGGATAACGAGGGTAAAATACAGGTCAGATGTATTTGTTTCCATTAACCTAGGGAATCTGGAATTTGTTATGTCTTGCATCACGAAGACATATACATATGGAGTTTGTCTAACCCTAACTGGTTAAGGAGTTTGGCTGCTACTGGATAGCTCTATGCTGAAGAATTTTGAGATTTCTCTTTTTGAATTTGTTCTAGATCCTTAAGATCTAGAAGTTGATAGTTTGTCTCGAGAACCTATTGAATGAGGTATTTTTCGGAGATTTTGATTCTATAATCCTTTCTAAATTCAAAAGTTCTATTTTATATAATTCTTTGATGTTTTGTTTTGGCATTTCCCAATTTTTTATATACTGTTTAATTCCCAATCTTCTATAGAAACAGAAAGTTTGTTTTCAAATTGTTGGGTGTTTTCTTGTATATGCCTAAGTTGTTCATCAATCCTGGATGAACTAGTATTTGAACTAGTACCTACAAATTTTTTGATAGGGTGACATTTCTACCCTTTCTACGATAATTTAGATTCTACACTTGGTGGGACCACCAGGACCACCAGGCCTCCTTGCAGGATTTATGGCGACCAGCGGATACACTAGAGGTGACCAGCGCTAGCGCCAGGAATCATAATTACTTTGAAAGAATACAAATATAAATTTAATCAAAAATTTGTAAGAACTTGGCTCTGATACCAATTTCTGCAGGTGTGGGGTCCACACCTTTCGTGACCAGGTGCCGCCCGGGTGGCCGGCTGTGGGAGTCCACCACCACCGTAACCCTTTGGATGCCCTTCGAGGTGGGTCCCACTCACGAATATCATGCTCCCTGAGGCATTTTCTTTCGCCTCGTAGGGCTCGAGCCGGGGCCAGGGGCTTGGAGTCGTGGGAGGCGTCACCTGCTTGCTCGTGACTACTGGCTCGGTTGGTAGTAGGAATGCTTTCCCCATTGGACATACTTACGATCTAGTTGTCTTCTGAATGAAAAGAGCCTATGTGCCCAGTGAACCTGAAGCCCGATGGTCTGTTCCTGATGAGCCACTGAACACAAAATGAACCCAATAAAAACCTTTTATTGGTCACACCGCCGTGACCACGGGGTGCCGCCCCGAGGTGGGTCCCGCTCATAGGATATCCTCATTCCAACGCGAGTTCCTTTCGCCTCCCCAGGAGATTCGAACCCGGGACCTAGGGTCTTTGGTCCGATGGGGAAGCATCGCAGTCTGCAGTGTTGCTACGATACCCGCGTTGAAGGATCCACGGATGGTGGTTAAGGTGAGAAGTAGAGTGCAGGCAGCCGAGAGTTTGTCATTGAGAGAGAGGATGAATGCAGTGGTCATGGAGACGAAGGTTGTGTGTACCCGAGGTAAGGTGATGTGAGGAGAGAGATTATGGAGGAAGCCCATTCCTCGCTTATCTTATCATCAGGGAAACCTGGTATCATACCACCCAAAGACACTGCGGTGGAAAGGTATGAAGAGGGATATTGCGGGTTAGGTCTCCCGGATGTCTCACATGTCGGCGGAGTGAGACATCGAAGCTGCTTGGGGGTGTCACAGTTACTCTCAGATTCCTCGGTGGAAATGGGGAGAGAATCACTATGGATTTTGCGGTAGGACTTCCACGTTCTTGGAGTGGCCCTTGATACGATATGGGTGATTGTAAACCGGTAGCGAAATCAGCCCGCATTTCCTACTATCGGGAATAGTGATTCATTGGATAAGTTGGCTGATTATACGTTGAAATTATCGGGCACGCCGGTACGCCGGTTTCCATTGTTTGACGAGAGATCGGGTTTTACCTCCGCGGTTTTGGCCGGGTTCTGAGAATGCCCTTAGCTAAGCGCATTTTAATGCGGCTTTTCATCCCGCAGACGGATAGCCCGTCCCGAGAGGGGGCTATCTGAGACTTTAGAGGATATGCTTAGGGCATGTGTTCACGGGTTTAGAGGAATTTGGGACACCCATCTACTACGATGGAGTTCGCGCCACAATACTTGATTATCGGTTGATATTGAGTATGGCCCTTATGAGAGGCTCTGTATGGACGGAAATGTCGAACTCCGTCTGTTGGGACAGTAGAGTGAAAGGAAATTAGTAGGTCGGAAATTGTTCAAATGGTGTGATAAGATCAAAGTTATAAGGGATGGCGAAAATTACCTGAGGCAAACAAAAGTTATGCGGACAATCGTAGTAGGGACTAGAGTTGGTAGGATATGGTATTTTGAGGATTTCCCCCATGGAAGGGTCTTAAGATTGGGAAACGTGGAAAGGTTGAGTCCGCGATATATTGGGCCATACGGGATTGTTGAGAGGGATTGGAGGTGGCATATCGCGATTGGGTTTCCATCGGCCTCGGTGCATTCCACGATGTTTTCCATGTTTCTATGTATGAGTACATACTAGACCCTTCACATGTATTGGCAGAGCAACCCGGTGGAAATACGAGGAGAATTTGACATCTGAAAGAGGAACCGGTGCGAGATCTCGACCGTCGAGAGCAAGTTACGCGCCAGCGAGACTGTCCATTGGTGAAGGTATTGTGGAGGAGTCATACGGTAGAGGAAGCTACATGGGAGCATGAGGAAGCGGATGAAGAGGCATTATTCCCGTCTCTTTGATGCAGTGCGAATGTTTTAATTTCGAATGAAGAAATTTTTTATAAGGAGGGGTGATTGTAAGCCCGACTGATTGAATGTTATAATAGTAGTTTTTAAACTGATTAGAGTCGATGATAGAAGCGAGGGTAGATTTAAATTTAGGAAATGCTCGGACGTCATTTTAGACATGAAGTGGGTGCCCCGAAAATTCCACTTCGTAATACAAACAATCACGAGCTTCCCCAATCTACCCTCAGACTATCGAACCTCTAACTCGATTAAGCTACTATTGAGAATTTCTGGCAAAGACCCTCTAAACAATTTGAAGAAAAACAGCAAAACAAAATAGTTACAATACTTGATGACATCTATTCTTGGAATATAGATAGTCTTCACGAACATGAAATCTTGATGTAATTTGAGGTTGAGAACACAATTTAAGGCCCTCTTTTTTGACTACACTTATGAGATCTCCATAGAAACAAGGGAGTCAAATTAGTTGTTCCTCGAATTTTTCTCTAAGGAGTTTCTTGAACTCTGTGTCATTGAAAGCCTTAGGAAGACCATAAGGAATCTTTCCTTCCGGTAAATACAGCATCGGCTCTTACACCATCGGGGTAGCTAAGACATCATAATACCATTTAAGGTCACTTAGTCAGTACACATCTTAAATTTTGTGGATATCACGAAGTTCTTTCTCCATAAATTCTTGGATCACCTATGAAGTGTTGGTTATAGCATAAAAGCTAACGCCCATGTTTGAATTTTGTTCTCCTTCTTCATTAGTACTTTTGAGAATATGAAATCTTTCTTTTTCACTTGGAAGTGGATTTCCCACCAAAGTTTTAATGTACCATTGAGGCTTTGCTGTAACTAATTGGACTGGCTTCAATCATCATCGATGCAAATAAGCAATTCTTGCCATTTGCATTTAACGAATTACATTGAAGATTTCATCTATTCGGAAGGGCCATCTATATTCCAAGAATAGATGTCATTGCTATTGTAACTATTTTGTTTTGGTTGTTTTTCTTCAAATTGTAAATCTGGGGGAGTAGGTCTTTGATAGAAATTTTTTGATCTTTGATGCCAGGTTTTTAACCTGTTTATTTGTTCTTCTTGTTCAGAAGTTTCTTCAATGGATTTTTACCGGCTATTTGAATTTGTTTTACGATCCACTTAAAGTTTACTTAAGGAGTTTTTTGAGCAGAGAGGGATCTTTTATTTCTATTCATGCTAGTTTTTTGAGTTAAAGTCTTATTAAATTCATCATTATTTTTGTTTCCTCCTTTCAAAATTTGACGGGTTTTATTGGTTTGAAAATAAAGTTTCTTGTTTTTCATCTTGTTCTTCTTTTTCAAGTTTATGATTTTTGTAGAACATTTGCACTTTCATTCATTTAATTGGGTTGAAAGTGTTCCTAAGATTTGATTTGTAAATTATTTTGTTGGTGAATGTTTTTATATCTTAATTTTATTAAATTCTGTTTTAAATGCTTGCTTTAGAATCGATTTGTTTGAAAGGTGAGGCTATTATATCTACACCTTGAGCTTTTATTTTTATTATTCTTCCAAAGGGGATAGGTTGATACTATTTACGAGATAGATAGATAGATATATATATATATATAGATATTATATATAGATAATATATATATATATATATATATATATATATATACTCTTCTTTCTATATATATATATATATATATATATATATATATATATATATATATATAATTATCTATATATATAAATATGTATATATCTATATATATAAATCTATATATCTATATATATACCTATAGATATATAGAATCATATATATATATATATATATAAATCTAAAATCTATATACTATATATATATAGATATATAAATCTATATATAGATGTATATACATATCTATATATATATAAAGATATATATACATATCTATATATATAAGAATATATATAGATGTATATAGGCTATATCTATATAGATATATCTATATGAATATTACCATATAATTTATATATATATATATAGATATCTATATATATAAATATGATTATATTTGTATATAATCATATATGATTATATAAATATCTTTTCACTTACAGGTAGATTTTCCCACCAAATATAGGTATATTTGTATAAATATGTATATATCTATATATATAGAAATCTATATATAGATATCTATATATATAAATCTATATATATAGATGTATATAGATATATCTATATAGAGCTTATATACATATCTATACATATAGATATCTATATATAGATTTATATATCTATAAATAGATATAGATATATATATATAGATATACATATCTATATATAGATATCTATATATAGAATATCTATATATATATATATATATATAAATATATATAAATCTATATATAAAATATCTATATAGATATATCTATATACATCTATATATATAGATATGTACTACTATAGATATATCTATATATATATATATAGATATGTATATACATCTATATATATAGATATATAGATTTTATATATCTATATATATATATAGATATGTATATATATATATATATATATAGATATGTATAAGATATATGTATATATATATATATATATATATATATATATATATATACATAACTATATAGATATATATACATATCTATATGAATATATAGATATCTGCCTATATCTATATATATATAACTTATCTCTATATATATAGATATATAGATTTATATATCTATAGATTTCTATATCTATATATATATATATATATATATAGATATATAGGTAGCATACATATAGATATATCTATATAGATATATACATATCTATATATATAGATAACTCTACCTCCCTCTATATATTTTATATATAGATATCTATATATCTATATAGATTTATATAGATATATAAATCTATATATATATATATATATATATATATATATATAGATGTATATGAATATATATACATATACATATATATAGATATCTATATATATATATATATATATAGATATGTATATATCTATATAGATATATCTACCCTTATCTGAACTTATCTATATATATATATATATAGATATGTATATATCTATATAAATTTACTTGACACTACTACGAGACTTATATTGAATGCAGAGGTACGTAGGTACATTCAAAGCATAACGATATACTTTACTTTACTCTTATTCATTATTCAGACTCTTATCATATAATTGTTTGACTACCTAGACGATAATAAGAAATGAGTGGGTTATGACATAATAAGTACTCGGAGTAATACGATGTGATACTAGGTGTCGTAACCGCAAAGTAGGAGTGTCGAGAAGAAGCGTCAGATGCAGAAGTACTATACGTATACGCCGCGTTACGAAGTGTCATATCACTAGCGGGAGTCGCGGCGATCGGGAGGCGTGTGCGCCCGTAGCAGTGCGTTGCCTTGGGAATCTTGGCTTGTGTCCGAACATGCTGCCGCGTGCGAGTGTCGTGGCAGCGAAATGCCGGCTTAGCGATCGGAGGCGTGCACCTTATGTAACAAAGTGTCATGTCATTCAATATGCGGTCTTACACGCAGGTCTTTGCTTAATATGTTAGCAGGGAACCTCACATCTTATCTTAGGGTGTACGTTTACTTGACATCGGGCTGCGAGGTACGGTCTAATTTCTCTATTTCCTTGACCTTACAAACATGTATGGATCCTTTCATACACTTATGAGGGTCCTCATTAGTCGATAGGCGAGTCTTTTTGGAGCAGATAACAAAACAAAACCAAAAAACACGAGCGATTTTTCCATCTTTGTGAGCAGTAGCTATCTTGTAGAAATAACCATTTGCCGGCGTGGCTATTTATCTTGCGCGGCTGGCGAGGATGGAAAATCCTCTTCCACCGTACGTCGTGGTGGGGACCTTCATTGCGGCGAGGGGGTCCTATCTTGTGACATAAGACCCCTCGACATTGCCTAGATTTTTTTATCATTTGTCCATTTTCTAAAAACCCGACCCAAAAAAGCCTCGAATACTCCAAAGCATCACCAAAAACAACTCCCAAATGTGATGCAGCGACACCCAAATCCGAAGTCCGTTGACTGTCGGCCGCGGAATACAAGTGGGTCGAGATTACTCGACGCCACTTTAGAAAATGGGCGAGAGTCTCCTTTGTGCGAGGGCTCACACCCAGTTAAAATACTGCATGAAACCTGTCCCCGGCGAGTGAATTTATATTCAATATATCCAAGAGATCAAATCACATGAAGTAATACGGCCATTTAGGCCCTGATGATCCCTCATAATACATACTAACCATGGAAGTCAACTATATACCCAATAGTTACAAAGAGTTCAAATGTTTTACTCTTATACGACATATATTAAAATTAGGGAAAATTCTAATACATGTAGATATCGTCAAGCCAAAGCCGTAATCCGGCTTTTCTTCTATCCATGGTCTCTAGGATGAGTCTTCTCGCCTTGCGGCTCCACTATTTTTGTGAAAGGGGGGGATCACCGACGGGGTGGTAAAAGCTCAGTAGGAGAATCACCACAAGTGGGCTACTCACCACCTAAAGTGTAGTCGATGTTCCAATTTAAACAAACATTCAAGCAAATGCATGATCCTACTTGAATGTCTACGTGACCAACTCAGATCCGGAGCCCTCACCGACTCTCTCACACTCGCCTAAGCCTCTTATGAGAATTATTAATTTATTAGTGTGGGCAACCCTCCAGATGAATATATATCAATTGGTAGCTCAGGCGATTGTTATATATTAATTGTTTAATGGACTACCCTCAGATGAATAAATATCAAGCCCCAGGCACTCCTCACGGTTGATATATTCTTTAGTTGTGGACTACCCTCAGGTGAATAAATATCAGCGGCGCTCAGGCGGTTGATGATATATTTATTTGGCGGACTACCCTCCAGATAATTTACATTTTAGATGCCTCAGACCTTTGTTTCATCTGAACAATATGTGCACCTCATTCCATCCTGTTCTTTAGATGTTTCTTGTGAATTGTATATGGAATATATATGTCAGTTCTGTTAAATTACAATCATGCAAATCATTTCTTATATGAAGATTATATTTGCATAAACTAAACTCATACGTCAAAAATTAAAACTCAGCCCGATTGAAGCGGATCATACTGCAGATCAAATTGAATTTAAATCATATTGTTTTATTCATTTCATGAATATATTTTGGGACATATGTAGAGAATAAGGTGACCTGTTTATTCTGGAAATCCTGCAAAGCTCCGCGGAGTTCATAGTGAACCGCGATCTGACCCGTTCAGGCCCACAGCATATCAGCAGTATTTAATGCACAAATTAACACCCATCACAACCAAACAGCCCTAACATCCATGGAGCAGTCACGTACAAGAGAAAATACATGGGCAGAAATTCGATTTACGGAATAAGGGCAAAATCGTAATTTTGATTATAAAATTGTAATTCGGTTAAAAATCCGTAATTGATTCTCTAGATCTCGGATAATGAAAGCGGATTATGCAGATTGGAATCGTCACAAAATCTAAGTTAACCGCATTAAAATTGCATAATTCTTTGAGACGGTCCGAATCGGCACGTTTTTGAGGAGCATCCCTTCGGTTAAAATGCGTCGATTTTCAATCACGACAAAAGCTAAATAGCATGTACTCATGTACCATAAGTGGTATGAGTAGAGAAATGCGTGAAAATGGGCCAGTCAGAAATAGTGCAGAATATCAATTACGGTAAAGAGGATATAAATGTCATTTTTAGAAATTGTTTAAGTAGCTAGAAGACGAAATACTCATGATACTTCATCCTCTTCATTTAGCCAGCCAACCAACGTGAGAAGCAATTTTTGGGGTCCGATGGCGCTGCGTTGAGAGAGCTTTAGAGAAGAGAGAGCGGCCTACTCTCTAGTTTGCAATCCGTGGATTGGCGGACTTCGAGTGAGAAGGGAGAGAAAGCGATCACAGCGGAGCAGGCTGCGCGTGGACTAGGTTTTTAGTGAGGATTTCTTCAAACTCCTCGAGGTAGGATTTTCTCCTATTTGGGTTTTGTTCCCATTTTAGTGTTTTTCGAATGTTTGGTCGATTTAGGCCATTAGGGCGGTTGGATTGGTCCCAGGAAACATGGGAAAGCCCGAATTATCTGATTTTTTAAAACCAAATGGAGCTGACCGTAGTGCTCCGCATTTGTCTGTGGTATGAAAATGTTGTTTTTGTGGTTTGAATTGTGTGTTGAATGGATTTGAGGCAGAATGGCCATGAGATCTTGGTTATATATGAGCCAGATAAATTATTTGGTAGACGAGGAAACCCTAGGGTTTTTTCTTGTTCCTAGAATGTGCTTAAAAAATGTATTTTTAGGAAAATATGTTTGATTAAGTAATTCGAATCGAATTGCTTGTGTTTAATTTGTTAGCCCCAGTGAGCTAATTTTGGTCGTGAAATGATAATTACATAACATGTTTGTGTGATTTAATTTTTATGCGAATATATTCATGTTTATATATTTGCATGTGATTGAAGCGAATTGGGCGGCATACATGCATTCCATATGCCTTTACGGAACATCCTAGGAATATAGGGTTAGTGCGTGAGATGAGTAGAGAAGCAGGTTCGGGTAGTAAAATGTCAATTATGGTGAGTCGAGCTAATGGCAGATCAGCCGGAGTCGGAGCGGCCCGGTTAATCCCATTCATCGGAGGGTAGTCCACAAACTAAATAATATATCAGCGTCGGGCGGCCCGATTGATATTTATTCATCGGTAGTCACAAACAATTAATATATATCGATACGTCGGATGTTGATTGATATATATTCATGCGGAAGGTTGTGTGACGCCCCCGAAAACCGAGGAATTAAGATTGACTACCGTCGACGTAGGCCTCGTGAATGTCGGGTGACGACATTTTTCGCAATCGGCGAGTCTCCACTATGGGAGCTCACCCAAATACAAAATCTTCATAAAACACATCCCCAGCGTCAATCACGATTACAAACGGCCTCTTGGGCCCCGAACCAATACTAATCACACTTTATATCACTTGGGTTATATCTCACAATATTCCAACTATATCCATAATGTAAGAGTTAATGATTTACTCTTATACAACACATATATTAAAATGAAACATTCACAATACATGTAAACATCAACAAAACCCGCATTAGGCTTTCTTCTAGCGCTTCCGGCCTCTAGGGCCGAGCCATGCCGCCGCATGCTCCACGTACGCGCAAAATAAAGAGGGATCCTGGCGGGGGTGAGCTAAAAGCTTCGGTAGGAGAATAAGCCACTAAGTGGGCTACTCACCACCTAAGTGCGGTCTTGATGTTCCAATTTAAACACATTCAAGCAAATGTGATCCTACTTGAATGTCTACATGACCAGCTTCCGGATCGAGTCCTCGCAGGCTCTCTCACACTCGCCTAAGCCTTGTATGAGAATTATTGTATTATTTGTGGGCAACCCTCCGATGAATATATATCAATTGGGCCGCTCCGACGATTGATATATATTATTTGTTTGTGGACTACCCTCCGATGAATATATATATCAAATGGTAGCTCAGACGGTTGATATATATTATTCCCAGTTTGGACTACCCACTCGGAGTAATTTACATTTAGACTACCCTCGAACCTTGTTTCTCTAGACTCATCCCTCATGCACTAATTCACACACATTTTCCTAGGATGTTCAGTGCATATGGAATGCATGTATGCCGGTTCAATTTAGTCACAATCACATACGAATATATAAACATGAATATATAGCATAAAAATTAAATCACACAAACATGTTATGTAATTATCATTTCACACATCAAAATTAGCTCTCTTGGGCTAATGTTCAAACACAAGCAACTTCGGTCGAATTGCCAACCAAACACATAATTTCGCGAAAATATATTCTTAGAACACTACGAGAATAGTGAAACCCTCGAGTTACTATTCGGAATCTAAATCAGCGGTTCTGGTGAACCCACGATCATGGCCATTCCCAGGCCCAATGCATATCAAAATCACGATTTAAAAACTTAATTTCCACACACACGGCACCTTGATTTACGGGTATCACGGACAGCCCCAAAAACCTCCAAAAAAATTCTACAATTTCGGTCCCATGTTTTGGGACCGATCAAACAGCCCATTCCCGGCATTTTTCATATCAGTGCATGATTTAAAGCAAATTTTATGGAATTAAAACACCCAACAGCCCGTAACAGCCACTGTTTCAACCTTGGGTTTCAATAAATTCAAATCAATTCGGTCCCAAGCTTTGGGGCCGCCGTCCAACAGCCTCGCGGCCTTAAACCAGCCGGCTGCTCCGAAAAGTACTAAAATGGGAATAAAACCAAGTAGGGAGAAATCCTACCTCGAGGAGTTTGAAGAAACTCACTAAAACCGGAGTCCACGTGTAGCCTGTTCCGCGTAGATCGTTTTCCCTTCTCGCCCCGAAGACCGCCAACGGTTGGATTTGCCGGAAAACTAGAGAGAAGTGGCTCTCTCTCTACAAAAAAAAAGAAAATCTGCTGCGCCCAAAAATCCGTCCAGCTCACTGCATCCTTAGTCTTTAAATGGAGAAGAAGCACTATTTATTAAATTGTCTTCTTGTGACTTAAAAATCAAACTTAAAAATGACCATTATGTCCCTCCATTCCCAGATTTGATATTCGGCACTATCTCGGCCGTCCATTTTCATTATTTCTCTACTCATACCACTCATGGTACATGAGTACATGCTATCTGTGCCTTTCGTCGCATCGAAAATCGGTTCTGACACCGACAGCGATGCCTCGAAAAGCGTCTTAGAACTCGTATCTCGACCAAATTGCGAGGAAATTTTACGTGCTAACTAGATATTTCAAGACGATTCCAACGGTATAATCCGTTTCGTCATCCGAGATCTAGAGAATTAATTCTGGGACTTTTGCTTAGTAATTAAAATTTTATAATCAAAATTACGATTTTGCCTTATTCCGAGAAATTTAAGATTTCTCGGGTCTTCTGAGGTTGCCCACTAATAAAATGATAATTCTCATACGAGGCTTGGCGGGAGTGTGAGAGAGTCGGTGAGGGCTCGGGATATGAGTTGGTCATGTAGGCATTCAGTGAGGATCATTCATTTGGCAGATATTGAACTTTAAATTAGACATTACCCAGCGCACTTAGGTGGTGAGTAGCCCACTTGGGGCGATTCTCCCTGCGAGCTTTAGCTCACCCCATCGTCGGGATCCTCTTTCTGAATTGCATGGAGCGTGCGAGGGAAACGACTGATCTTGAAATTTATTGTAGAAGCCGGATATTGGCTTTATTGATGTTTACATGTATTAGACCTCCTTAAGGATTTAATATATGTATTGTATAAGAGTAGTTTTATTAACTCTTGAAACTATTGGATATAGTTTGGATATGCATATTGAGTACTGTTATGGGCCAAGTGGTCATATTGGATATATATTGCATATATTGGGCCCATTTAAGGAACATGTATTTGCAGTATTGTATTTGGTAGAGCTCCCAGTATAAAGGAAAGACTCTGCCCCGGGTACCTAAAGTGGCATCGGGTAACAGCGTCCACTTGTATTCAGCGGAGTTGTGGTGAATCAGACCCGGAGTTTTGAGCGTCTAAACTCCAAATAAAATTCCTGGTCGGTCCCGTGTTTTGGGGCCGTCCAACCCCTCACGGCCTCAAACTAGCAGAAACATCAGAAAAACCCTTAAAAATGGGAATAAAACGCCAAGTAGGAAAATCCTACCTCTTGGAGTTGTCAAGCTTCGCCAAACGGGGTCCGCAGCGTAACGCTCGGCGTGAAACGTTTCTCCCTCTTGCCGCTAGCGAAGCGGTTAGATCTCTAGCAAATCTAGAGAGAAGCTTAAGCTTCTCTCTCTAAAAAAATGACTTCGGCTGCTACTGGACCTCCCTGCCTTCCAAATCACGTTTTCTCTTACTTTCCAATTTGAAGAAGAAGGCGGCAATAGCCTTTTGTCTTAGTTCACTTAATCCCATTTAATTGATTAATTTTCTTCTTTTTGATTTTGACATTCGGCCTTTACCTCGAAGTAATCCATTTTCATAATTTCTCTACTCATACCACTTATGGTACATGAGTACATGCTATATGTGCCTTTCGTGCGCCAATCGATTCTGACACGCAAAGCGAGATGCCTCAGCGATCTGGAAACTCCAGAAGCTGTCTCGGCGATTACGAAATTTTACGTGCTAACTGATTTCACCGAGGCGTTCAGCCAGTCACCAATCCGTTTGTCCCGAGATCTAGGGAGTGGTACAGGACTTTTAAGCGTAATTATAATTTTGTAATCAAAATTACGATTTTGCCACTTATTCCAGTGAAATTTCGAGTCTTACATTCTCCTCCTTGAATTTCGTCGAAATTACGGGGACAATCATATCACTCACAACACATAACCTACACAAACCTTGCTTGGTGTGTAACCATTAACCTCTCCAGGTCTGATGCCCGACAATCAATTTGTCAACTCAATCCATACCATACATGACAACATCCATTACAAGCCCTTGTCGGCTCCATCGACTTAATGCAATTTCCAAAGGGTATCAAACCTCGAGTCTTACGACTCCTATCACTCAACTCTCGGTCTGGCGTGACAACCACATCTGTGTGTTTCATCTCAAGTCCTCAGAGCTCTATCACCAACTCTAAGTCTGTGTGATAACCGTGTCCGATGTGTTTTCATTTTTCGAGCAACATAACTCTTCGACACACTTCAAACTGTTACATTTCCTAATTCAACTATAGGTCTTCTTTAGTAGTCTAAAGACAACTCAACCCTTTGCTCACGAAGTGAGAATGGCCATTACCGTGCACCATACGAATCTCGATGCGATGTTACACCGTGCACACGAGCAGCGATAATATATCTTTGTGACAACCAATCCCGGTTCCACCATGAGCAGAATCTCGGAGATCTCTCACTCATAATCCCGACCTATCAGGTCGACTCTATCGCCTAGGAAGAGAACATCTATGCCAGCTACTCTAGGGGCCTTTAACCTCCTAAGCCCAAATCAATGTTGTCGAGGTATGACAGCCGGCCTGAGTCTCAATCACTGAAAACCCGGTGGTTGTCAACTACATCCATGTCAAACCTGACATCAACAAGCAATGAATTCTGCAGCCTAAGGTTCTGCGGCTTACGCTGCGCAACTCTGATCGTCCCTAACTTTGACCCGCACTGCGGCCCCTCGGCCTATCTGTGTCTTTGGAAGTGCTTGTATAGCACGAACTAAAGCGGGTTCCTCGGCCCATACTAAGGTGTGGAGAAATGGGCCCAGCGCCTCTCTGTCAGTTTAGCTGGTACGCGTTGACCCGAGTCTTGGGATCCTGTCTGCAGGGCAGTCAGTCATAAGTAACAATCCGGCCTAGTCCTGTAACTCGTGTGAAAGCGAAGTCGCTGCCTCTTCCCGAACTTCGAAGATAGGTGATCTCCCTCTTGTGCCTTTTCCGTCCGAGTGTTCCAAGTATCCTCAATCTCTCTCTATGGTCAGGGCCGTCCCAACCATGGAGTCCATGTCCGTAGGCGAGTCCTACGATCTACATCCCGAATGGACAGCAGCCTTCGTGTCTCTCGTATTACCCAGCCAATTCCAAGAAACTACGTATCTCGAAGATTGATATTCGGTCTCTCCCAACTCATCACTGCCTCAACCTTCTCTAGGTTGACTGACACTCTTGAATGTGACACCGCAGTATACAGAAATCTCACCTCGATAAGCCAAAATTAGGTACTCCTTGAACTTAGCATACCAACGATGGTTAAACAACGACCTGTAAAACAATCCTCCAAGTGACCACTCATGCTCCCATTCTGACTGGGAGTAGATCAAAATGTCATCCACGAAGACTCATGGCTGATCTAGATAAGGTTGGGTTTCTACTATGAGTCCATGAATGCGGCTGGCGCGTGCCGTCCAATCAAAGGGGCATCACCGTAAACTCATAGTGCCCATGTCGTCCTAGCGTCTTAGGGATATTTGTCTCCCTAACCCTCGATTGATGGTAACTAGGTACGGTCTATCTTGAAGTAATTTCGCGCTCCTCTCGGCTTGGTCAAATAAATCATCAATCCTCGGTAATGGAGTCTGGAATTACCGGATCATAACCTGTTCCACTTTGCCTATAGTCAATGCCGCAGTCGAAGAGATGCTTGCCCTTCTTCTTATAAATAAATCGGAAGCGGCCCATGGTGAAGTGCTCGGTTTGATAAACCCCTTGTCCGATAGCTCTTGCCTTTGGACTGAGTTTCTCAGCTCAGCCCAGTGCCATCTATGCGGAGTCATGAGATGGGTGAAAATACCCGGGTACCAACTTCAATCTGAAGTCTACATCCCTATGTGGAAGTAGTCGGTAGCTCATCACGGAAAAACATCCACATATTCGCGCACTACTCGAGAGTAGATCCAGAGTCGACCTCTCCTCGTTCAATCAACCCGCCTAACTATCCTCGACACTTGGAATCGTATACTGTCCGGGGCAAAATGTCGTGATTGGCCCCCACTAACATCATACGATTACCGTCTCGTATAAAGCAGAACCCTCGCGCCACAATCAATAACGACCCTGTAAGCTATCAGCCAATCCATCCTCAGAATGACATCGAACTCTGACATGTCTAAAATCCTCAGGTCCATTGTGAGTAGAGTCCCCGAGATCTCCAACTCGCAACCTCGACATATCGTACCTATTTTCGCCCTAATCCCTAGGGAAGAACTCACGTACAACGGCTCCTCTAAGGTCTCTAGAGGTCTCGCCAATCTCCATCATATCTGGGCCTCACTCTCTAGCTAGAACGCAGCTAGTCTAATCCGGGTCGTGTCAGAGGTAATCTCCATAGCCTCTAACACCTCTCGTTTCGTATTTAACCAACGGTCTACCACCACCGGATCTTTTCCCCCGTGTCGAGGATGATACGTCCTAAACCCTCCGGGGTAACTAGGATCTCCCCGACTATCCGCTATGCTACCTATGCACAGCAGCCTCCCGCAACACCTACGCCTTACAAAGGCTCTCACACATCAAATGCCTGGGCTGTCGTCAATTGCTCAGGCCCGACTTAGCGGCCTCTGGACGCCCTCTACGCCTCGTCTTCACTAGCCATTTTCACATGTAAAATACAAATAACATTCCATGAACCACTTCAGCCCACCAGCAATGCACATGCCGACATTAATAGACTTGACAACCATGAACCCATCTGCTCATTTCCTAAGTGGTGCCAAATTTCCAACCACTCAATCTCATCTATTCCATAAAATTCTAAGCTTTCTTGTTCATTTCGCACCCAAATCCCTAAGGTCATAATCTTAACCCTGCATTCACCCTTTCCTATAATGCATTACACCAAGCATATAATTTCGTGACAAATCATCACAAGCAATCAGCGCCTCAAATGTAGTTAGTCTAATACAAGGTTCTGTGGCATGAACACAAACTCGAGACAATTAATCATACACTTAACCCAAGGTATGCTTAATCAATTTGGTATTTAAATATTTGCTGATTTAAATTTTATATTTTCAAAATTTTATTTTTTGAAAATTTTATTTTTCAAATTTTATCAAAATTTATTTGATTTTATTTGATTTTTTAATTAAATTTATTTATTTTTTTATTTTTTTATTTTTGAAAAATTAGTTTACAATGAATAATGTTCATTTTGTGACTCAGAAGAAAACGAAATAAAACGGATCTAGTAATAAAGCCGAGTGCACCCTGAGTGCACAAATTTTTACAGCCACCCTGTGCGCCAGCCGCGCGCCCGCGCCTGTGCCGCACGCCCCGCGCCCAATACCATTCAGCCATGGGCCACAAGGCCACAGACACCTGGGTTTAATCGCCAATGCCGCCTAAATACTCATACATTTACACGCCTCATACTCAATACCAATCTCACAAGGCTTTATCACACAAGACTGCTGGCGCTACTTAAATACACAGAAAGTCACATAAATTGGTCTATTCCGTGACACAGTTGCCCTAAACTTTATTGCACATGCCAGCCTTCCTACAACACAAACTCCTCCCGCAATACACTCTATCAGAACACACTGATTTTCTCCGCAACACAACACAGTTGTATTGTAATATAAAACCCTCAAACCAAATTCCACAATACAATTTGTATTGGTAATATAAAACCCTTAACTACCAAATTTCTTCAAGCCTTCCTTTCCCTCAAGTAATACAAAAACTGCATTATAATACAAAAATTTCTTATTTCTCACAATACAAAATAAGGTGAGCCCATCAAAATTTTCGCTTCAAAAAAATTTTCGTTTTTCATTATAAATGATTTTTTTTTCATTTATTTTAAATTGAAAATCTCTAAAATCACCTTAAAATCAATTTTTTTTTTTGAACACTCAACAATTCATAAAATTTATTTTCTCCATTTTCTTAAATTTTATACCATATAAAACCTTAGAAAATTATTTTCTCACTTCATAACAAAATAAATTTATGAAAATTTATTTTCTTTTTTCCGCTCACTCGAAAAATTTTTCTCCACTCAAATAAATTTATAAAATTTATTTTCTTCCATTTTCTTCAATTTTACTACTTGTAAAATTCATAGAAAATTATTTTCTTTCACTCTCATCAAATAAATTTAGTAAAATTCTATTTTTTGGCTTTAAAATTTCTTTTCATCTTCCAACACTCAAATAAATTTAGTAAAATTTTATTTTATTTAATCTCTCTTCAGTTTTACACTGCAAACTTTAAAATTAACTTTCTTCACTTTCTAAAAACCAAATAAATTTATGAAATTCTATTTTCATTTATCCTCTTTGTTCTAGCTCTGTACACGTGATAATCAAATATTTTTCAAGATATCTTATCTCATCTATGTGCTAATCACCAAGCACAACCAAACACACATAACATGGTACACATACTCATTCATCAAACATTCACATGTTCACACACACCACCTTAACCACAAAACACATCAACACACGTGCACGTAGTGTCCTAGTTTTCTGTCCCGTGATTTTCCTAGGTAATCCCATACCTAAACTCAACACATCAACCACGCCTTAGTGGTGATGGATACCCAACCCGAGCTCCCTTAGGTATTCGTATACCTAAGCTCGATACCTGCCGTGACACCCCAATCCCGGGGTCCGTTGACTACCCACAACTCACGGAATACAAAGGAGGTCGGGTTACCCGACGCCACTTTAGAAAATCGGGTAGAGTCTCTTTTGTACGGGGAGCTCTACCCAATTAAAATACCTGCATGAAACCTGTCCCAAGCAGTCCAATTTATATTCAATATATCCAAGAGATCAAATCACATGAGTAATACTCGCCATTTGTGTGCCCACAATGATCCTCATAATACATACTAACCATGAAGTCAACTATATACCTAATAGTTACAAGAGTTCAAATGTTTTACTTCTTTATACAACATATATTAAAATTAGGAAAATTCTAATACATGTAGATATCGCTGCCAAAGCCACAATCCCAGCTTTCAATCCATGGTCTCTAGGATGAGTCTTCCTCTTAACGCTCCCCTCGCACTGGGGTGGAAAAGGGGGATCCACGACGGTGAGCTGGGCTCAAGAGGAGAATCGCCCTAAGTGGGCTACTCACCACCTATGTAGTGCAATGTTCCACTTAAACAAACATTCAAGCAAATGATCCTACTAATGTTTACGTGACTAACCTGTATCCCAAGCTCCTCACTCGACTTCCTCTCACACTCTCGCTCAAGCCTCGTATGAGAATTATTAATTTATTGGGGCAACCTCCGATGAATATATATCAATTGGGCCGCCCACGATTGTTATATATTAATTGTTTGTGGACTACCTCCGATGAATAAATATCAACCGGGGCCGTCCGACTCGGCTGATATATTCTTTAGCTCAGGACTACTCCAGCGAATAACATCAACTCGTCAGCCCACTAGCTGATATATTATTTAGTTTGGACACCCTCCGATAATTTACTTTAGACTACTCCTGAACTTGTTTCTCTAGACTCATCTCATGCACTCATTCCCATATTCCTAGGATGTTCCAAGGCATATGGGAGCCGCCAGGCGGCCCAATTCGGCTCTAAATCACATGCAAATATATACATGAATATATTTACATAAAACTTAAATCACACATCAAAAATTAGCCTACTTCAGGCTAATGATCATACACCCAGTAATTTAATTTAAATCACTGCCAACACGTACTTTCATAAAAATATATTTTTAGAATGACTATGCCGAGAATAGTGAAAACCCTCGCTACTATTCTTAAAATCATGAAAACACCGGCTCACTTAGTGAACTCCAATCCACGCCATTCCTACCTAAAGCATATCAAGCAAGCATTTAATGCACAAATTAACACCCATCACAACCAAACAGCCCCTAACACATCCATGGAGCAGTCACACACAAGAGAAAATCCCAACAATTCTGGCTACCCGGTCCCATGTTTTCGATCGATCAAACGGCTCCCTCACGGCCTCAAACTAACCGGTAAACATCGAAAACCCCTAAAAATGGGGAATAAAATGCAAAGTAGGAAAACTTACCTCTTGAGCTGTCAAAACTCTGCAAACCCGGGTCCACGCGCAGTCGCCTCCGCGCAGAACGTTTCTCTCGCACCGAAAGTCACTTGATCTCTAGTTAGTAACGAGAGAGAAGCTTAAGCTTCTCTCTCTGTGTGTCGACCCGGCGCTACTGACTCCCCCGCCTTCCAAATCACGTTTTCTCTTGCTTTCACTTGAAGAAGAAGGCCACTAGCCTTTTTGTCTTCTAGTTCACTTAATCCCATTAATTGATTAATTTTCTTCTTTACCGCTTGACATTCGCACTACTCGCCATCCATTTTCATAATTTCTCTACTCATACCACTTATGGTACATGAGTACATATAGTGCCTTTCGTCAGATCGGAATCGATTTACTGCACCAAACGCGATGCTCGAAAACGCGTCGACTCGACCGTCCCAAAGAAATTGCGAAATTTTACGTGCTAACTAGATTTCATGAGACGATTCCAACTGCAATCCGGCTTCGCCATCTGAGATCTAGGGAATTAATTACGGACTTTTAACTGTAATTATAATTTTGTAATCAAAATTACGATTTTGCCCTTATTCCAGAAATTGAAATTTCTCGGGTCTTACATATTCTAACCCAACCAAAACCAAACATAGAGATTAATTAGGGCTTTTCCAAATCCTAATTCAAATACTTGTAAGTTAGGTTAACTTCATATATCCATATACCATAAACCAAGAATCCATACAAAGCTCTTATCATTTATGGAAAATATTACTAACCCATCCTTTCAAGTAATCTAGGGTTAGGATAGATTCCTAACTAAACCCTAGAAATGGAACAAACTAAAATCCATACAAAACCCAAAGCAAATTCAAAAAAACCATAGCAAATCCAAACTAGTATCCAAACCTTTCTTGGCTTCCTCTTCTTCTCTTCTTCTTCCCTTCACGTATGAACTCCAAATGCCCAAAAATGAGAGACCAATTTGTCTTTATCCTCATTTTGGAGTTAAGGCCATGTTTAGCCACAAAAATGCATTCTTTCGACTTAAGTTTCCATTTTATTACACTCGTCCTTCAACTCTTTCTCTAGTTCTTTTTGCTCCACAAGTTATGTTATTTCTATAATAGCCTCACATCTTTTATCTTATGACTTTTGTGTCCTGCTTGACAAATTACAAATTTACTTCCTCATTTATTTCCGGGTCTCAGATTTCACATTTTGTATTTAATTGCTTAAAATTCAAATTATACCTACAAAATACCCTAAACATGCCGAAACGATTAGTATTTCTCGGTGTTACGCTTGTAATAAATTCACTCTCTAAAAACAAGGACAATGTAAAGATCAGTTTTCCATAGGTCGGGAACTACTTCCATTCAATGGTTTTACGGTGCTGTAACTAGAGGATCAAAGGATGTCATTTTCTGAAATAAATGAAAACACAATCAACAAATATACCAATAAGTTGGTTTATTTATTGCAACAATATCCTAGTTTCCATTATGAATACTTACGTTGAGCAAAATATTTATAACAAACTAATATTTTGAACGTGATACAGAAAGTGTCCTACCAAGTTAGCTCAACGGAACTCAAATAGGGTAACCCATGACAAAGAGTGAGTTTCATGTTAATACACAAGGAGTCCCTAGTGTAAGTCGTGGGGTCACAACCCGGCCCCTCCAAAACTCTTTACCTTAGGCTCATCCCTTGTAATGTGACTTTCCTAGACATGTACCAACAAGTCACTATCCATGGAAAATTGATCCAAAATTTATCAAATAACACAGACATGCATCAATCAAAACTTGTTTCAATAAACTTTAGACTTTCAATAACACTAATGTAGTCTCATAGAAATGATTATTAATGTTACTAGAATTAAAATGTAATAACTATTAATTTAATTTCAAATTTATCTTTAATATTCAAGTGTTATCAGACGTTAGGGTCATAAAAACCTCATTAAAAAATTGAAATTATGTTAGATATAATCCAATAAAATCTGGCCATGTTTATCCATTAGTGGCATCACATAACCATTTTATTATCGACCCTTAATGGAGCTCGTGAGGTTTCAAATTAATTAAATTAATTTTAACATTCACTCATTCAATATTTAATAATTTATTAGGTTTACATGATAATAATTGTAAGACCGAGAAATCTAAATTCGAATAAGGGCAAAATCGTAATTTTGATTACAAAATTATAATTACGGTTAAAAATCCATAATTAATTCCCTATATCTCAGATGAAGAAACGGATTGCACCGTTGGAATCGTCTCGCGAAATCTAGTTAGCACGTAAAATTTCGCAATTTGTCGAGATACGGAGTGTCAAGACGCTCGAGGCATCACAAGGCCGTGTCAGAAATCGATTTTCGATGCGATTTAAAGGCACATATAGCATGTACTCATGTACCAAGTGGTATGGAGAGAGAAATGATGAAAATTTGACGGCCGAGGTAGTGTCAATATCAAATTCAGAAAAAGGGACATAAATGTCAATTTTGAATGGATAAGAAGAAAGCCGTGTGGCTTGATGATATTTACATGCTGTATTAGAATTTGAGTATTTTAATATATGTCGATAAGAGTAAAACATTTGAACTCTTGGAAACTATTGGATATGGCCTGATATATGTGTCGAAAGCACACTGACGGGCCCAAGTGGTCAGATTGATATATATATATTGCATATATTGTCGATCAGGGGATTGTGTTTATACTGTGTTTCAGATTCAGTAGAGCTCCCCGCACAAAGGAGATTCCCGCTCGATTTTAAAGTGGCGTCTGCAACCCGACCTCCACTTGCTAGATTCAAGGGTTGACAGAGTCAACGGACTTCCTGCCTTGCCACACAATATCTAGACATTAATGTTACTAAAATTGAATGTAATAACCATTAATTTAATTTTAAAATTATCTTTAAATACGAAGTATTGCCTATTATCAATGCATAACTTCATTAAAATTTTGAAATTATTTTAGATCCAATCTTACAAAATTCCTCATGTTTATTGCTAGTACTATACACCCTATTTTATTATTGGATCCTACGGAGCCCACATGTTTCTGGGTTAATTTTAACATGCACCGCTCAATATTTTTTACATTAATTTATTAGGTTTTCCATAATAATAATAATATTGTATACATTAATGTTACTAAAATTGAATGTGATAACCATTAATTTAATTTCTAAATTATCTTTACTATCTAGTATAGTCGACAAGTAATTTACAATCTCATTGCAATTTGAAATTATTTTAGTTCAATCTCATAAAAATCCGATCATGTTTATCTCACTGAGGCATTACATAAATTATTTTATCGATCCCCAATGGAGTCTCACATGTTTCAAATTAATAAAATTAATTTTAACATGCACCATTCAATATTTTACATTAATTTATTAGGTTTTCCATAATAATAATATCTAGACATTAATGTTGCTAAAATTTAATGTGATAACCATTAATTTAATTTCAAAATTATCTTTCTTAGTATTATCGACATTGGGTTGTACAATCTTATTAAAATTTTGAAATTATTTTAGTTCCAATCCCATAAAATTCGATCATGTCATTTTATTATTGGACCCTATCGGAGCTCCGTAGGGTTTCAAAATTAATTAAATGACGAATCCTTCACTCATTCAATATTTTATACATTCAACTAAATACTTCATAATAATATTATTCAGACAAAACAAATATCATTATGCATATGTATATATCACATGATGAAATTATATGGCACCACCTATTCTAAGTAGCATGGCAAGCATACATCATATGTTATATCTATATAAAACAATTATAAGCAAAGAATAAATAATGGGCCCTTAATCCATGGTTTCCTGTAAGAAGAAAAAAAAATAATGTGTCTAATAAGGCCAAGAACCCAAACATGATATCTAGCCTGTAATCCATCTTTCCATCGTCTTGAAATTTTGAATTGTGGATTGGGTTAGAATTGATTTCTGTGGTTTTTAAGCCCAAAACACAAAACTCTTAACTAGTCCTCTCATGTTACACTGCACCGTGGACAATCACCGTACACAACTTTGATCATCACGATATTACGCTTAAAGGTATATCACTACGAGGAACCACCAATGTAATATTTGTCCAAATTCGACGCTGCCCAAGCCCCACGCACGCTAAAATCAAAAAGCAAAATCACATGGTCGTAATACGCACAAAGCTTGAATCACATGAAATTTTATAGAGGGATAGAACAACACTTAAGGAACATAACGTCAAATTCGTCCAAACTGAGACTACACACACCCTGGGCAACGCCCTGCCAAAAACCAAAATCATCGCCATTCAACGTTAATGCACCTTGGACACGAAATTTTATAAGGAGGTAGATCACGAAGAAAGGGATTACTCGCCAAATTTGATTCCAATCCAGCTAGCATCGTGCCCCCTTATGCACCTCGAAGCTGCTTGCGGAGTCCTAGTCTCAAATCATGAGTATGACGACGTGTAAGGCACGTGTCGGTCTTCCAATGACCTCTTCCTCCCACGACCCTCCTTGTGTCCCTACATGATTATGGTGTTGGTATGCCAAACCGAGGCTTCATCTACACTCTAAAACAATGGAACAATAATACAGGTTGTTCCACTTCGATACTTATTATATAATTATCCAATAACCGAATTTACATAGAATTATCCAATAAATAAATAAATAATCATTGAGGAATACCCAATCTTATGATTAGCCTGCTACATAAAAAAAAATACAATCAAATTTCTACCATGGATTAAGTCAAAATATAACATTCATTCATACAAAAATATAACAACATGGAAACATAAACCTAGAAGGCCATATATCTAATTAGATCAAATATACATGTAAAAATATAATGAATCTCTTTACCACACATTGATCCAATCCAGCTCGATACTAATTGTTGGGACTGTCAAGAACTAAGCCCGGATCATGATCGGATAAGATATGTGATACACTAATGTCACCGCTTGGGTTTACTAACCTCTCGCGCCGAACCTTCAAGCCATTCTAATTGCGACAAATCTAGGTGCAGCGCGCCTAATTGCCAAAGACCAAAGGAGCGAACACCCACGTATGTGTGTAAAGACCCATATGGAGAATATCAAGGTCCTAAGGAAATGGGCCCATTTATATACTCAAAATTCTATCATATAGTGGTTACTTCAAACAAGCAACCAATCAGCACACCAAGCCACCTATATTGTATTCTATTTTTTTTTTTTTATAATTAGAAATCCATTGTAGAGCAGAGACAAATAGGCCAAGTGTATAATCTTTATCCGTTAGAAATCCATTGAAAGTAAGGAGGCTAATAGCTTTATGTAAATCTCTCTATCCCGCCATGTTAGATCGGGACAGATTTCTTTAGAATGTTTTTTTCTTGCATATTAAGTAACCAAACTCTTGTTTTATTATCGTTTCTTATCTTTTAAATAATTACAATAGACTATATCACTAATTAACTAGTCCTGGGATCTAATGGTCCATGATTAATTTTGGCTCTTCATCAACGGATCATAGTGCTTTTAAAACATAAGTCCAAATTTATTGTAAAAATTGAACTTAAATTTGGGATAAATGTATGGGTAGGTGGAAACCGCTTCTAAGATAACTTTTTTGTTTTTTCCAAATAAGAAAATAAAAGATATATTTGATAACCAAATTTTATTTTATTTTTTAATTACAAAACTTTTAAATTATTTCAAATATACATTTTAAAATTATTTGTTTTAAAATTTAAAAAATTTAATTCTATAAATATATATACAAAATAAGACACTTTATGTAAAAATTATTTCTAAAACATATTTAAAAATATTAAAATGAAATTAAAGTTTCTAATGGGATTTTTACTTCTTCGGAGTTTATGGTGTCGTTTTTTTTTTAATTAAGAATTCCAATTCCCAAACATAAACTTCCATTAATCATATTTGAATTGAATCTAATCCCCAAAACAAAAACTAAAGGAGTTGAATCAATCATATGAAACATCCTAGACAAACAAAACAAAACAATCCAACAATGGTTAGGAATTAGAACAAAAATGTTCTAAAAGCTAAAAAAGGAATTACGTATGGCAAGAAGACATTGGAGGAAAGAAAAGGAATAATGCAGATAGATTTAATCGGCCATGTGAGAGATCACGTGATACGGCCTCGTAAGATGCAAACTAATGGAAGCATGATTAGTCAGAGAGCAAGAGTGTGTTCAGAAGGTCACAAGGCTGTCTTTGATTGAACTGCTCTATTCCACGTGTCATTCGTATTGGTTAATGGCTCATCCTGACATGACGCATTAGCTCTCATTGTTTTGTATTCACACCAAGCGAGGATGTGGCCGCCAGAACCCCCGCCTAACAATATCACATTTCCAGATATCTCGTTTCCCACTTTAAAATCGGAGTTCCTAAGAGAGATATTTAGGTTATTTAAAAAATTTATCAAAATAAGTTGGAAATTGAAAATAACATTTAAACTAATATACAAAATTTATCATCTATTATTTCAAAAAATAAAAAAATTATCATCATTTTAAAAAAATTTAAGTCAATACCGTAATCATAGTCATTGATTATGACATTAATTTTAAAAATTTCAAAATATTTTTACTATAATAAATAATCATAACATTAAGATAAAAATCTAATATTATATTAAATAGCTACAGATATTATTTATGTACTAATTTTGATATTATTTTTATTTAACTATTTTAATAATTCATTTTTCAAAATAAATTATATATGTCCAATAATTTTAAAATGATGAGAAATTATATTTTTTGAAGGTTAGATGAACCTTATTTGATAGACCATCAAAATTAAGCCATTGATACATATTTTGTGAAGACAAAAATGTTCATCTCCCCATCCAAGTCCAACACTCCCAATTTGCCATCTCCCCTTCCACAAATGCCACTCTTCCCTATTTTTTTCACCCCCAACGGAACTTGCTTCGATTTTTTTCTTTTCCAATTAGTGTTCAAATTTTTTTGATTTTTGTGTAATAACTGAATAAATTAAATCAACTTTTGATATATATCAATACATTTACCTATATTAATAAGTAATTTAATAAATATAAAACAATATTTTTTCTTATTCATAATAAAAAATTTATTTATAATATTAATAATTTTCATATTTTAATCTTATTTTTTATAATTTTTATATTTTAATTTTTTATAAACCTAAAATTTAAAAAAATAGAAATAAAACCCACAAGTTAAACTTCTTTAAAGGTAAAAGTAATAAAAACCTTAACTATTTAACAAAAAATATTATTAATCATTTTGTATTCACTCTTAAAAGTAATATTTGAAAGTGAATAAAATTAAAACGTAAATGTGTTACAAACTAAAATTAACAACACTAACAATTAAACAGACTTTTAATTTATAACATTGTTACTTCTAAATCTATATATGAAAATTATTGGAATTTTGTTTAAGGTTTTGATTTTTTGGAAATTTGACTAGGTGGAATTGGCATCGAAATGCCATATTGAGCACAAAAAGAACCTAAATCTTTTTTAGAAGCTTTTAGGTCTTTTTTAATTTGATATTGAGTTTGCTAGAACACAACTTAAGACCTTCTTGACTGCATTTCATGAGATCTCCAAGTGCGGAGTCAAATCGGATTGCTCCTCCATGTTTTTCTCTCGTGGCTTCAACTCGTCGTTGAAAGCCTTAGGAAGACCATAAAGAATCTTCCTTCCAAAGAAGAAGCTCCAGCATCAGCTCTACCATCAAGGTTACTAAGAACACATCATAATACCATTTAAGGTCACTTGTTCTACATCTTAAGTTTTGTAGAATTTCCAGTTCTTCTCCATAAATGCTTGATCACCTATGAAGTGTTTGTTATAGCATAAACCAATCTTATGATTGAGTTTTGTTCTCCTTCCTCATTTGTACTTTTAAAAAATATGAAATCTTTCTTTTCACTTAGGTAGTTTTCCCCACCAAAGTTTTAATGTGCTATCAAACCCGTCGTGACTAATCGTACATCATTCCAATCATCATCCGCTTCGCAAATGCAGAGTCGCCATTTGCATTTGACGGCGGGCAATGAAGATTTCCTTATGTTCGTAAAGAGCATCTATATTCCAAGAATAGATGTCATTGCTATTATAACTATTTTGTTTCGTTGTTTTTCCTCAAATTGTAAACTGAGGAGTAGCCTTTCGATAAAAAAGTTTTTGGATCTGATACAAGTTTTTAACTTGTTTATTTATCCTTCTTGTTCGCATTATCTTCAATATTTTTCAACAATAGAATTTGTTTCGATCCACTTAAGAAGTTTGTATTTTGGGTTTTTGGAACAAAAGAGGATCTTTTATTTCATTCCCGCTACCTCAGGTTAAAAGTCTTATCAATTCATCATTACTTTATTACCTCCTAATTTAAGGGGTTTTATTGGTTTGAATATAAGACTTTCTGTTTTTCTTCTTTTCTTCCTTTTCGTAGTTTATAATTTTTCAGAAAGTATTTACTTCTTTAATTTATTTAATCGAAAGTAGAAAGTGTCTTAGAATTTGATCATAGAAAATTATTTCTTATTGTCAATCCTTTATATCTTTCTGCCATATTCTTTTTTCATCTTCTTTTGAATCAATTTGTTTAAAAGGTGAGGCTATTATTTCTACACCTGAGCCTTTATTTTTACTTCTTCCAAAGGGGGATGGGTTGATACTATCTTCTTTCGTAAGTAGTATTTGACTTCCATTCTTTGGAACATATTATTTGAGAAAAGGAGTATTTTATTTGGATTGTTGCTGCATAAATATCAAAATATGTGTGTGAGACCCTGAAAATCCATGTTTTCTAAGAAGGGATAAATGGTAATTTCGCTGAAAACTGGGAATTTTTCTAGATCTCGGATGACTAAACGGAATTCACCGCTGAATCTGCCTCACAACAGCCTGCCACGTCGAATTTCGTCGAATTCCGAGACAGTCGGAATTTCACGTTTTTCGAGGCACAGAGGGGATGCATGACACTTGGCACGTTTTGGGAGGCCCAGAGGCGCCACGTGTCCAATGCAGATGCGTCAAACTTGAGGTCAAGGGCTCACAGGACACATGGCATGATGCCATTGTAGGGATATCTCAAGGTAGATTGATAAGGGATAAGGTAATCCAAGGTGTCCAACGAAATGGACATGTGGCGATGAGAGTAATCTTTCCCGACTCAAGTCTTCCAAATCAGTTTGGGAGAGGGAAGGAGAGAGGGAGAGACCAACCGAGAAAGGGAGAGTGAGGAAGAGAGGGAGCCTTAGAGAGAGGCTCCACCTTCTAAAAAAATTCCCCTCGCTATCGACCGTTGGCTTCCAACGAGACAGGAGCAAAGTTGCTCCCTACTCAGTGACTACACGTGGTTACTAGCTGGGAGTTTCACAAACTCCATAAAAAGGTAGGGGTTTTTCTCCTACTTGCTTTACTCTTTGCTTAAGGGTTATGTAATGGATGGGATTTGTCGAGGTCTGATGGTCGTGGCTCTGCCCAAAGCTTTGACCGAGTTAAACCCTAGAGGCTTTCGGATAAATTCACTTGACCGCTTGTTTTTCTTGATTTATGCAGTCATGTTATTACCATGAGAAAAATAACATGTTTGTGTGATGTTGTGGGCGCTCCAAGACGAATCACGGATAGTGCTTTCAAATTCCCATGAGCTAAGTTTATGTTATTATTATAAAATCAACAACATGATGTGGACAATTATACATATATGCATGAGTGATATATTAGCATGTATTATGTTTCAGGTGCCATTGCATTGCACTTAGGTGGGGAGTAACTAAGTAGGAAATTCCACTTACTGGCTTTGCTCACTGGCCGTGGACTATTTTAGGGCACCGAAGACGCGCTTAGGGATGGAACGCCCGGCTCCATAGCGGCTAGAAACGCCAAGATGGCCTTATCTTGTAATTTTTTGTTCTTGTAAAATTCGGCAAGAAACCTATTTTGTATAAATCAGACTGAACACAATTAAAATAAATCATTTTTGTGATAAAATATATAATTGTGTCAATGGATATACAGCCCAATCGCTGGTTTATACATGACGTGCCTCACGATGAGACACGTGGATTTCCGCGGGTCGACGGTAGTCAACTGACACCCCTTGGGATTGGGGCTGCTTACAATGTGAACATTGGAATATTCATTTCCATCGTTTCCATAGTTTGATACCATCGTTTCTAAATTTTTGTTAGATAATTTTGAGAAAAACCATCGGGTTTTTTCTTTATAGTTCTTCGTATTTGCTTCTTTCTCAAGCATTCTTTTGCCTATTTCAAAACACATTTTCCATTGGCCATCATGTCGAAATGAGAGGGCTCATCATTTGGTGACATCATTTGAGAAAATGTCGAGACCTATCTCGAGAGTTTTGAATGTTTGCTCATTTCTGTATATTTTAAACTGAATAGTAGACGAATAGTCTACTTCTAGATTTAAGTTCGATCAACATTTGATCTTCTAAGGAGTTCTAATTTCTAAATAAGAATTAGAAATATCTTTAATATGATCTTGTTAAGTTTTCTTTCTCGCTCAAAATTAATTTGAACATTCGTCCATCTTCTATTATGGATAAGAGTTTTGCTGTTCAACTCGGTTTTGAGCTAAGAGTTGTTTGAAATTCCATTCTGTAGGATTGTAAGCAAACATTCTACATGGAATAGGTTTTGGAATTATGACTCAAGGAATTTTTCTCATTTGCTTGCCAAATTAATGTTTGATCTTTCGGGTGAGGACAAAAGGCAATTGATTAATCACCAGTGTCATTACTTAGTATACCCCGTATACTATAAGTATATTTCTCTAATTAGATCCATGTCATAATTTTGAGTTTTAATGTTTAGAGTTAAGGCTTTGCGAATGCTCTTATCATTCAAGGCGCCTAACTCTAGATTTGATAACAGTGAAATACACTTCCATTCAAACGATGTATTTGCTTCCATTAATCCTAAAAGGGAATCTCGAATTTGTTATGTCTTGCATCACGCACATATACATATAGGTTTGTCTAACCCTAACCTCGTTGCTGGCTCAAGGTTACCTGGATAGCTCCTATATGTAGAATTTTGAATTTTTCAATTTGTTCTAGATCCTTAAGATCTAGAAGCCAATAGTTTCTCATTTTGTAATCCTATTGAGTGAGTATTTTCAGAGATTTTGATTCTATAATCTTTTGAATTCAAAAGTCTTATTTTGTATAGTTCTTTAATATTTTTGTTTTCGCATTTCCTAATTTTTTTGATATACTGTTCCCAATCTTCTATAGAAACAGAAAGTTTGTTTTCAAATTGTGGGTGTTTTCAGATTGTCTTAATTGTTCATCTATCCCGATGAACTAATATTTGAACTAGTACCTACAAATTTTTGATGAAATTGACATTTCTATCCCTTTCTACGCACTGGGATTCTAACATTTGCAGGGACTACCACCGGGACCACCTACCACACACAAGGCTTTACTACGACCAACCCGATACACTCATCAATGCTAACACTAATCAGGAATCACACTATTTTGAAAGAATACAAATACAAAATTAATCAAAATTTTGCCGTAACTCGTCTGATACCAATTTCTGCGTGACCTTAAAACACTGAACTGAGTATTTTGAACAGTAAATATTAAAATTTTGAGCAGAGTAACAAGAATTTGATTTCTCTCAAAGTACTACAAGGCCAGAACAAATCTAAGCTTCGTTTAAAACACCACTTAGTGGGTTCAGGAGGCTTGAGGTTTCAAATTCGATATACTATTTGAAGCTGAATATATTTGAACAAACATGCAACAAAGATGCAATTTTGAATCAAATGAAGAACAAGATTGAAATTTGAATCGAATTTATCAACTTTGAAAACTTACAAACTTTGATGCAGCTACTCAAAGAAAGCTATAAGCAGTTGGATACAAGGCTCTGAGCTTCTCTCTCTAACTTCCTTATCTCTCTAACTATCCCCGCCTAGCTAAGGAGACAACCCCTCTCCTTATATAGGAAATTTCGATTTGAAATAAAACTGACAGCTCCACATAAGGATCACATGTGACTTTGAAGGGTCACATACTACAAGAGTCACCGCCTTCTTGCTTTTCAAGAGTCACCTCGCTTGTGTCATGAATTTTGTTTTCTTCTCGCAAGTGGAGCTTTTGCTTTTGAAAGTAGACAGTCTTGCTAATGCTTGAAATGATCTAAGATGCTATCACACCACTTGTGGGTCCAGATTTTCATTCTTCATTAAATCATTAAGAAAGCATCCACTGATTTCTGGAATTTTGAGCCTGTACATTCTCTAAGGCAAAGGCTTTTGAAGATGTTGATATCCTCCTTATCATCCTTACTCAAGGGGAGTGAAGGGGAGGCCGTAGCACATGTCTTCATTTTGCCGAAGAAGGTTTGCCGTGCTTAGTCGTGGTCATCTCGCCTCCGAAGGTCCGAGTCACAGTTTTGAAAGCGCCTGCCGCTTCGCCGATTTGTTTGAGATAGGCCCTGTAAGCTGTATTTGAAGGAAACGAGTTTCTGTTATCGGGCCCGCAAAGGTCGGGACCAAACAGTAATTTCGCCTTCAAGAAGAGGGCTTTTTCAAATTGGCTTTTTGGCTTCACCATTTTTTGACAAAGATCAAAGCTGGGCTTCGGGATTTTGAAAGCCGGCCCACCATTTGATTTGAATTCTAGCCAAAACTTAGGAACGGGCTCGATGGGATTGATGGTAGTTCCCAACAAAGAATCCAAGGATTCTTAATTGAGAACAAAAGAAAAGTGAATAGCTATTTTGTGAGGGAAAAAGCTTTCATAGCTTGATTTGAAATAACTGTAACTTTTGGTGATTTCAGATTAAATATTTGATTAGGCTCCCATAAGAAGCCACTATATTCTCAAAACCAATTTGAAAAGTTTTTAACTTTTTTCATCCCAAATATTTAAAAACTAAGAATGAGTTTTGGCCCGATACGTAAAGTATGGTACCAAGATTTTTGTAGTCATAAAATCAAAGTTTGAGATCAAAATGCCTGGGAAGCTCAAGTGTGCATTATTTCACCCCACCTTTTTCATTAATGACTTCAAAATTCTCAGATTAGTAAGCAAAGTCATTACCCTCAGGGTTCATGACATGAGATATTTGAACAGACTCCGTATCTACGAGTATGAATTCGTAGAATTTACGGGTTTTTAGTATTTCGTTGGAAATGAAATACTTTTCATTTTGAAAAATCTTTTTGACCTCAATCTCACCTAAATCGATATATGATCGTAGTTCTAAAATTTGAAGTAACAATTTTTGTTCTTTGTTTGGTATGCAAATCTCGAGTCAGGTGTTTGAAAAGAAGGTTATGGTTTCCCCAAAACTTCGAAACGACGCAGCTCGAGGCCTTTTCATTGCATAAGAGGCTTTTGAAGCGGGTTTGATCAATCTGGCTTTTTACTCCCGCCATTTTCCCCTCGTAAAATTCCCTGAAAGGAAATCGTAAAACATTTGAAGATCCTTGATAAATTGCTAATTTCAAAATCAAAAATGTATAAAATAGTTTGCTATCCGGCAAAATCTGTTTTGAAACTAAGTTTGAACATCTTTTTTGCAATACTTTTCATAAGCTTTGCAATCAACTCTTTAAAAGAAATTTTTTATGAAATATCACTGAAATTTTGAATGCATAAAACAATGGCTAAAATTTCTTTAATCATGAATAATCTAATTGTGGACCACTCCAAACACCAGGAGTGAAATCTAACAATTGAAATTTTGTTTTGAAAATCTTGTTTTTGTAAAACTCATGACCTCATATCCTATATCGAGGCATCCGTCTCTATAATAGAAAGGCTTCGGGGTGAAGGATACCTACAAGGAAGTTCCTAACCTGGATTTTGACTTGTTTGCTACTCTGGGTATGTTCCTAGACCAAGGTAAAGGATTTTTCTTTTTTAACCTTTGAAATAAAGGCGTGATTAAAATCCTAAGATTTGCAAACTCAACACATAGTTAAGGCTTCCTAAGAACCTTGTAATCAGAGCCATCTGATTTCATCGTGAAATTTGTTTGCAAAATCTATCGTTTCCTCTCAGAGAGTTTTATTTGGCCTTGATGAATATCAAATCCTAAAACTAATATTTGTTTGAAATAATTTAATTTTGTTGCGTAGGATTACTAAACCATTATCTCTTACAATTTTTTGAAAAATTTTTAAATGTTTGAAATGCTCTCAATTGAATTTGAAAATATAAGAACATCATCAATGTAAACAATAGAAAATCTAGTGTATTCATTGAATATTTCATTCACTTCATATTTTGAAATTCAAGGCATTTTTGAGACCAAACGCATCACATTCATCTGGCAATGTCCAAATGGAACAAGAAATGCAATAGATTTATCTTCCTGGGTTTAATTTGAATTGCCAAAACCAGATTTCATATCAAATTTGAAAATTGCTGTATTATAAATCCTTGAATTAAATCCTTTAATAGGCATTGATACCTAATCCATTGTAGACTTATTCTGGTTTATAATTAATCACTAACCTCGGAGTTCCTCTTTCTAATTCTGCTTTTTTGGATATAAAGCAAATAACTCCATGGTGAAATTTACCAGTTCTATAAGTTTTCTTTTATTAAGAGATCATTAATCTTTTTGCAATATTCAAGGAGTTCTCAGACTCATTTGAATAGGTCTAGCTTTTGTAGGAATTTGTTTTTTAGAGAAATCTTTTTCATATGGTAAAGAAACCATATGCTGTTTTCTATTCCAAAATGCATTTGGTATAGAAGAACAAAGATTTTGCTCTATTTGTTTTTGGATATTTTTATTCTTATTCAATTTGTTCTGACTGTAAATTTTCTTCTCGCTTTTCTTATATTGTGCTTCTTCTCAAGAATTACAGATGTTTTTGTTTGTTTTAAGTAAAGAAATAAAATCTTGAACTTGATTTATTTCTTAACTTCGATACCTTTTATAAATTCAAAAGAATTTCGACCATTATATTTAGTTTTTAATCCTTTTATTATCAATTTGAAAGGATGTTGTGTTAGGAAAGGAGTTCCTAAACAATTTGATGACTTATATTTTTGACTAGTAAGACGAAGTTTTAATACAAATACTATTTTTGCAAATACGACTTTGTGGTATTTAGAATAACCTTCAAAGGATCATTACTAGCAAGCTGATAATTCGAGATGTTTTAAATATACGTAGGATTAACTTTCCTCGTATACAATTTAAATCGCCTCCTCGAATCAATTAAAGCTATAAAAAACTTTTGTAATCGTGGATTGATTCTCAAAGTTATCTTTGTATACACTGTTGTACTATAGTCATACTATGTACAAAAGTTTCAACTTCTTTCATTTGTTTCTTCCGTTAACCTTCTTTTGGATTTCTAAGTCAGTTATTCTTTTCCTAGGTTTTGTGTACAATTTTTTAATATTTGAATTTTATTTGTTTTACTTCTTCCCGCAAATCTTGCAAAGTTGCAGGTTCTTGTTTTTTATAATATTGAAAGTATCTTTCATTTGGATAAGAATTTGATAGATTATTCAGGGTTTTGGTTTTGGAATTTTGTTGTTCTAAAACCCTTCTTATATATTTTGCTTTAGTCTTCTTTGTCTTCTATCTGATCAATCATTTCAAGAAGTAATTCTTGATCAGTTGTTAACATATTTATTTGACATGCTACTATTTTTCACCCCTTTTCATTTTCGTAATTTGCTCGAGATTTATCAGCCTAAAGATGAAGTATTATTTTAATAATAATCTTCTTATCTGATAAACATCATCTTGTTTTTACAATTGTGGGCTATATGACCCTTTTGACCACATTTGAAACATCTAACCTCTTTTTATGATGTTTTTATTTTGTTTATTCTCAGGGGTTTTTCGATTTAAATTTCTTTATCTAAATCTTTGAATTTTTATATGTATTCTATATTTTAAATCTGGAATAGTAGATGAATAGTCTACTTCTTCTAGATTTAAGTTTTGTGACGCCCCAAACTCCGGGGGTCCGTTGACTACCCGTCAACCCGCGGAATACAAGTGGAGGCCTGAAGTTGACGCCACTTAGAAAATCTGGCAGTCTCCTTGTACTCTGGAGCTCTACCCAAATACAGAACCTGTATAAACCTGCATTTACCTGTCCCAAACAGTCCAATATATGCAATATATATCCAATACGGCCACTTGGGCCCATAAACAGTACTCAATGTACATACCAACTATGAAACCAACTATATACCCAATAGTTACAAGAGTTAATACTTTTACTCTTAAACAATACATATATTAAACGTAAATGGTTCTAATACATGTGACAACCACCAAAGCCACATCCCGCTTTCTTCACACAAATTTAGGACAGCTGCACCTTCTGTGACGCTCCCGTACTGCAAATAAAGGGGGATCCCACGACGGGTGAGCTAAAGCTCAATAGAGAATCGCCCCAAGTGGGCTACTCACCACCTAAATGCAAAGCAAGTAATGTGTTCCGACTCTAAACAAAAACATTCAAGCAAAATGCATGATCCTACTTGAATGTCTACGTGACCAAACTTTGATCCCGAGCTCATCGTATTCTCTCCTCTCACACTCTCGCCTGCCTCAGATGAGAATTATTAATTTATTAGTGGGCAACCCGATGAATATATACTTCAATTGGGCCTTCCGACGATTGTTATATATTACTTGTTTGTTTGTGGACTACTCCGATGAATATATATCAATCACGTCCGACGTTGATATATTATTTTAGTTCGTGGACTACCCTCCGATATGACTACCATAATATCAATCAAGCCATCTTACCTGATATATTATTTGATTTGGACTACCTCCCACATAATTGGGCCATTTTAGACTTACCGAACCATTTTCTAGACTCATCTCATGCACTAACTCCTGAGAGACCTTAGGATGTTTCAAAGGCATATGGAATGCAATGTAGATGCCAGTTCCATCACAAGCCTAATCACATGCAAAACATATCAACATGAAATATATTCGCGCATAATATCCAATCACAATCATGTCATGTAATTAATCAATTTCAAGTAATCAAAATTAGCTCACTGGGGCTATCGATCATACACGAGCAATTTAATCTTAAATCACCTCGACTAAACACATATTTTCACTAAAATATATTTCAAAACATTATTCCGACGTTGTCCTCGCTTACTATTCCCTAAAATCACAAACAAATGTTCACTCCTGAACCCAAATCCACTACCATTCCTACCCAATGCATACCAAACAACCATTTAATACACAAGTTAAACCAACCCACTCCCAAACAGCCCCTAACAGCCGTGGAGCACTAATACCGCCTCCATTCTTCCTCCAAAATCTCTACACTTAGGTCTCATGTTTTAGGCTCCGATCAAGCCGGCCCATTCCTACTTTTGTAATATAAATACATGATTTAAAGCAACATTGACACCTTAAACAGCCGACTCGATTTTTCTAGTCACTGGCTATCCAAAAACCCAAACAATTTCACATTCGGGGTCCCATGCCTGGGATCGATCAAACGGCTCCCTCACGCCTCAAACTAACCGAAACATCAAAAACACTTAAATGTGAGTAAAACCTGGCAGGGAGAAAATCCTACCTTGAGTTGCTTCAAAACTCGCAAACTCCAGTCCACGCTGCAGCTCCGCCCGCGTAGAACGCTCTCTTGTTCGTCGAAATCCAACGGTCCGATTTGTCGGAAATCTAGAGAGAAGTCAAAGACTCTCTCTCTAGAATCAGAAATTTGGGCTCACTGCATCCCTCCCCAATTCACGTTTTTTTGGCTCACTTAAAATTGGGGAAGACGGCCATGTGCACTATTTTGTCTTATTTGACTTAAAAATCAAATCTTTAAATGACATTTAAGTCCCTCTTTTACCAGATTTGATATTCGGCACTACCTCGGCCGTCAATTTTCATCATTTACCATACACTGATGGTACATGAAAGACATATTATATTGCGCTTGCCGCATCGAAACCGATTTACAGACCGAAACGATGCCCTCGAAAAACATGTACCCGACCGCTCCCGAAAATTACGAAATTTTACGCGGCTAACTAGATTTTTCGAGACGATTCCAACTGAAACTGGCTTGTCATCTGGAGATTCAGAGAATGACCATTTACTTTAACCGTAATTATAATTTTATAATCAAAATACGATTTGTTCTTATTCCGCAAATTGTACTTCTGTGGTCTTACATTCTCCCTCTCTAAAAAGAATTTCATTCGAAATTCAGGACTATCATAATCGCGCGACATGCATATGCAACGCGCACTCATCATGCATGTAACCAATCATTTAAACCCAAACTACTCAAATCACGTGACCTTCATCCCTAAACAAGAAGGGGATAGGTAGCCCGCACGTGTCCCGCTCCCACGTTGACTTCCACCCACAAAGGCCGCCATAGCACTCTCACTAGCCTCACGGTCTTGCGTCGCAAAACCTGATCACGACTACAAACAATGCACACTGGTCCCTCCTCGAAGGTCCCATCCGTGTCAACCTCAATCTTCCCCCAATCCACCACATGAGCTGGATCTGGAGTATATTTCCGGAGCATGGAGACGTGGAACACCTCATGGACACCTGACATGTCATGCACCGCGAACCCAGACACACAAAGGTTTCCACTCTCTGCACTTTCAAAGGCCCAATAAACCTCGGCGATGTTTCCCAAGGTCATCGAACCCCATCACTCCCAGGCCTTAAGAAGACGTGATCCCCAACCTCAACCTAAGGGTCAACGTCGCGTATTAATAGCATAACTCTTCGCCGCCTCGAGCCGAGAAGACGCTTATCATATCAAGCCTACCTTCTCATAGGTGTCTTTAATCGACGTAACCGCTGATGGAGCCTTCCACCTCGTCCAACATAATCTGATCTACATGGCCTTCCATACAATGCCTCATGGTGCCATTAGTACACTCCGCCCTGCTAACTCGTTGTCAGAGGCGACCCACTAAGGGCAATTTATCCTCTACTTTAAGGATCCAGACATGTTCGCAATATGCCCTTAACACCCGATAATCCATACACACGTAATCCTACACAATTTCAAGCTTATGGTAGCGCTAACCTCTCCAAGGTCAATTAGCTGATGCATCCCATGGACTGTCAATCTAGTCCATGTCACGATTTATTATCCATTTACCAGGCTCGCAAATTAACACCTAATGCAATTTCCAAGGGTATCCAACCCTCGAGTCACCCCGACTTATCACTCAACTCTAAGTCTATGTGATAATTTAACCGTGCAGGTTTTCATATCACACATAACTTTCTACTACACTTCGAGCCTCTACATTTCCTCGATTCAACTATGAGTCTTCATCGACGAAATCTAAAGACAAACTCAACCCACACTCACCAAGAGTGGTGAATGACCATACCGTGCACCACTCCCGGTCCACCATGAGCAAAATCCTGAGATCTCTCACTCATAACTCGACCTATCCAAATTAACCTCACCCTACATCCTAGGAAGAACATCCTTATTTATCTAAAGGCCTTAACCTCTAAGCCCACTCCACGTCGGCTCTGCATGACAACCCGACCTAGCTTCACCACTCGACAAACCCAATGGTCATTAACTCCATCCATGTCAAACCTGACAATCAACAACCAACATGTCTACTCACCCTAAGGTCCACTACGCCAAGAACTCGATCTCATTCCTAGACTGACTCACACTACTCTTCTTCTGCCTATTCAGATTGCTTGGAAGTGCTTCAGATAAAGACTCGAACCGAAACTGGGCCTCTAACCCGTACTGGGGTGTGGAGGACCAACTGATACTATCATGTTCTGCCTAGCTTAACTGATCGCATTGTCCCCAAAGTCTGATCCCTGTCTCTGTGGAAAATCCCATCACTCATGCTCAATCCTGGCCCTAGTCCTCAACCAGCTGGGTGAGTTAAGTCTTCGCTCTCTCCCCCAACTAGAGAAAGCCGATCCTCTCGTTACCAACACCCGTATCCCGAGTGTTCCAAGTATCCTCGATTTCTCTCTATGGTTGGGGTCGCCCCAACCATGGAGTCCATATCCCGTAGGCGAACTTGTCTCGCCCGAATGGACAACTTCACCCATTCGCATCCTCGTAATACCTGTCAATCCCAAGAAACTACTTCTATCTCGAAGATTGATATCTGCCTCTCCCAACGCATCAACGCCTTTAACCTTCTAGTCGACCGACACTCCCGGTGTCGACACCACGTGTCCAAATCTCACCCCGCAAGCCAAAACTCGAACTTCATCGAACTTAGCGACAACCGATGGTCTCTAACAGCCGCAAACAATCTCAAGTGATACCTATGCTCCCACTCGACTCGGGAGTAAGATCAAGGCGCCATCCACGAAGACTACGACAAACTGATTCAACAGGGCCGAATACTTATGAGATCCATGAATGCCGCTGGTATCTGCCAATCCAAAAGGGCATCACCGTAAACTCAAAGTGCCCATACTGGCGCCCTAAACACCGCCTTGTGGATATCTATCTCCTAACCCTCACGATGGTAACCAAGCATGGTCTATCATGGAGTAGACTCGCTCCTCTCAACCCGGGGTCAAATAAATCATCAACTTCTGTGAATGGGTACCGATTCTCGATCGTGAACCCCGCTCAACTCCGCTCAGAGTCAACGACAATGGTTATTCTTGCCCTCTTCTTCTTCGTGAATCTCAGGAACCGGCTACCCCACGGTGAAGTGCTCTGGCCTAATAGTCCCCTTTGTCCAATAGCCCTGTAGTCGACTCGAAGTTCCGTAACTCAATCCTGCCATCCTATGTATCACAGACGGGTGAATACCAGGTGTAACCTCAATACCATAGTCTACATCCCTATGTGAGGTAAATTAAAGCAGCTTATCCGAAAATATCCACATATTCGCACACTACCGAGGTAGACCCAAGTTCGATCTCACCTCGTCCTCTGCTGTAAGGCTCACTAGCCAACCCACTACAACCTGTCCCCTCGACACTTGACCGTGATACTATTCGGGGATAAATATCATGCTCGTCTCTCGAAATACCACAGAGTACCGTCCGCGCAGCTGTAACCTCCCACGCTCACAATTGATAACGACCCTATAAGCTATCAGCCAATCCATCCTCGTGGATGCCCGAACTCGACATGTCCATAATCCTCAGTCCATCAGGAGTAGTGTCCCCGAGACTTAACTCGCAACCCGACGTATCATTCCTATTCGCCTAATCCCTAGGAGAACTCACGATAACGGCTCCTCTAAGGTCTCTAGAGGTCCTGCCCATTTCCACCATATATAGTCCTCATTCTAGCCAGGAACGCAGTTTGTCTATCCGGTCGCGCCGCAGGTAATCCATAACCTCTAACACTTCCTCGACCGCATGAACCAATGGTCGGCCACCACGATCTCCTTCCCCCGTGAATGTCGGAGGATGGATTCCGTCCAAACCAGTTATTAGGATCTCCCCGACTAGTTCCGCTATGTTAGCCCGTGCAATAGCGCCCACTACTACACTCTACGGCCTCTGGCAAAGGCCCATTGACAAAACCCCTAAGGCCGGTCAATTATCTGCGGGTAATTCGATCAAGGCCCTGGACGCTCCCTACGCCCCGCCTCTACTAGCCATTTATACAATTAACATGGCAACAAGAATCGCTTAGCTTTCATTTCGCCTCAGCTTAGTAATGCGATGTCGATTACTAATAGACTCGACAACCATGAACTCGACCTTGCTCATTTCCTGGGTAAGTGGTGCTAAATTTCCAACCACTCAATTCATTTATTTCAATAAGGTTCTAAACTTTCTTGTTCACTTCAGTATTCAAATCCCTAAGGTCATCGATCCTAACCTTAGCATTTAATTCTTTTCCCATACGCATTTCACCATGCATATAATTTTCTAATGCGAATCACGCGCAATCACGACATTTCAATTGGTTATAACCTAATACAAAGATTCTAAGGCATAATCACATGTTCTCGAGACACTAATCACACATAACCCAGTGTATTCGCGAATTAGTTTTGCATTTAAATGTTGTTTTCAATAAATTTTATTTTCTAAAATTTTATTTTTGAAAATTTTATTTTTCGAAAATTTTATCAAAATTTATTTGATTTTATTTGATTTTATTTGAATTTAATAAATATTATTATTCATTATTTTTTTTTTCAAAAAATTTTATTTTACAATGAATAGTGTTCGTTTATACTTCAGGAAAAACGAGTCAAAACGGGTCCAAAACCGAGCTGAATCAGCTGTGTGCACAGTTGCACCAAATCGGCCCAACCGGCCCCACCACAAGACTCCATCCAACACTTCAGCCACACCCAGCCACACAGCCACGTCAGCCGCAGCTCACCCAGGCGCTCGTGACGCTCGCGCTTTCAAGGCGCTTCGCTGCCGCTGCTGCCAAGGCGCTTCGCCGCTGCTGCGACCGGCAAGGCTTCGCGAGTTCGCTCGCTGGCTTCAAGGTTGCCCACGCACGCAATGGCCGCTACGCTTCGCTGCGCGCTTCGCGCTTACGCTGTTTTCGCACAAGACAAGGCGCGCCACGCCAGCAGAGGATACTAAAGAGTTTGGCCTGGGCCACAGCCGCGAAAAGCGTTGCTGCAATTTGTGGCTATGGCGCGCTTTTTTGTTCTTACAATATAGAGATATCTTAACGTGATTGCAGAATACAATAAGCTAAATAATGATTCAAGAATATTAATTTCCACCCTATTGTAATACAACCCAAGCATCTACAAGCTTTCATTCTCCTTCCAGAATACAAAACCCAGATGTAATACAATTTTTTCTTTTCTCTCATTAATACAAACTGCAAGAGTCTCTCTGTACCCTCGCACCAAAAATTTTCGTTTCATTATAAATGATATTTTTTTTCATTTATTCCAAAAATTGGAAAAATCTCTAAAAATCACTAAAATCATTTTTTTTTGACACCTCAAAAACAAATTTATAAAATTATTTCCATTTTCTTCAATTTTTTCATAATTTGTAAAATCTTAGAAAATTACTTTTCTCCTTTCTCTAACCAATAAATTTATAAATTTATTTTCTTTTCCAAGCCACCCAAAATTTTTCTCCACTAAATAAATTTATAAAAATTTATTTTATTTTCTTCCATTTTCTTAGCTTTAAAATTTCTTCACTTTCCAACATCCCAAACAAATTTAGAAAATTTATTTTATTTAATTTTCACACAATGCTACACTCAGAAACCTTAAAAATTATATTTCTTCACCACTAAACCAAATAAATTATGAATTTATTTTGTTTATTTCCTTGGTTCAAGTTTACACACTGTAAACACCCAAAACGTTCCACACATCATCCTATGCTATCAACCAAGCATATCACTCATAAAATTCCAATCACATAACACCTACAATTCATGTTATGCACAACCAAGCATGCCATTCTCACAAAATCCAATCACACAAAAACACACCAACATGATGCAGCATCCTAGTGTTGTCCCAGGATTTCCTAGGATCCCCCACATCTACATATCATCAAACCACACTCAGTGGTGATGGATACCCTAACCCGAGCTCCCCAGGTACAGATACAAGCCCATACAAGCCGTGACGCCCAAACTCGGTCCGTTGACTCACCGTCAACCCGGGCTGAATACAAGTGGAGGTCGTTACCCGACTAATTTTTAGAAAATCTGCAGTCTCTTGTACGGGGAGCTCTACCCAACATGTTAACTCAGATAACCTCAAGATGATCTCGTCTCCAAACAACAATATATGCAATATTGTGACGCCCAAAACCCGGGGTCCGTTGATCACCCGTCAACCTACAATATAGTGGATGCTCCGTTACCCGACGCCACTTAGAGTAACTGCAGAGTCTCTCGTACGAGGAGCCCACCAAATACATAACCCGTAATATCCCGCCCCAAGCACCAATAAATGCAGATAATCCTAACATGAGTAAAATGCCCTCGGGGCTCATAAACCAATACTCATAAAAATCAATTATCATAACTATTCTTCAATTATCTCCCAATAATTCAATAGTTATCATAATTTTTATTTTATACAAACATATATTAAAATCTACAATTCTAATACATATGTTATGTCCAAAAGAACCATCAATAATAAACCGGCTTCTTCCAAAATCATCAACCTCAAAATGAGTTGTCCTCGAGCACTCTCTGCACTAAATATGTGTCCTGACCACTGCGAGCTAGTCAAAGAGACCACCCATGGCTACTCACTACCTAAGTGCAAGGCGATGTCTAAAGTAAACACACACCAAGTAAATACATGATCCACTTCATCGTCTACATGATCACCCCATGTCACGAGTCCATCACCACTCACACTCGCTCTAAGCCACGCGATGAGAAAATAATCATTTTCAAAACAAAACTTTTGTTCTGAAAATATATCATCGGGCGATCTGGTAAAAGCAATTAACTACCCTCCTGAAAGTGAATTGGTCAGTGAGCTTCCAAATACCATGGTCCTCATCCGCGGATCCGCCGCCCATCTCCCAACCCAATTCTCCTAATATCATCATTTGAAATTCCTTCGCAACTACATCCGCTTTTATAAAAATACCTTGTCATGCACTCACACCTAACTCTAGGTTACCCAAAGGCATGAAAATGCATTATGCCATTTTCAAAACCATTTACACAATATGTCAATATGCATATTTTCTCAATCAACTACAATTACACTTATACACTTAACACATCACTCACATCACCCAATGTAGCCTCAATTTCCTGAGCAACTCATAATCATTTCCACGGCTTATAACACAATTCTAATTCCATGTAATTGTGGCCATTGAACTAACACATTAAAATAATGTCTTAACCTCTGGGCTTCCACACATAGTCGCTCATTCAAGCCACACCATTTCAAGCACACAACACATGGACACCATCCATTTCACACAAACCCGGACTATTTTTACAAATCCCAAAATAGAGCAGCGGGCTGTCCATGGCAGCCCACACTTCCTAGCATCGGTTCCTCTGATGGAACCGATTTCCATTCCCAATTCCGGTCTCCTAATCACCAAAGCACAATTTATTCAATAAATTATCACAAAACACCCCAATTCAGCCCCCAAACAGGGAAGTGGCTAATCACGCAGCCCACTCATCCTACATCGGTTCCAATTTTTTTGAAACCGATTTCCATAGCTATTCCTGCCTCATGCATACCAACATAGAATTTAATACACAATTTAACACAACAGCCCACACATTTGACTGTCACTTTACACCTGGCACCTAAAATCTTCCAGGCCACCTGTCCCATGTTTTGGGACTGAGTCCCACGCCCATCCCGGCCTTTTCCATACAAATACATGATTTAAAGCCAAAATTTGAATTAAAGACACCCAAACAGCCCCCCTAATTTCTGCGCCTCTGATGGTGGAAAATCCCTAAGAAATTCTAACACCCTGGCCCCATGTTCGACCGATCAAACGGCCTCTCACGGCCTCAAACCAACCGAAACATGGAAAAACCCTTAAAATGGGAATAAAAACCCAAGTAGGGAGAAAATCCTACCTCTTGGAGTTTGTCAAAACTCGCAAATCCGGGGTCCACGCGTGCAGCCCCGCTCCGCGGCAGAACGCTTCCCTCTTGCTCGCCGAACCAACTGGCCCGATCGCGTGTATTTCTAGAGAGAAGTCCTCTCTCTCTCTAAAATCCTCTCAAACCTAAAGCTACTGCATCCACCGAAATTTCACGTTTTGGGTCTAATCTTTGATTTGGAGAAGAAGACTATGTTCTATTTTATCATTTAGTCATTAACATTAAAAAAATGACCTTTATGTCCCTCTTTCTCGTATTTGCTATTCTAAGCACTATCTCTACTGGCCCATTTTCATCATTTCTTGACTCATACCACTTATGGTACATGAGTACTTGTTATATGCGCCTTTCGTCGCATCGAAAAACGATTTACGGCACCCGAAATGCGATGCCTCGAAAAACGTGTCAACTCCGACTGTTTCAGAAAATTACGAAATTTTACGTGTCAACTAGATTTCGCGAGACGATTCCAACGGTGCAATCCGTTTCATCATCCGAGATCTAGAGAATTAATTACGGATTTTTAACCGTAATTAAAATTTTGTAATCAAAATTACGTTTTAACCGTATATACATCTATATATATAGATATATAGATTTTATATATCTATATATATATATATAGATATATATAGATATGTATATATCTATATAGATATATCTATACATCTATATATAGATATGTATATACATCTATATATATATATATATATATATATATATATAGATAATTATATATATATATATATATATATATATATATATATATATATATATATATATATATATATATATATATATATATAGTTATCTATATATATAAATATATAAATCTATATATATCTATATATATAAGCTCATATATATAAATCTATATATATAGATGTATATAGATATATCTATATAGATATTTATATATAGATTTATATATATTTATATATATATATATATAGATATATATATAGATATGTATATATCTATATAGATATATCATATACTATCTATATATAGATATGTATATACATCTATATATATATATATTTATATATATATATGATATATAATCGTGACGCCCCTCCAAAACTCCGTAACCGCTGATTCACCCGCCAACCTCATGGAATACAAGTGATGTCGGGTTACCCGACACCACTTCGTAAAATCGGGCGCAGTCTCCTTTGTACGGAGCTCTACCCAAATACACCTCAGATAAACCCGCATATCCGTCCCAAACAATCCAATATATGCAATATAATCCCAACATGAGTAAAATGCCTCGGGTCATAAACCAATAATACTATAAAAACATACCAACTATTCCCCCACCATTCCCAATAATCCATATAGTTGATTTATTGACTTTTATACAAACATATATTAACATTTACAAGACTAATACATGTATGTCCAAAACATCGTCATGCTAAACCGCTTCTTCAAAATGGATTGTCTCGAGCGCCCTTCAGACCAAATATAAAGGGTCCCACGACGGGTGAGCTAAAGCCCGCAGGAGAATCGCCCCAAGTGGGCTACCACCACCCAAGGCAAAGGTAATGTCTAAAGTAAAACACACCAAGTAAATACACGATCCTACTTGAATGTCTACATGATTACCCCATGTCACGAAACTCACCGACTCACTCACACTGCTTCAAGCCACTTATAGAAAATAATCATTTTCAAACAAACTTGTTCTGAAAGATACCACCAAGATTCCTGGCAAAGCATGACCATCCAGGTGAATTGGTTGGTGAGCCCAAATACCATGGTCCTCATCCGGCGGATCCGTCAGTCTATCTCCCAACCCAATTCTCCCAACATCCTTCAAATCTTCTTTCGCAACCATATCCGCTTTTATAAAATACCTTGTCATGCACTCACACCTAACTCTAGGTTACCTGAAGGCATATGAAAATGCATTATGCCATTTTCAAAACCATTTACACAGACAATATGCATATTTTCAATCAATCACAATTACACTCATGTAATTTAACACATCACTCATCACCCAATGTAGCTCACTGAAAGCAACCTATAATCATTTCCAATGGCTTATAACACAATTCTAATTCCATGTAATTGTGTCATTTAATCCACATTAAATAATGTCTTAACCTATCTAGTTCCATTGACACATCGTCATTCAATCTACCCAATTTTCATGCCAAAATTACACGGGCCTTTGGGCGGCCATTTCACAAACCCGGACTGCTTAAGGGGCCCCAAACAGGTGCTGGCTGTCCACGCAGCCCACACTTCCTGCACCGTCTCCTCTGATGGAACCGATTTCCATTCCCAATTCCGGCCTCCTAATCACCAAAGCATAATTATTCATTAAATTATCACAAACAACCCAATTCAGTCCACAAATGCGGGAAGTGGGTCAAGCCCACCGGGCAACTCCATCATCCTACATCTACCAATCTTGAAACCGATTCATAGCTATTCCCCGTCTTTATTCACTTCAAGCATGGTTTAAAGCAATTTTGGTGAATTAAACACCCAAACAAGCCCCACTGATTTTCCGGGCTTCACGATTGTCCTAAAAGTCTCCAAAATTCTGACACCAAGTCCCATGTTTTGGGACCGATCAAGCGGCCCAATCCCGGCATTTTTCCATACAAACACATGCATTTTAATGCAAAATCTGGAATTTACAAGACCCAAACAGCCCCTAATTTTCTGGGCAGTCACGGAGGTGAGAAAAATCACCAAGAATTTACCACCGTCCTGGCCTGGGACCGATCAAACTGCCCCTCACGCCTCAAACCAACCGAACATGGAAAACCCTAAAATGGGACAAAACGCAAGTAGGGAGAAAATCACCCTCTTGAGTTAAGCCAAAACTCAGAATCCGGGGTCCACGTTGTCTCCGCTCAGAACAAATTCTTCCCTTTCTGGTCTGTCGACCGCCAACTATTGATTCATCAGATTTTAGAGAGAAGTTTTCTCTAAAGCACTCCTCTCAAAATGGTGGCTGCTGGATTTCTGGTTTCCATTTCAATGTTTTTGCCATAGGTCTTTGAAGGAGAAGAAACACTATTTCCTCGTTTTGTCATCTAGTCACTTGAATCAACTCGAAAATGACCATTTTCGTCTCCCCATTCCTGTGATTTGATATTCGGCACTACCCCGGTCGTCCATTTTCACCATTTCTCTACTCATACCACTTATGGTACTTGAGTACATGCTCTATGCGCCGCCGTGACTTCCAAAACAAGCACACACCCGAACCGCGATGCCTTTGAAAACGTGTAAATTCGACCGCCTCGAAAATTACGAAATTTTACTGTTAATCAGATTTCTACAGATCATTCCAAATCTAGACAATCCGCTTGCCATCCGGAGATCAGAGAATAAATTACGGATTTTTAACCTAATTACAATTTTCAGAATCGAAATTACGATTTTGCCATTATTCCAGAATTGAAATTTCTGGTCTTACATTCTCCTCTCTTAAAAGAATTTCGTCCCAAATTCCACGCACATACACATCCAACTGATGTATGCAAACCTTACCGAACTCCAAGACCGGCTCGTATGATGATCCTGGCTTAAGGTCACGACATCGATAACCCGATGGTTGTCATCTCATCCATGCTCAAGCCCTACACATCAACAACCAACATGTCTGGCTTCACCCTAAGGTCCACTACGCTCACACAAGGCAACTCGATCTCTAAAAGTCAAAATCTCTCCTACCTCCCAGTGGGGAAGAATCTTCCATCATATTACGGCTTTCTAAAGGCTTCAACTCTATGCCAAGTCGTGAGTTTAAAATGATTCAAACCTATCACACAAGATGGCTTAATGAATGAACATGATGCATCAACTTAAAACACTACGCTAGTCAACACCATGTATAGAGACGCACCCTCGCATATCCGAATTAACTAACGCCGCCTCAGACCATGAGATCTCTCGCTTCCTAGACAATCTCGCCTCATATGTCCAGCCGCGGCAATGGTAACACGTCATCTCGCCCCAACGACCTCGAACTCTCGACCAGAAATCCCGTGGTCGACCTCGACCTATGCTCCACCCCGTCTACGGGTCTGGCCCGCGGGCTACTAAGTGCCAGCTGCGGGCATCCCCGACCGAGCATCGATCCTCCGACCCATTTGTATGGGAGTAAACCATCCCGTAGCTGCCCCGTCCCATGGCTTGGATCGGGATCGCACCAATCTCAAAACACTGATCCCCCCCGTCTCTGGCAATCCTCCTCATATGTCCGGATGCCGGCAATGGTAGCATACCATCCGCACATCCCCCCGACCGCAACCTCACTACCATCGATGACGGATCAAGTGTCCCATAACCCCGATTCCCCGCTTCGTGGACAATCCTGGCTGAAGTGTCCGTGCCGCCGACAAATACCACATCATCTCGCCGCTCGACTAATCGCTCCCATACCCGCCTGGTCCCTTGATGACCCCGCCCCGGCCCCGATATTCCTTGCGGAAATGAAGTCTTCGCTTTCTGACCGAAGAAGATGGCCTCCTTCCTCTTAGTACCAACACCCATATTCGATGCTCTCGCCATCCACTCCTCCATCTCTCGCCTAGTGGAGGTCGATGTACGCTTCAAGCTACCAAGATCGTCAGATCTTGTACTGCCTCACTATTGCACATGCTTCAGGCGAGCAATGCAGAATCACATCCCGGTACGGCCTCGCAAAGGCCTCGTTGATCAAAAGCCGACGGCTGGTCAATTGTCTATGGTGCCCGACTAATACCAAAGGGATCTAATTCTACATCCTCAGCCTCCTCTACCTGCCATCTACACAATCAACATGGCAGTCAATAAACAATACAGTATCTCCAAGGCATAAACACAGCCTCGAGACACTAATCATACACATAGCTCAGTGTATACGCAACCAATTTTGCATTTAAAATATTGGTTTTCAACAAAATTTTATTTTCAAAAATTTTATTTTTGAAAATTTTATTTTTCGAAATTTTTTTATCAATTTTTATCAATTTTTATTTGATTTAATTTAATAATTATTTTTTTTTTTCTAAAATTTATTTTTACAATGAACAAGAGTTCATTAGGTGACCTGTAAAAAATACCGAGTCAAACCGACTTAAAACTGAGTCAACCGAGCCGGGTGCATCGGTAAAACAATCCCGTCTACCGACCAACCAAAGACGCCTGTAACTGGCCACATGTGCACGCCCCGGGGCACGCCCAGCCGCGCGCCCGCGCGCCCACGCCAGGCGCCGGCGCGCCCCGCGCCGCGCGCCGTGCCGCCCGCCGCCGCCGCGGCGCCTCAAGGCCACGCCCCCGCGCCGTCATTTTGGCGCGCCCAGCCTCTGGGCCGCCTGGGCCGCCTGGGCCGCCAAGGTGTCTCGCGCCGCAGCCCCGCGCGCCGTGCGCCCGCAAAGACGCCCACGCCAGGTTGCCACGACTCATACGCCCCGCACGCCCGCACCTACCGCGGCGCCTGGGGCGCCCGCCCGCCGCCGGCAGCCCAGCCCACCATGCTCAATGGGCAAAGAGCTCCATTTGTGTTCTCGTACCAAAAAATTTTTTTCCTTTTTTTTTTTTTTTTCATTTCTTTCAGCCACTGGAAAATACCAAAAAAAAATATATATTTATTTATTTTCTTTCATTTTCCGGTAACCCAATAAATTTATTAAAATTTATTTCATCTATATTATTATTATTATTATTTTTTTTCATTCCTCAACAAACCAAATAAATTGCTTAAATTTATTTTACTTATTTTCGTCTAGCCATACATTGTAAACTCCAAGGTTTGTTTTCCAACATGCCTACGCGCTTATCTACCTAAGCACAATAAACATTCACATCACACATACCATGTCAAACACACCAAACATACATTCAACCATTCATCAATCCAGATCACACACAAAACACGCCGTTGGCCCTAGTTTTGTTCCTGTGCCATTCCTAGGGTAATCTCATACCTAAACCGAACATCGAACCACACCTAGCGGTGATGTTCTTATCTCTTAAAGATTATGGCCTAAGCTCCAAATCCTCCATCCATAGGCTTCCACCTACCTGTCTCCACATCAAACCACCTTAACATGGATACCCAAACCCGAGCTCCTAGGTATTCGTGATACCTAAGCTCGATACTGCCGTGACGCCCAAAACCCGGGGTCCGCTTGATTCACCACAACCCGCTGACAAAGAAGCGGATGCCCGGTTACCCGACACCACTGTAAAACTCCAGAGTCTCCTTTGTGTACGGAGCTCTACCCAAATACAATTCTTGTATAAACCCGCATATCCCTGGGCCCCAAACAATCCAATATATGCAATATAATCCCAACATGAGTAAAAATGCCTCTGGGCCTTTCCTATAAACCAATAATATTATAAAACATACCAACTATTCTCCAATTATCTCCCCAATAATCTATAGTCGATTTACACTTTATACAAACATATATTAACATTTACAAGACTAATACATGTATGTCCAAAAACATCAAGCCACAAACCGGCTTCTTCAAATGGATTGTCTTCTCGAGCGATCCTCAGACTCGAAATATAAAGGGGGTCCTGACGACCAGGGTGAGCTAAAGCTCAGTAGAGAATCGGCCTAAGTGGGCTACTCACCACCTAAGTGCAAAGGGCAATGTCTAAAGTAAACACACACCAAGTAAATACATGATCCTACTTGAATGTCTACATGATTACCTTACGTCACGAGTCCTCAATCGACCCACCACTCCTCGCTCTAAGCCACGTATGAGAAAATAATCATTTCAAAACAAAACTTTTGTTCTGAAAAATATACTACCGGGCGACTGCAAAAGCATGGGACTACCCTCCGAGGTGAATTGGTCGTGAGCTCAAACGCCATGGTCCTCATCCGGGCGACCGTCAGCCCATCTCCCAACCCAATTCTCCGAATATCATCCTTCAAATTCCTTCGCAACCATATCCGTTTTTATAAAAAATACCTTGTCATGCACTCACACCTAACTCCTAGGTTATCTGAAGGCATATGAAATGCATTATGCCATTTTCAAAACCATTTACACAATATGACAATATGCATATTTTCAATCAGTTCATAAACATACTCCATGGGACTTAACACATCACTCATCACCCAATGTAGCTCACTGAGCAACTCATAATCATTTCCACGGCTTATAACACAATTTAATTCCATGTAATTGTGTCATTTAACTACACATTAAAATAATGTCTTAACCTATCTAGTTCCACACACATCAATACCAATTCACCCAATTTTCATGCCAAAATACACGGGCCTTTACGGCCATTTCACACAAACCCGGATCGCTTACGCCCCAGTTAGGCTGTCCACGTGGCAGCCCATTACCTTCCTGCACCACCCTTCTGATGGAACCGATTTCCATTCCCACCCGGTCTCCTAATCAATAAAGCATAATTTATTCATTAAATTATCACAAAACAAATTCCAATTCAGTCCACAAATAGCACGCTCCACGCGCAGCCCACTATCCTACATCGGCCCAATTTTTGAAACCGATTTCCATAGCTATTCCCGGTCTTTATTCACTTCAAGCATGGTTTAAAGCAATTTTGGTGAATTAAAAACACCCAAACAGCCCACTGATTTTCTGGGCTTCACGGATTGTCCTAAAAGTCTCCAAAATTCCCACAATTCAAGTCCCATGTTTTGGGACCGATCAAGCGGCCCAATCCCGGCATTTTTCCATACAAACACATGCATTTTAATGCAAAATCTGGAATTTACAAGACCCAAACAGCCCCTAATTTTCTGGGCAGTCACGGAGGTGAGAAAAATCACCAAGAATTCCTAACAATTCGGTCCCATGGTTTGGGACCGATCAAACGGCCCCTCACGGCCTCAAACCAACCGAAACATGGAAAAACCCTTAAAAATGGGAATAAAACGCAAGTAGGGAGAAAATCCACTCTTGAGTTGTCAAACCGCAACCGGGGTCCACGCTACATCCGCCACAGAGAACAACTTCCCTTCTGTCTGGCCGACCGCCAATCCGCCATTCCATCGTATTTTTAGAGAGAAGTTTCTCTCTCTAAAGCAATTCTCTCAAAAATGGTGGCTGCTGGATTTCTGGTTTCCATTTCACGTTTTTGCCTAGGTCTTTTGAAGGAGAAGAACACTATTTCCTGTTTTGTCATCTAGTCACTTAAATCAACCTTGAAAATGACCATTTTGTCCCTCTATTCCCAGATTTGATATTCGGCACTACCCCGGTCGTCCATTTTCACCATTTCTCTACTCATACCACTTATGGTACTTGAGTACATGCTCTATGCGCCTTTCGTCGCATCGAAAACGCTTTACTTCAAGATCCAACCGCGATGCCTTGAAAACGTAAATTCGACGTCTCTCGAAAATTACGAAATTTTACGTGTTTTAATTCAGATTTTCGAGATTCCATCTCCAACTTTACAATCCGCTTCGCCATCCGAGATCTAGAGAAATAAATTACGGATTTTTTAACCGTAATTACAATTTTGTAAATCGAAATTACTTATTTGGCATTATTCCGTAAATTGAAATTTCTCGTCTTACATATACATATATATATATATATATATATATATATATATATATATATATATATAGTTATCTATATATATAAATATATAAATCTATATATATAGATGTATATAGATATATCTATATAGATATTTATATATAGATTTGGTATATTATATATATATATAGATATCGCATATATAGATTTATATATTTATATATATATATATATATATATATATTTATATCTATTTATAGATATATAATCTATATATTATTATCTATATATATATATATAGATATATAAAATCTTATACATCTATATATATAGATATGTATATACATCTATATATATAGATATATAGATTTTATATATCTATATATATATATATAGATATGTATATATATATATATAGATACATATATATATAGATATCTATATATATAGATATATAGATATCTATATATAGATATATAGATATTTATATATATATATATATATTTATATATATATATATATATAGATATCTATATATAGATTATATATCTATATATATATCTATATCTATTTATATATATATATATATAAATTATATATATATATAAATAGATATAGAGAGTAGAGAGCAGCAGAGTATATATATATATATATATATATATAGTATAATATATATAGTCTATATATAAATATTATATAGTTATTTTATAGTTATCTATATATATAGATATATACATATTTTTATATATAGATAACTATATATATATAGTTATCTATATATATAAATATGTATATATCTATATATATAGATGTATATAGATATATCTATATAGATATTTATATATAGATTTATATATATTTATATATATATATATATATAGATATCTATATATAGATATATAAATCTGGAAACCTCAAACCTCAAATAGTATATAAGGCTGGAAACCTCAAACCTCCTGAACCCACTAAGTGGTGTTTATACAGGAAACCCGTTGCTACAACGCCGCCGTACTTTTGAAGATTTACTGTTACTCTGCTCAAAATTTTAATATTTACTGTTCAAATCATATGTTCAAATTGTTTAAAGGTTGCTTGTGTGGTCCCTGTGAGTTGTATCGTAGCCAAGTTCTTGCAAATTTTGATTAAATTTATATTTGTATTCTTTCAAAGTAATTATGATTCCACATTAGCGTTGAGCAATTTTGTTGTATCCGTTTGGTCACCATATAAATCCTGAAGTGAGGCCTGGTCCCTTACAGGTCCCACTAAGTGTAGAATCTAAATCATCAGAGAAAGGGTAGAAATGTCAAATTTATCAAAAAATTTGTAGGTACTAGTTCGAAAATGTATCAATTCATCCGTAATAGATGTTAACTTAGACAAATACAAGAAAACACTCCACCAATTTGAAAACAAACTCGTCTGCTTCTTATAGAAGATCGGGGAACAGTGACATCAAAATCGGGAAATGCCTAAACAAAACATAAAAGAACTATACAAAATAGGAACTTTTGAATTTAAAAAAGATTATAGGATCAAAATCTCTGAAAATACACATTCAATAGGTTCTGAGACAGAAACTATTGAACTTTTAGATCTTAAGGATCTAGAACAAATTCAAAATTCTTCATATAGGAGCTATCCAAGTAGCAGCCAAACCCTTAACCAGATTAGGGTTAGACAAACCTATATGTATATGTCTGCGTGATGCTAGACATAACAAATTCCAGGATTCCCTTTGTGGTTAATGGAAACAAATACATCGTTGACTGTGTATTTCACCGCTATCCAAACTTTGAGTTTGGATCGCATGAATGATAAGAGCATTCATAAAGCCTCGACTCTAAACATTCAAACTCAAAACTATGATATGGATCCCGCATCCAGAACATACTTATAGCATATTGCAGTATACTATAAAGTAATGACTTCAAAGAGGTCAACCCAAATCGCTTCTTTCGTCCTCACTAAACATTAATTTGGCAAGCAAATGAAAAACTCAACAAATATAATTCCAAACCTATTCCATGGGAATGTTTAACACAATCCTCCGAATGGAATTTCAACAACCCAGCTCCAAACCAATTGAACAACCAAACTATTATCCATAATAAGATGGACAAGGAAATGTTCAAATTAATTCAGCCAAGAAAAGAAAATCTACCAAGGATCATATTCCTCGTGAAGGTATTCTAATTTTATTTAGAAGTTAGAACTCCTTTCTGTAAGACTAACAATTAGTCAAACTTAAATCTAGAAGAAGTAGATTATCTATCCACCATTCCGCATTTAAAATATACAAGGATCGAATCCAAACATTCAAAATTCTCCGTGATAGGTCTCCAACATTTTCAAATGATGTCACTAAATGATGAGCCTCACTTTCAACATGATGACAAAGCAGAGAATTTGTTTGAAAGATAAAAGAATATTTAAGAAAAGAAATAAAATCTGAAGAACATAAAGAAAAAGGCAAATGGTTTTTCTCAAAATTATCTCAAGAAACAAAAGAGAAATTTAGAGAACAATGGTATCAAACTATGGAAACAATGGAAATGAATATTCCAATGTCTACATATTTTGATATTTATGCCGCAAATAATCAACAAAATATCCTTTTTCACAATAAACATGTTCCTGTTGAATGGAAGTCTAATACTACTTCTGAAAAGAAGATAGTATCAACTCATCCTCCTGGGAAGAAATAAAATAAAAGCTCATGTGTTGAAATAATAGCTCACCTTTCAAACAGATTGATACAAAAGAAGATGAAAACAGATGACAAAATTAAAAAGATATAAAAGGTATTCAACAACAAAACAATTTTACAAATCAACCTTAGGAACACTTTCTACTCAATTAAATAGAATAGAAAGTAAATACTTCACAAAAAATTACAAACCTGAAAAGGAAGAAAAAGAAGAAAAACAAGAAAGTCTTATATTCAAACCAATAAAACCCCTTAAATTAGGAGGTAACAAAAATAATGACGAATTAATAAGACTTCTAACTCAAAAATTAGCAGGTATAGAAATAAAGATCCTCTTGTTCTGTAAGTCAAGTAAATTTTTATGTGGAACAGAAACAAGTTCAATTGCTTTTGAAAACTTATTGAAAATTTACAAACTTCCGAGCAAAGATATGATGAATGGAATGTAATGCTTTGGCCTCAAAAATGCTCCTTCGTAATTTCAAAATATGATGAATGAAATATTTAATGAATACACTAGATTTTCTATTGTATAAATTCATGATGTTCTCATATTTTTAAATTCCTTGAAGAGCATTTCAACATTTAAAAATTTTTCAAAAAATTGTAAGAGATAATGGTTTGCAATCTCAAGAATAAAATAAAATTGTTTCAAACAAATATTAGGTTTTTAGGTTTGATATTCATCAAGGTCAAATAAAAGCCTTATACAAAGAGCAATAGATTTTGCAAACAAATTTCGATGAAATCAAAGATAAAACACAAGCATAAAGGTTTTGTGTAGCCTTAATTATGTAGTCGTAGTTCTACTCAAACCTTAGGATTTTAATTGCCTTATTTCAAAGGCTAAAGAGTAAGTCCTTTAATTGTCCGAGGAACATACCTGTGTAGTCAAACAAGTCAAAATTGTGTTAAGGAACTCCCGCTGTATCCTTCACCCTCGAAGCCTTCCTATCATGTAGACAGATGCCTCAAACATAGGATATGGTGGAATCTTTTAAAAACAAGATTTTCAAAATAAAATTTCAATTGTTAGATTTCACTGCTCGAGTGTCCACATTTGAATTATTCAATCTAAGCAGAAAGAAATTTTAGAGCCATTGTTTTATGCATTCAAAATTTCAAAGTGATGTTTTAACAAGAAATTTCTTTTAAGAGTTGATCGCAGTTACAAAAGAGATTTTATTGAAAAAGATGTTCCAAAATCTAGTTTCAAACAGATTTTTGCCAGATGGCAAGCTATTTTATCTGCTTGATTTTGAAATTGAATTTATCAAAGGATCTTCAAATGTTTTACCTGATTTCCTTTCACGGGAATTTTTACAGGGAAAATGAGCAGTCAAAAGCCAGATCCTATCAAACCCACTTCAAAGGCCTCTTATGCAATGAAAAGGCCTCAAACTTCAAATTTCAAACCCAAATCAAGTCAGTCTCGGGGAAAACCCTCAACCCTTCATTCCAAACTCCAAAATTCGCTTACCAAACAAAAGAGCAAAAAAATGTTACTATTAAATTTAGAACCCGATCATATATCGCTTCGTGAGATTGAGACTGCAAGATTTTTCAGTAAAATGAAAAGTATTTCGCCTAATGAGCACTAAACTCAAGTTCTACGAATTTATCCCTCGTAGATACTGAGTTTCGCATAAATTTCTCATATCATGAACCCCGAGGGTAATGATATTGCTTACTCAAAATGCAAAATTTTAAAGGTCTAAATTAAGATCGTCAAAATATTTTGTCTATAAAAGATTTTCTCGAAAGCATTTAATTTCAAACTTTACTTTATGACTACAAAAATGCTTGGTACCATATGTTTTGTATCGTGTGCCAAAAACTCATTCCCGGTTCTTTAACCTAAATGAAAAGTCTTAAAAATCTTTCCAAATTGGTTTCAGATTGCATTTCTTATGGAGCTAATCCAAATATTTTCTGTCCGAAATAACTAAAGTTTTGATTATTTTAAAGCAAATCAGGAAAGCTTTTTCCCTACTCGGAAATTGCTATTCACTTACTTGTTCTCACCGAGAATCCATCGATTCTTGTTGGATATACATATCTTATATATATAGATGTATATAGATATATCTATATAGACATATATATATATATATAGATATGTATATATCTATAGATATATTCTTATATATTATCTATATATATATATATATATATATATATATATATATATATATATATATATATATATATATATATATATATATATATATATGTATTTATATATCTATATAAATCTATATAGATATATAGATATCTATATATAAAAATATATATATAGATATTCTATATATAGATATGTATATATCTATAGTAGATATATCTATATACATCTATATATAAAGATAATTATATATATAGATATATATATATTTATATATATATAGATAACTATATATATGTATATATATATATATATATATATATATAGATATATATATATATATATATATATATATATACATATATATATATATATACATATATATATATATATGTATATCTATATATATATATATAGTTATCTATATATATAAATAGTGTATATATCTATATATATAAATCTATATATATAGATGTATATAGATATATCTATATAGATATTTATATATAGATATATATATGACTATAAATATAGATATGTATATACATCTATATATAGATATATACATATTTATATATATAGATAACTATATATATATATATATATATATATATAACTATATATATAGTTATCTATATATATAAATATGTATATATTTATATATATAGATGTATATAGATATATCTATATAGATATATACATATATATATATATAGGATATCTATATATATAGATACCTTGTTCTTTTCATACCAAACGCATTCTGAATAGAAAACAAAGATATGGCTTCCTTACCATATGAAAAGATTTCTCGAAAAACAAATTCCTACAAAGACTCATTCAAATGAGTCCTGAACTCCTTGAATATTGCAAAAAAGAGATTAATGACCTCTTAAATAAAAAACTAATAAGACCAAGTCATTCACCATGGAGTTGTGCAGCTTTTTATGTCCAAAAGGCTTCAGAACTTGAAAGAGGAACTCCAAGGTTAGTGATCAATTATAAACCATTGAATAAAGTCCTACAATGGATTAGGTATCCAATACCTAATAAAAAGGATTTAATCAAAGGATTTATAATACACAATATTTTCAAAATTCGATATGAAATCTGCTCGCAAATCCAAATAAAACCAGAAGATAGTGGGTACAAAACCGCATTTACGCTCCACTTGACATTATGAATGGAATGTAATGTCATTGCCTCAAAAATGCTCCTCGTAATTTCAAAATATGATGAATGAAAGGATGCAATGAATACACTAGGATTTCTATTGTATACATTGATGATGTTCATATTTTCAAATTCTTGAAGAGTATTTCAAATATTTAAAAATTTTTTAAAAAATTGTAAGAGATAATGGTTTAGTAATCTCTCGCAACAAAAATAAAATTGTTTCAACAAATATTAGGTTTTAGGATTTGACATTCATCAAGGTCAAATAAACCTATACAAAGAGCACAGAATTTGCTAACAAATTTCCCGATGAAATCAAAGATAAAACACAGCTACAAAGGTTTTTAGGTGTACTTTTAATTATGGTGGGCTTTTAGTTCTACCCAAAACCTTAGGATTTTAATTCAAGCCTTTGATTTGAAGGTTAAAGAAAGTCCTTACCTTGGTCTGAGTGAACACCCAGTAGTCAACAAGTCAAAACTAAAAGTTAAGGAACTTCTCGCTTAGGCATCCTTCACCTTAAGCCTTTCCTATCATAGAGACAAGATGCCTCAAACATAGGATATGGGGAATCTTAAAACAAGATTTTCAAACAAAATTTCAATTGTTAGATTTCATCTCTAGTGTTCGAGTGGTCCACAATTGAATTATTCATCTAAAAGAAATTTTAGCCATTGTTTTATGCATTCAAAATTTCAAAGTGATGTTTTAACAAGAAATTTCTTTTAAGAGTCAGACAGTAAAGAAAAGAAATTTTACAAAAGATGTTCAAAATCTAGTTTCAAAACAAGATTTTACGATGGCAAGCTTTATTTTATCTCGTTCTGATTTTGAATCAATTTATTAGCTGATCTGCAAATGTTTACCCGATTTCCTTTCACGGGAATTTTTACAGGAAATGATGGTGCAAAGCCGATCCTATCAATCCCACTTCAAAGGCCTCTTATGCAATATGAAAAGGCCTCAAACTTCCAAATCTCCTTGAAACCTGAAATCGCTTCAAGTCTCGGGAAATCCTCATCCCTTTCCAAACTCAAAATTTGCTTACCAAACAAAAGAGCAAAATGTTAATACAAATTTTAGAACCTGATCATATATCAGTTTCTGGTGAGATTGAGATCAAAAAGATTTTTCAAAATGAAAAGTATTTCAGTTCCAATGAAATACTCAAAACCCGTAAGTTCTACGAATTTATCCTCGTAGATACGGAGTCTGTACAAATTTCTCATATCATGAACCCTGAGGGTAATGATATTGCTTATTCAAAATGCAAAATTTTAAAGGTCTTAGTTGAAAAGATCGGGGTCAAAATATTTACTCATGATTTTCTCGACATTTCACCTCAAACTTTTGATTTTTATGACTACAAAATGCTTGGTACCATATGTTTTGTATCAAAGCCAAAACTCATTCCCGGTTTTAACCTTGAATGAAAGTTCAAAAAATCTTTCCAAATTGGTTTCTGTGATTGGTATTTATGGGAGCTAATCCAAATATTTTCTCCGTCCCGAAATAACTAAAAAGTTTTGATTACTTCAAAGCAAATTAGAAAGCTTTTTCCTTCGAAATTGCTATTCACTCTTTCTTCGTTTTCAATTAAGAATCCTTTGGATTCTTTGTTGGGATTTCTTGTACCTACCAATTCCATCCTAAATTTCATTCCCTAAGTTTTTGGCTAGAATTTAAAATCAACAGCCATTTCAAAATTTCAAGCCCAAACCTTTGATGCCGCTAAAAGATGGATCAAGCCCAAAAGCCCAAACTAAAAAAGCCTTCAACCTCAAAGTCCAAGGTACCTATTTGGTCCCAACCTTTGCCTAGCCCAATTTCAAAAAATTCATTTCCTTCAAATTCAGCTTACAGGGCATATCTCAAAAAGGTCCAAGAAGATGCAGCAGAAACACTCTCCGCACTTGCCGACTCGCACTAAATGACGAAGATACAAAGAAGCGAAGACAAAGATTTCCTCCAAACAGTAACGAAGACATGTGCTTCGAGTTCCCTTTCACTCCCCTTGAGTAAGGATGAGAAGGAGGATATCATATCTTCAAAAGCCTCGCCTTAGAGAAAGGACGTTCAAAATCTGAATAAATCCCATTGATGCTCTCTTCTGACAGATTCAATGAAGAATGGAGAATCTGGACCCACAAGTGGTGTGATAGCATCTGAAAGCTTCAAAAGGTGATGTGACTTGACAGTCGTTTCACTTTCAAAAGCATAAGATCCACTTGCGTAAAGACAAAAAGACAGACTCTTCAAAAAAAGCAAGTGACTCTTCAAAAAAGCAAGTGACTCTTCAAAGTTTGTAAAGTCCTTTGTAATCCACTGTGTGGACGTCAAAGTTTTATTTCAAGTCCAAACTTTCCTATATAAGGAGGGGTTGTCTCCTTAGTTAGGCAGGATAAGTTTAAGAGAGAGAGAGAGCTAGAGAGAGAAGCTCTGAGAGCCTTGTATCCAGCTCATCACTGTTAAAGCTTTCCTATCAAAAAGCTTTCAACAAAGTTTGTAAGTTTTCAAAGTTCAATATATTTCATTTCAAATTTCACATCGTTTTATTTTATCTAAAATCGCATACTGTCAGATGTTTATTCAAATATCTTCAACTTCAAATAGTATATCAGGCTGGAAACCTCAAACCTCCCGAACCTACTCATGGTGTTTAAACAGAAACCCGTTGCTACAATGTAGCCGTACTTTGAAGATTTCAAAATTACTTTATTACTCGCTCCAAAAATTTTATTCTTGTTCAAATCATATATGTTTAAATTAATTGAGGTCTGTGGCAGATTGGTATACGAGCGAGTTCTTACTTAGTACGATTAAATTTATGTTGTATTCTTCAAGTAATTATGATTCTCTGATTAAGTTGCAATTACGACCCAGTGTATACACATGGCCTTGATCGGGGTGTCGGGTTGTATTCCGTCAGCAGTGAAATCCGTTTCACGTCGTGAAACGCGTCACGTGTAATAAAACAGCCCGATTGGGCGTATATCCATTGACACAATTATAACATACAAAAATGATTTATTTACAATTGTGTTTTAATTACGAACATCTGAAAAATGGGTCCTTTGCCCGGAATTTTGCAAAAATACAAAATACGGATAAGGCTTATCAGCGTTTCTTCTGGGCCGGAAGTCATCGGTGCATGACCGTTTTGAAAATATGATGACGGTGACAAAAACCGGTGAAATTTCTCGCGGTTATCGACTTCAGTCGATGGTGTGGCGTAGCCGGTTCGCGTATGTATCTATCTTTCATTTGTCTTTGGTCATTCGCCATCATATTATTGGTTCTTATTAACGTAAACCAATATCATGTTGAGACGCCAGCCGTGGTTGTCTTGAGACCACGCGTGCGCGAATCATGTTATCTTCTCGTGATGGCGGCGCAAATCACAATCTTACCGGCAGTTCGGGGCGATCGATGTCGAGTTCGTAAACTCGGATCTCGGCGCGGGCGAAACCGCGATAATCAGACTCAATGGAAATCGTCGTCTGAACGCCGATAAAAATGCGGGGAAAAACCCTGCTGCGGTTGTGATCGCAATCGTCTCGCGTAACGGCGTGATTAACGTATATTGTTGACGGTAGCGATCAGATGTTAGTGATCTGAAGACGTTTATCTCTAAAACCCCATCTCCGACGCTGCGAATCAAAACCGGCGAAAGAAAATGAAAGTGGAGAAGATGATGTCTTCTCCTTAAAATTACAAGTTTGCCTACTTCTTCTTTCCTCTTGCTTTTCTTTTTTTCCTTTTTCTCGTTTCTGCTTTCTTTTACTCTTTTCATTTTCTCACGGTCTCTCCTCTTTGGGCGTTCAGCGTATGGAGTCGAAAGGAGGGCTTATCCTCCTTCCCGAAATGATTGTGTGGTATCAAATTTCCATCTTTTTCTTTTAATTTCTTGTTTCTTCTTTATGACATAAATGTCTTACATATTTCCCGATGTGGCTGGATCTCTCTTAGTCTTAGTAATGTCATAAGCTGAGGACCTATCTGATAGTTAGCATTTAGTCATACCACGTGGCGACCTAATCACGCCATTGGCATCCCTTACCTTGCCATGTGTCATCAGGCACCACGCCTCAGCGTGAAATCGAACCTCGGGAATCGAATTCTACATTAGGTAACTGAGATTTATTGAGCGATTTAGCGGAGAAGTGGTTTCGTCATCGAGATCCCGAAAATTCCGGGTTTGACCGAAATTACCATTTTATCCTTCGCCGGAAATCTGGATTTTCAGGGGAGTCTCCACCCGATATGGTGATGACGTAAATCATGATTAAGGTGGTGGTCGGTGATCCGCTAGTATGCCGAATCTCGAATCGCGTAGGTGAAGTATCGTTTTGCATCAAAAATTTAACGATCACTGGTTCATTCCTGGTTCCATCAGGATAGATCGAACAACTTTGAACAACTCGAGAGCATAATATTTGGCTGTTGTCGTTTTACATAGAAGGTGAAACGATACATAAAAATTAGAAATCTTACGAGCAAACATCAAAAAGCTATACAAAATAAGGAACTTTGAATTTAAAAAGATTATAGAATCAAAATCTACGAAAATACACATTCGATAGGATGCGAGGCAGAGAAACTATTGAACTTAAATCTCGAAAGATTTAGAACAAATTGAAAGAAAATTCAAAATCACCTACATATAGGAGGCTTTATCCAGGTAGCAGCTAAACCATAAGCAGGTTAGGGTTAAGGCAAACCTATATGTATATGTCTGCGAGAGATGCAAGACACATAATAAATTCGAGATTCACATTTTAGGGTTAATGGAAACAAATACATCTAACTGGTAGAGTTGTATTTCACCTGTTATCAAACTTAGAGCTAATTTGTATGAATGATAAGAGCATTCATAAAAGCTGTGACTCTAAACATTCAAACTGAAACTATGATATGGATCCCGAGATCCGAGAAACATATATAGTATCTGAGTGTACTATAAAGTAATGACCCGATAGTCAACCCAATTGCCTTTTATCCTCACCCGAAAAGATCGAACATTAATTTGGCAAGCAAATGAAAAGGGCACAAAGCGTCATAATTAAAACCTATTCCATAGAATGTTTAACACAAATCTCTGAATGATTTCAAACAACTCTTAGCTCAAAACCAATTGAACAGCCAAAACTCTTATCCATAATACAGAAAGATGGACAAGAATGTTCAAATTAATTTTGAGCCAAGAAAAGAAAATCGCAAGATCTGATACGCAAGATCTTACAATTCTTATTTAGAAGTTAGAACTCCTTCTAGAAGATCAAATGTTCAGTCAAACTTAAATCTAGAAGAAGCTGATTTATTCATCCACCATTCGATTTAAAATATGAGTTGAACCAAACATTCAAAATTCTCAGATAGGTCTCAACATTTTCTCAAATGATGTCACCAAATAGTGACCTTCTCATTTCGACATGATGACCAATGAGAATGTGTTGAAATAGACAAAGAATATTTAAGAAAGAAATAAAATCGAAGAACATAAAAGAAAAAAGCAAATGGTTTCTCAAAATTATCTCAATAAACAAAGAAAAATTTAGAGAACAATGGTATCAAACTATGGAAACAATGGAAATGAATATTCGATGTTCACATATTTTGATATATATGCTACAAATAATCAAATAAAATATCCGTTTTCAAAATAAACATGTTCCAAAAGGAATGGAAGTCTAATACTATTTCTGAAAGAAAATAGTATCAACTCATCCTCCTTTGGAAGAAATAAAAATAAAAGCTCAAGGTGTAGAAATAATAGCCTCACCTTTCAAACAAATTGATACAAAAGAAGACGAAAACAGAATGACAAAATTAAAAGATATAAAAGGTATTCAACAACAAAATAATTTTACAAATCAAATATTAGGAGACACTTTCTACTCAATTAAATAGAATAGAAAGTAAGTACTTCACAAGAATTACAAACCTGAAAAAGAAGAAAAACAAGAAAAACAAGAAGATCTTATATTCAAACCCGATAAAACCCTTAAATTAGGAGGTAACAAAAATAATGATGAATTAATAAGACTTCTAACTCAAAAACTTGCAGGAATAGAGATAAAAGATCCCTCTTGTTCAAAAAGTCAAGTAAATTTCTTAAGTGGAACAGAAACAAGTTCAATTACTTCTGAACAACTTATTGAGAATTTACAAACTTCTGAACAAGATAATGAACAAATAAACAAGTTAAAAACTTGGCATCAAAGATCAAAAAACTTTTATCAGACCTACTCCTCCAGATTTGCAATTTGAGGAGAAACAACCAAAAACAAAATAGTTATAATAGTGTGACATCTATTCTTGGAATATAGATGGTCTTTCTGAACATGAAATCTTTATTATTAGCCGTCAAATACAAATGCGACTCGCTTGTTCTGTGATGATGATTGGAATCTTGTTGATTAATCTGAGTGATTCAATGGCACATTAAAACTTTGGTGGGAAAACTACCTAAGTGAGAAAGAAAGATTTCATATTTTAAAAAGTACAAATGAGGATGGAGAGAAAAACTCAATTATAAGATTGGTTTATGCTATAACCAAACACTTCATAGGTGATCCAAGCATTTATGGAGAAAGAACTTCTGAAATTCTACAAAACCTAAGATGTAGAACACTAAGGCCCTGTTTAGTAGGTAGAAAATTTTCTATTTTCTCTATTCAAACTTTTCGAAAACAAGGAAAACGCGTTTAGTTACGAGAATAAGACGAAAACAAATTTTGAAAACAAAGAAAATGAATTCACTATTTTCAACATTTTATATATGAATCGAGAAAGCGGTAAAATTTGTTTTCCTTGTTTTAATTAAATTCAACCAAATTCAACCGTAAAGGTTGAAAATAAGCCGTATTTTCAACCAAATTCAAAAAAATCACGAAGCGTATTTTAAAATGAAAACTAAAGATTAGAATACATTGAAAATTTTCATATTCTGAATTTTGGATAGAGTTGAAAATTTTCGTGAACTAAACGGGGCCTAAGTGACCTTAAATGGTATTATGATGTGTTCTTAGCAACTTTGATGGTAAGAGCTGATGCTAGAGCTTCTTCTTTGGAAGGATTCCTTTAAGATCACTAAGGCTTTCAATGTGAGTTCGAGAAGCCCATAGAGAAAAACATGGAGGAACAATCCCAATTTGACAATCTCTTACTTATGGAAATCTCATAAGTATAGTTAAAGAGAAGGTCTTAAGTTGTGTTCTCAACAGAAAGCTTCAATATCAAGTTAAAAAGACCTAAAGCTTCTAAAAAGATTTAGGTTCTTTTGTGCTCAATATGGCATTTCGATGCCGATTCCACTAGTCAATTTCCAAAAATCAAAACCTTACTTGAGGTATCTTATAAAAATTCAAAGATTTAAAGATAAAAAATTTAAAATCTAAAACCCCTGAGAATAAACAAAATAAAGCATCATAAAAAAGAAGTTAGATGTTTTAAGTAGTCAAAGGGTCGTATGGCCCTAATTGTAAAAACAGTAAATGTTTTATCAGACGAAGAAGAAAGAATATTATTAAATAATATTTCATCCTCTGAAACTAATAAATCACAAACAAGTGCGAAAATGAAAAAAGAAATAGAAAAAATAAGCTTGTTTTATGTCAAAATAAACATGTTATCGGTAAATCAAGTACTCCTTGAGATGATTGATCAGATTAAAGACAAAGAAAGTAAAGCAAAATACATAAGAAAAGTTTTAGAACAACAAAGTTCAAAACCAAAGCCTAAAATAAACATTTCAAATGCCTATCAAATGAAAGATTTGTTTCAATATTATAAGAAACAAGAACCTACAACCTTGCAAGATTTGCAGGAAGAAGTAAAACAAATACAAATTCAAATTAAAGAATTAAAACTCTTTAATCAAAATATAGAAACAAGATTGACTAATTTAGAAATTCAAAAAGAAGATTTAACAAGTGAAACAAATAGAAGCGAAACTTTTGTACATAGCATGACTATTGTACAAAAACAAGATGGTATACAAAGATAACTTTGAAAATCGTCTGATTACAAAAGTTTTTATAGCTTTGATTGATTCGGGAGCTGATTTAAATTGTATACGAGAGGATTTTAATTCCCTCTGTATATTTTATTACTAAAACTTCTCCAAAGACTCAAACCGTGTAATCCTTTGAAGGTTCAATACAAATACCACAAGGTCATATTTGCAAAAATAGTATTTGTATTAAAACTTCATTCTTACCTAGTAAAAAATATAAGTCATCAAATTTTTAGGAACTCCTTTCTAACACAACTATATCCTTTTCAAATTGATAATAAAGTTAAAAACTAAGCTCCCTGTAGTCAAAGAAGTCCTTTTGAATTTTCTAAGAGGTGAAGTTAAAGAAATAAATCAAGAAGTACAGATTTTATTTCTTTGATTCATAAAACAAAACATGTAAAATTTCTTTAAAAATACAATATAAAAATTGTAGAAAAATTCTGATCGAGAACAAATTAAAGAAAGAATAAAAAACATTCAAAAACAAATAGAAGAAAATCTTTGTTCTTCTATACCAAACGCATTCTGGAATAGAAAACAACATATGGTTTCCTTACCATATGAAAAAGATTTCTCATGATTACTACAAAAGCAAGACCTATTCAAATTAGTCTGAACTCCTTGAATATTGCAAAAGAGATTAATGACCTCTTAAATAAAAACTAATAAGGCCAAGTCATTCACCGTAGGTTGGCGTGCGACTTTTTATGTCAAAAGGCTTGAGACTTGAAGAAGACTCGAGGTTAGTGATCAATTATAAACCATTGAATAAAGTCTTGAAGGATCAGGCGGTTAACTCATGAACAGGGGACCTCCGCTCAATGGATGTAGAAACTTTTCCTCAAAAGCAGTCCAGTAAATCCATGGAAGCCGAACGCTACAGTCTTTAACATATCTTTATAAAATAATGCAGGCGAAGTGGTAATTTTTTTTTCTTTTTCAAACACTTGCATTTTTCAGAAAAATTGGCCAGAGTTTCCTCTGTTTTTCGGACTTTCCCAAATTTACAAGTACCTGCATAAGCATTTAAAAACACTTCTAATATTCAAATTTTCAACTTCCGTTGTAGGACTCCTCGTCCACAACTCAATCAACCCAATATATATACCATATACCTTTATTCATTTCAATCATCAAAACATTTAAAACTTCTTCAATTCCATACACATTTGTATCAAAAAATTTAGGCAAGAAATGCAGGACTTAAGTAGCGCTAAGTAATTCATTTCAAAAATATATCCATATGCATAGATCATGAGAAAATTGTCGACCCTCCTCAGAAATATGCAACTATTTATACAATGCGAGTTCACATGCGTCGTCTTCTCGATGGCTCGACTCAACTGTAGCGGAGGGAGTACTCTCTGGCTCCTGTCTCGGGTCCACGAATATTTTTGGAAACATATGGAAAGAATGAGCTAAAGGAGCCCGGTGAGTGTACATTTTCATTAGATAACATTTCGGTATATACCAAAATAATACATACTTATCTGAATTAAAAAATTACATTTACCATTAAACATTTATGTCTTAAACTTTCTTTCAATAAATACTTATACTGCATTAAAATCAATTTATGCTTTAAACATTTATGCCTTAAACTTTATTTCAATAAAATACTTATGCATTTTAAAATCCATTTATGGTTTTAAGCATTTATGCCTTAAACTTTCTTCGATAAATACTTATACATTTTAAAATCCATTTATGCCCTTAAACATTCGTACCGTAAACTTTCTTTCTTTATTTCTTTCTTTCATTCTTTCTGATGGAACCCAGGGGAATAAACACACGAGCAGGTTTCAGTGCTTGTGATGAAGGGACGATCACATTCAGTCAAAACCACTACGGCTGCGGAGAAACTCACGCTTTGCATAGGAGTTCAGTCATAGTACTTTATCACGTGTAAGGATATTACTCTAGACACCTATTTCCCTCCCTCGATTTAGTAACTGCTTTACCCTCTCTAAATCTTACGCTTAAAGTACTTGGCGATATCGGTCATAACGATCATGAGGTTTAGGTAACCATCGATAAAACATTTCTTAAAATACATTTATAAATACATTTAAATCTTTACTTTATCATTAAAACACATATGCATACTTTAAACATTTTTAAACTTTCATAATACCTTAACATAGTACATACATATTTATGCACATATAAACCATATGCATTGATGCAAGATAAAATGCAATATAAAACATTTTCCATATGCCTTAACATTTACGCAAAATTTACATTACAAACTTTCAGTTTAACATTAAAACCATTCACTTTAAAAACTAAATTCTCAAAATATCATTTTCACTCACAGTTCACCGCTCAATCGCTTGCTTCCATTGGGTTCCCGTTCCGATCGATAGTCCTTTTCACCTTTTCCAAGAAAATCACAGTACATTAACCATAATTTCCATTTAAATACCATAAACACTCATTCCTATATTCTTATTCTCTAGAATCTATTTTGCCAAAATTGGAATCAATCCAATCGGATCATCCAAACTAAAGATTATAGCATTTTCATGCCAACTAGTCATTGCGGTTTTCTAGTAACAGTTTGTATTACTCATTTTTTCCGAGGTCTTGACTACATATTTTGACACTATGTCCTTATGTTCATTTAAAGCTAAGGTGCTAAGGGTTCTATTCCAGTGGAATCACCCAATTCAGACACGAAACTCACTTTACGTCAAATAACCGGGCTAATCTATGTTCAAAAACTGAACCAGAATTTGGCTTGCACATGGTCCTACTTTGAGTGAATATTTAGGCTACTTAGGATCAGAATTTGGCAATACATTCTTCTTAAGTTTTGTTCTCCTTCAAGTCTAATTTACGTAGCCACTTAAATCACTCAAATCGGATCAAATTTGAGCAAGTTATGGCCAAAATACCAAAACTGGTCAAAACAGAAAACAGGACATTTCCTTATGAGACTGCTGCCAAAAAATTTACCAAATTGTGTTTCTCTTCCATTTTTCTTTCACTCTAAACACTTAAATCTGATGCATTATACCCATTTCAACATATCACAATTCACTATCAAACCCCTAACCCTTACTCACTTGATTTGTCAAAACCTAGCTAAACCATGGCTTTCTCAATTGATATTAAATTCAGCACCATTAAACCTTAAATACCATCAATTTAACATCCATACCAGAATTTAAGACATTAAACATGGAAAACAATCAAACCCTAACTTTCCCACCATGAAAACTTACTTGTTTCTTGAGTTCCTTTGGCTCCTCTCATGATTACCACTTGAAGATCACTTGAAAGCGAAAAACAAAGAAAACTCACCTCCCCAACTTGGATTTCTCCTTTCTCTTCCTCTTTCTCACTGCTTCCCTTTCTTTCTCTCTTTTCTCCTTTCTTTCCTCTCCTCTACGTGATCCCCTCTTTGAGCACTTAAATCCCCAAATTTTAGACTTTAACATATTATTCCAAAAAAGTGCCCTTAAGTAAAAAAATATCATTGGTTGGTTTAAAGTGAATTACTCTTTTATCCAAGCTTCTCATTGGTCCCATTCCCATGAGACATTGATCATTTACCCATTATTTAAATCATAACTTAGCCATTAAGAAAGATTTTGATTGGCTAGTACAATTAAATATCTCCATTACTGCAGATTTTATCTTAGTTTTAGCCTTTCTTTGCTTTTATATCAATTATATGTCAAAAATATTCTATAATTAGTCTATATTTAAATTTGAACATAAAATATTTTAACTAAATCCTTCACAGTGAATTCGGGCTGAAATCACCGAATCGAATTAAAATCATTAAAATCGGTAATCAGGACAATAAGCGTGTGTGCAGAATTACGTTCGGATCACTGGAAACTATCAAGCGGACTCCGTTGCTTTATTCGGTTTCGTTAATCTTTATGATTTATTCGGACCTTTTCGTATTTTCGGCTCAATTTAGAAAAATTTATTGTGATCTCCAAATTTGGTCAGGAAATCGCTATTAATAAATCTCCCATTATCTTCTAAATATCGGTTCAAAGTCATAAGGTCAAATTTTCTTAAAAATCCCTTTGCAACCCCTCCATCCGGATAAAATAAGAAAAAATCACTATTCATTAGGGCGCGATTTGGTACGAAAATTTTCCTTCATGCCCAAATGATGTCTGACGTTCTAAATTCTAATCCACCCTCGCTTCTATCATTAGACCTCAAATCGGTTCAATAACTACTATTATATAACATTCAATAAGGTTGGGGTTTTACAATCTGCCCCTCCTTATAAAAATTTAGATCTCGAAATTTAAATTCTCATGTTACTTCCTCTCTCTTAGTGATTCATCCACAACACCTTTACTAAAGGAATCACTTTGTTTGAAGAACTGTCAATTTCGATCAACAATTTGGACCCCGGTCTTTCCTCATCGTCAATTTTTTTCAATTCAACCGGTTGATCTCTTAACACATGTGAAGAATCTGTCATATACTTTCGAAGCATAGAAATGTAAAATATGTCATGTATTAGAGCCAATTCGAGGTGGCAACCTCAGCCAAAAGCTACCTCTCCAATTATTTCATAATTTCATAAAGTCCCATATAGATGGGACTTAACTTCCCTTTCTTTAGAATATCAACACCACTTTCCCGGTGATATCCTCATAAATACTGATCCCCACCTAAAATTCTAAATCTCTCCTTGGGTTATTAACATAACTTTTGTCCAATCTAGGCTATCTTTAATCTATCATGATAACTTTAACATTATCTGTTGTAACTTCCGGGCAGAACAATTTATGAACCTAAAAATTTTCTCTCCCTTTCCTCATCCCAACATAATGGAGTCCTACACTTCCTTCCATATAAGGCCTCATAAGGCGCCATTTCAATGCTTGCATGATAACTATTATTGTAGGAAAACTCCATTAATGGTAAATGTCTTTCCTAACTTCCTTTAAACTCTAACACACAAGCCTTGACATAACTTCAAATATGCAATATGAAGCTCTTTCGGATTGGTCATCCGTGAAGTCGTACAATCTCTTTTATATACAACCATTGACTTCTCAAGCCAAGTCACTATTTTCCATAGGTAGGGAATTAGTGGGATTTCGTCAATCTATCCACAATCACCTATATCCACATCATAACCACTGGCAAAGTGAAGCAAAAAAATCCATCATGATTCTCATTTCACACAGGATCGGAAGAGACTATAGAACCACGCAATCTTTGATGCTCAACCTTAACTTTTTGACAAATGAGACATTTAGAAATAAATTAACATCTTTCTTTATACCCCTCCACCTTTAGTATTCCCTTAGGGTATGATGCATTTAGTGTTTCCTTGATGCATCGCCTATGCGGGAAAGTGAGCCTCTCCATAATTTATTTCTTTAATCTTCCGCATCAAATGCACATGACTTACCGTGACCTATCATCACTATACCATATGCACGTACTAAAATCCTTTTAAACGCCCCGGACTTCGGCTTCCTTTCAATTTAATCATGATCATTATCTTGAGTCTATAGCTCCCTTATCTTGTCTATTAGTGCGGGACTAACATAAAATGTAGCTAGTAAGGCTCCAATATCACATCGCTCTAGTCTAGTACCTAAAGACCTCAATTCCATAAATCTAGGGAGGTACACAACCTTTAGGTGAGATATGGAACGCGTAGGCTTCCCTGCTAAGAGCATCGATTACCACATTAACATTTCACGATGGTACTCAATAGTGCACTCATAATCTGTGAGTTCGACCCATCTCCTCTGTCTCATATTTAACTTTTTCTATGTGAATAAATATTACATGTTCTTGTGATGTAAAATTTTACATCACGACTCCATATATCATTAATGCCTCCATATCGCATTAGAGCAAAGACTACAACAACCAACTCACAGGTTATGTCTCGAGATAATTCTGCTCATGCTTTTTCAATTGCCTTAAATCATATGCTATCACATTTCATGTTGCATTAACACACCTAGCTACGCCTGGAAGCATGCAGTATGCGTATATCCTTCTTGCCTGACGAGTGTAAGAACTAGGGCTAGGTCAAATTCCTTTTTAGTTCATCAGATCTTTTTCGAGCATGTCTCTTTCCATACAAACTTTTTCATCTTTCCTTGTCAATTTAAATCAAAAGGATCCGCTAACTGAAAATCCCTTAACAACCTTAGATACCTGCTAAACCTACAAAACTTTATATCTGTCACATTGGTAGGTGGTTTTTCGAGTTCACAATTTTCTCAATCTTTTGAGGATCCAGAAACCCCTTCAACTGAAATCACATGCCTTAGAAAGGCAACCTTTGTCTAACCGGAACTAGAATTTACTAAGTTTGGCATACTAAGTAAGTAATTTACTTAGATGCTCCTCATGATCTTCATTCTTTGTAAATAGATTAAAATGTAATCCAGCCAGATACTATAACAAGTGATCTAAATAAGGCTGAAGATCTATTCATAAGATCCATAAAAGCGGCTGAATATAAGTTAGTCAACTAGCATAACTAAAAACTCATAATGCACATCTGGAGTGTTTCAAAGTTGTCATAAGGAACATCCTCGACCTAATCTTTAATTGATGGTAACTTTGAGCTTAGATCCATTTTCAAAAATACCCTCGTTCACATGAATTGATCAAAAGATCATCCAATCAGAGTGTAAATGGGTGTTGATTGCGTATTTTCACTTTATTCAACTCTATGTAATCAATATACAATCTTAAACTTTCATCATCATTTTTTTTTTTTTTTATAAACAGAACCGGCACTCCCCAAGGCGAAGTACTCGGCCTAACAAAACCCTTACTCACCATTTCCGTCCATTTATACTTTCAATTCTTTCAATTCTTTCAACTTTTAAGGAGCCATCATATAAGGTGCCTTAGCAATTGGTTCTGTCCTAGGGGTCATTTCAATCTAAAAATTAATATATATATATATATATATTTATATATACCTAGAAGATCCTCTGGAAATACATCCGGAAATTATTTGACTATCAGAATATCTTCCATTCGACTACCATTATCCCTCACCTCAATAACATAAGCTAGGTACCTTTGATATAACTTCCGAAGTATTTTACTAGCCCACATAAGCGTCATATTATTGGTAGGTAGTATTTTTAAGTAACCCATAAAACAATATATCTTCCTTGGCTTATAGAACCTAACTTCTTTCCATAACAATCCTTTAGCATGATGTACAGATAGTAAATCCATACCTAATATAACATCAAAGTCATGGATATCTAATAATATCAAATACCTTAGCTCTAGCCTCCAATCACTCTGTTGTAACAATCAACTTTTCCATACTTTTTCCTAGGGTAGCACAAATCTGCACATTACACATTCATCATTATGTCTTCAATTTCTTCCATTTTCTTTTCAACAATTACAATTAACAATTCACTTAATGTTGATTCACTTAGCTAAATTAAACCCCATGCATTTTCAATTAACCATCTCATTTACCCTCTAGCCACGACCATGCCTTTTCGGGATCTCACCTGCATCATAATTTCTTGCCTCTAATTTCCTTATCCTCTCAATGGACAACATCGGCTCACGGGGTGATTAAATGTTGGCTAACATCAAGCCATACGCTCTAAAGGTATCACGTCCTCCTACGACCTCGGGAGGCGGTGGCGGCTAGGCATCTTTGGGTGGAGGAACATACGCAGACTCATCCAACATGTTCCTCAAGGTGGTGAGTGCTACTTGCCTCGGGAGCTCCTCTGGTGGGTGGTCGGCCTCGACGACAGCATTTTTTAAATGAATTCAAAATTTTTAATATGTCATGTAATGCATATATGATTTTAAATCACATAAATTTTTTTTTATTTTTTGTTTTTTGAAATCTTAAAAAACGATAAAACAATCATATAAAAATAAAATTTTCAAATCCTCTTTACATTCAAACTTAAAGCTCACGATACCACGTTGAAGGATCCGGCCAGTTAACCTCATGAACTGGGGACCTCCGGCACTCAATGGATGTAGAAACTTTTCCTCAGCTTGATCAAATAAAATCGTGGACGAACCCCTTCTGATCTTTAACATATCTTTTATAAAATAATGCGAGCTGAAGTGATAAATTTTTTTTTCTTTTCAAACACTTGCATTTTTCGAAAAATTAGCGGGTTTCCTCTGTTTCGGACTCCCAAATTTACAAGTACACATAAGCATTTAAAACACTTCTAATATTCAAATTTTTCAACTTCCGTTGTAGAACAAATCGCGACTCAATCAACTATATATATACCATATACCTTTATTCATTTAATCATCAAAACATTTAAAACTTCTTCCAATTCCATGCACATTTGTATCAAAAAATTTAGGCTTGAGTCGGACTTAAGAGTGACGCCTAAGTAATTCATTTTCAAAATATATCCATATATGCATAGATGCATGGAAAATTGTCGACATATAAAATATGCAACTATTTATACAATACGGTTCATCAAATCGTCTTCTCGATGGCTCGACTCAGCTGCGCGGGAGAAGTGCTCTTTGGCTCACACAATCGAGGTCACGAAAATATTTTTGGAAACATATGGAAAGAATAGGCTAAAGGAGCCCGGAGTGAGTGTACATTTTCATTTAGATAACATTTCCAATATATACCAAAATAATACATACTTATACAATTAAAATCCATTTATACATTAAACATTTATGTCTTAAACTTTCTTTCAATAAATACTTATACCATTAAAATCAATTTATGCTTTAAACATTTTATGCCTTAAACTTTATTTCAATAAAATACTTATGCATTTAAAATCCATTATGGTTTAAGCATTTATGCCTTAAACTTTCTTTCAATAAATGCTTATACATTTAAAATCCATTTATGCCTTAAACATTCGTGCGTAAACTTTCTTTCTTTATTTCTTTCTTTCATTCTTTACGATGGAACCCGGGGAATAAACACAGAAGCAGTTTCAGTGCGGCGGTGAGGGCAGTCACATTCAGTCAAAACCACTGCAGCTGCGGAGAAACTCACGCTTTGCATAGGGTTCAGTCATAATGCTTTATCACGTGTAAGGATATTCTCCTAGGCGCTTTATTTACTCACTTCGATTTAATGCTTTTATAGCTTTCACCTCTAATCGCTGACTCCCAAAATGCTGACCGTGCTCGATCATGCCAGTCATAGGGGTTTAGGGTAACCATCGATGAAACATTTCTTCAAAATACATTTATAATACATTTTAATCCTTTATCATTAAAACACATATGCATACTTTAAACATTTTAAACTTTCATAATACCTTAACATATGCATACATATTTAATACACATATAAATATATGCATTGATTTATGAGATAAAAAATGCAATATAAAACATTTCCATATGCCTTAACATTTACACTTAAATTTACATTAAACTTTCAGTTTAACATTAAAACCATTCACTTTTAAAAACTAAATTCTCAAAATATCATTTTCACTCACAGTTCACGCTCAATCCCGCTTGCTTCCGTTGAGTTCCGTTCCGTCCGATAGTCCTTTTTCACCTTTTCCAAAGAAATCCACAATTACGGCATTAACCATAATTTCCATTTAATCCACCATAAACACTCATTCCTATATTCTTATTTCTCTGGGTCTATTTTACTTAGGAGTGGAATCAATCAATCGGATCATCCAAACTAAAGTTATGGCATTTTCATGCCCAGCCTAGTCATTTACCGATTTTTCTAGTAACAGTTTTGTATTACTCATTTTTTCCGAGGTCTTGACTTCATATTTTGACACTATGTCCTTATATTCATTTAAAGCTAAGGTGCTAAGGGTTCTATTCAATTGGAATCACTTGATTCGAACCGCAGAAACTCACTTTCGTCCGAATACTTAGGGCTAATCTATGTTCAAAAACTGAACCAGAATTTGGCTTGCACATGGTCCCTACTTTGAGTGAATATTTAGGCTACTTAGGATCCAGAGCCCAGCAATACATTCTTCTTAAGTTTTGTTCTCCTTCAAGTCTAATTTACGTAGCCACTTAAATCACTCAAATCGGATCAAATTTGAGCAAGTTATGGCCAAAATACCAAAACTGGTCAAAACAGAAAACAGGACATTTCCTGTACCGAGACTGCTGCCCAAAAATTTACCAAATTGTGTTTCTCTTCCATTTTTTCTTTCACTCTAAACACTTAAATCTGATGCATTATACCCATTTCAACATATCACACAATTCACTATCAAACCCTAACCCTTACTCACTTGATTTTGTCCAAACCCTAACCTAAACATGGCTTTCTCAATTGATATTAAATTCAGCACCATTAAACCTTAAATACCATCAATTTAACATCCATACCAGAATTTAAGACATTAAACATGGAAAACAATCAAACCTAACTCTCCCTGCATGAAAACTTACTTGTTTCTTGAGTTCCTTTGGCTCTCTCCTTGATTACCATGAAGATCACTTGAAAGCTTGAAAAACAAGAAAACTCACCTCCCCAGCGGATTTCCTCCTTTCTCTTCCTCTTTCTCCTTTCTTTACTTTCTTTTTCTCTCTTTTTCTCCTTTCTTTCCTCTCCTCTACATTGATCCTCTCTTTTGAGCATAAATCCCAAATTTTAGACTTTAACATATTATTCCAAAAAGTGCCCTTAAGTAAAAAAATATCATTGGTTGGTTTAAAGTGAATTACTCTTTTATCCAAGCTTCTCATTGGTCCATTCCCATGAGACCAAGTCATTTACCCATTATTTAAATCATAACTTAGCCATTAAGAAAGATTTTGATTGGCTAGTACAATTAAATATCTCCATTATAGCAGATTTTATCTTAGTTTCGCCTTTTACTGCTTTTATATCAATTATATGTCAAAAAATATTCTATGGTACGTCTATATTTAAATTTGAACATAAATATTTTAACTAAATCCTTCCTGCAGTGAATTTAGGGCTCTGAAATCTGAATCGAATTCAAATCATTAAAATCGGTAATCGGGACAATAGCGTATTATTAAGATGCGTTCGGATCCTGGAAACTATCAAAGCGGACTCAGTTTAACTTTATTCCGGTTCGTTAATCTTTATGATTTATTCGGACCTTTTCGTATTTTCGGCTCAATTTCCGAAAAATTTCCAGCCTTGATCTCCAAATTCCCGGTCGAGAATCACTATTCCTTAAATCTCCCATTATCTTCTAAATATCGGTTCAAAGTCATAAGATTGAAATTTTCTTAAAATCCTTTGCAACCCCTCCATCGGATAAAATAGAAAAAAATCACTATTCATTAGGGCTTGGTTACAATTTTCGAAAATTTTCTACTTCATGCCCAAATGATGTCAGGCGTTCTAAATTCTAATCCACACCCTGCTTCTATCATTAGACCTCAAATCAGTTCGATAACTACTATTATAACATTCAATAGGTTGGGGTTTTATTTACCTACAATGGATTAGGTATCGATACCTAATAAAAGGATTTAATTCAAAGGATTTATAATGCTACAATATTTTTCAAAATTCGATATGAAATCGGTTTTAAGCAAATACAAATAAAACCGAGGAAGATGAGTACAAAAAGCGCATTTACCGAGTTCCATTTGGACATGCAGATGAATGTAATGCGGATTTTGGCCTCAAAAATACTCCTTGAATTTCAAAATATGATGAATGAAATATTTAATGAATACACTAGATTTCTATTGTATACATTGATGATGTTCTCATATTTTCAAATTCCCTTGAAGAAACATTTCAAACATTAAAAATTTTCAAAAGATTGTAAGAGATAATGGTTTAGTAATCTGCAACAAAAATAAGAATTGTTTTCAAACAAATGTTAGGTTTTAGGATTTGACATTCATAAAGATTCAAATAAAACCTATACAAGAGCAGTGATTTTGCTAACAAATTTCACTGATGAAATTAAAGATAAAACAAATTTAAAGATTTTTAGGTAGCCTAAACTATGTATTGAGTTTTGTGGCATGAAGCCAGGGAGTCCGTTATTAAATCGGCATGGAATACTCGTGAATGTCGGGTGACCGACATTTTCTAAAAATCGAGGCGAGTCTCAGCACATGCGGGGGCTCTACGAATACAAAGAAACGTATAAGCGCATATACTGTCCCAAGCGGTCAATATGTGCAATATATATCAATATGACCACTTGGGCCCACATAAACATTGCTTTCAGTTACATGCCAACTATAAGAACCAACTATATACCCAATAGTTACAAGAGTTATCTTTTTTACTCTTAAACAATACATATATTAAACTTAAAGAGTTCTAATGCATGTACAACCACTAAAGCACATCGGCTTTCTTCACAATAAATCTCTAGGGCCAGACCGTCTCTACTTGCGCAGCTCCTTAGTACGAAGGGGATCCCACGACCCGGGGTGAGGGCTAAAGCTCAGTGCGAGGAATCGCCTAAGTGGGCTACTCGCGCCACCCTAAGTGCAGTGCAAGTATTCCAATTTAAACAAACATTCAAGCAAATGCATGATCCTGCTTGAATGTCTGCATGATAACTGAGATCGAGTCCTCACCGACTCTCTCACACTCGCCTAAATACCATTATGAGAATATTTGTTTTATTAGTGGGCAACCCTCCAGGTAGATATATATATCAATTAAAGTAGCTCCGGCCGATTGATATATATTATTTCATTGTAGACTACCCTCCGATGAATATATATCAATTGGGCCGCTCCGACGGTTGATATATTATTTGTTTGTGGACTACCCTCCAATGAATAAATATAGTGGGCGCTCCGGCGGTTGATATATTATTTAGTTTGGACTACCCTCCGATAATTTACATTTTAGACTACCCTCCGAACCTTGTTTCTCTAGACTCATCTCATGCACTCATTCCTATAATCCTAGGGTGTCCCAGTGCATATGGGCCATGTATGCCGGTTCCATCTGATGCAAACCACATGCAATATATATACATGAATATATTTACATAAAAATATATCATACAACATGTTATGAAATTAACATTTCAAACGCCAAAATTAGCTCACTTGGGCTAATGTTCAAACACAAGCAATTCGATTCGAATTACTTAACCAAACACATAATTTCACGAAACTATATTCTTAGAAAACTATTTCGGGAATAGTGAAACCCTCGGTTACTATTCGAAATCACAATTCAGCGGTTCCTTGGTGAACCGGTATCCTACGACCATTCGGTCTATTTCCATGCAGCCATGATCAACACCAAAATACCCATTTTTACACCGTCCGGTCTTAGGCGACCACGGTACGCTCCATTATTCTTCGAAATTTTATAAATTCGGTTGGATTTTGGGACCGTCTACAAACCCCCTCACGGCTCAAACAAGCGAAACATTAAGTAAAACACTTAATAATAGGAATAAAACCCAAGTAGGAGAAAATCCTACACTCGAGGTTTGAAGAAACTCAACCCAAGCTAGGGTCACGCGTGGCGCTGTTAGCGTGGTCGTTTTCCTTCGCCCCAGCCGTAGACGGTGGATCTCGATTTTCTAGAGAGAAGTGCTCTCTCTCTCTAAAGATCTCCCAAAATTCGTTTCTGCATCTCCCCAGGTTCCAGCCGATTTGTCTCCTTTTTGAAGGAGGAAGATGACCACTATTCTCTATTTTGTCATGCTTCTCATTAAACTCTAAAATACCATTTATGTCCCAACCTCCGTTTTGCCACTTGGCACTATCTAGTAGATCCATTTCCATCATTTCTCTACTCATGCCACTTATGGTACGTAGTGCGTGTTATATGTGACTTCGTCATCGAATCGATTTACGACACGGCTTAGCGATGCCTCGAAAAGCGTGCGAATGGAGCTATCTCGGAAAATTACGAAATTTTACGTGCTAACTAGATTTCGTGAGGCGATTCAACGGTGAAATCGTTTCCCGTCATCCAGAAATTCTCAGAGGATTTGTTACGCAGTTTTTAACAGTAATTACAATTTTGTAATTAAAATTACGATTTTGCCTTATTCGAGAAATGAAATTTCCGGGTCTTATTCTCCTCCTTAAAGGAATTCGTCCGAAATTCGAGTTAATCATAATCACTCATGCATATACACTTGTACTTTGTATCATGCATGTAACTAGCAATTTAAATCTCAAGCGACTAAACTACGTACCTTCATCCCTAAACGAAGGATAGGTGGCCATATCGTGTCTCGCGCTCCCACGTTGACTCCTCTCCACTCCCGCGGTCATAGCCATAAGCACTCCTCACTAGCCTCACAGTCTTGCGTCGCAAAACTTGATCACGACTATCAACAATGCACACCGGTCCCTCCTCGAAGGTCCCATCAGTGTCAACCTCAATCTATTCCCAATCCACCGCAGGGTGGATGCAAGTGCTCTTAGGAGCATGGAAGCGTGAAATACCTGTGGACACGACATGTTGGGGCGTAGCTTAGCGATGCCTTGATTGCCTATCCTCTCGAGTATCTAGAAAGGCCTAATAAACCTGTGATAACTTCCGTGCGGGCGGCCATCTCTCTTAGGAATCACCTTCAAGGAAACGTGATCACCAACCTCGAACTCTAAGGTCGACGTCGTACCTCTACATAGCTCTTCTGCAGGCTCTGAGCCGTGAGAAGACGCTATCGTATCAAGCTCACCTTTCTAATCCGATCAAGACCCGTGATGGAGCCCTCTTCCACCTTGGTCCAACATAACGGTAATCTACATGGCCTCCCATACAATATCTCATATGGTGCCATTCGTACACTCGCCTGATAACTATTGTTGTAAGCAAATTTCCGCTAAGGGCAATCAATCCTCTACCCTTATGATCGGGACACATGTTACTTAGCATGCCCTCTAACACCGTATGAAATCCATACCGCGTAACCCTACCCAACCCTTGGGTGTGTAGCTAACCCTCTCGAGTCACAATCACTGACAATCAATGGATTGTCAGCACAGTCCATGTCATGAATGACATCCTATGCCCGAGCCATTCGGCTCAACAGCACTGATGCAATTTCCAAAGGGGTATCCAAACCTCGAGTCACCCCCGACTCCTATCACTAAACTCTAAGTCTGCGTGATAACCATGTCCGTGTGTTTTCATTTCGGGAAACATAATTCTTCGGCTTACACTTCGAGCCTATTACATTCACACAGAAATTCGGGATATCTTCCCGGGTCTCTTACACCCTAACTCCTGGATTCTCACCTTAGGGGATAGACGGCCCCCCTCTTTGCTTTGCCCAACACACTCTAATTACTCTTCATTTCCTAGATCGAACTATGAGTCTTCATTGGACGTAGTCCTAAAGACAAACTCAACCCACACTCACTAAGAGTGGTGAATGACCTTCTGGCACACGCTTTTTGACTCGTGAGGTTATTGTGCACTCGAGCATAATAATGCCATACTATGACACCTCCCGGGTCCACCATGGCGAATCTCGGAGATCTCTCACTCATAATCCCGGGCACATATGGTAAGCTCTCACCACACCACACAAGGGAAGAACATCTATAGCAGCTACTCTAAAGGCCTTAACCTCTAAGCCCGATCCCAATGACGTGTCGAGTATGACAACCACGGCTAAGGTCTCAGTGCCGACAACCCGCTAATTGTCCACGACACTGGACTCGTATCATGCGGGGCGAAATATCATGTTGTCACGAGTACCACGCACAAATGCAGATCTGGCGTGTGGCGTGGCTCTCTGCGCTCACAATCGATAATGACCACCATGGCTATCGGCCAATCCATGCCCGGGATGACCTCGGGCAACTACGACATGTCACAATCCTCGGGTCCATTGAGTAGAGTCCACGAGATCTCCAACTCACAACCTCAATATATCCTTCCTATTCTGCATACTAATCATGGGGAGAATTTGGCTCTTGCGGCTCCTCAGGTCTCTAGAGGTCCTTGCCCAATTCCACATATTTGTGCCTCATTCTCACAGCTAGACGCGCTAGTCTAATCCGGTCGCGTCGGTAATCTCCATAGCCTCAACACTTTCTCGATCTTGCATGAACTTGATGGTCTACCACCATCGGATCTTTCCCCCTGTGAATGTCGGAGGATGATATGCCTAAACCTAAAGGAGTTCACTTAGGATCTTCCTGTCTATAATAACATGCCGGCATATTGCTATAGCATTCGACATGTCACCTACAACCTCGGCAAAAGTGTACTGATTAAACACTGGTGGTGCTCGACCAGTACCCCGTGGACGTCCTCGATGTCCTCTATTAGCCATTTACACCATTACATGGCAACAAGAATCATTTAACTGTTTCGGTCTAACTTCTTATTACATGCTATAGACTTGACAACCGATAGCGGCGATCCATTTCTAAGTGGTGTTAAATTCCAACCACTCAGATTCATTTATTTGATAAGGTTACGAGGCTCTTTGTTAAGTGCTCGATGCCACGTCCTAAGGTCATAATCTAACCTTAGCATTCACCCTTTTCTATCTGCGTTACACTATGCATATAATTTAAATGCGCAACTACCAGCGCGATCACCATTTCAAATGGTAGTTAAATCCAATACAATGTCTCTAAAGGGCATAACCACGTACACGAGACACTAATCATACACTTAACTCAGTGTATACGTAATCAATTTCGCGTTTAAAATATGGTTTTCGAAAAATTTTATTTTCAAAAATTTTATTTTTTCGAAAATTTTATCAAATTTTATTTGATTTTATTTGAATTTAATAAATATTATTTTTTTTTTCCGAAAAAATTTTATTTTATAATGAACAGTGTTCATTTACTGACTCAGGAAAAATACCGAGTCGAAAACCGGTTTGAAAATCAAGTCGGGTGCACCGAGTGCACAGTCCTGGCCAGCAGGAAGCGGGTACGCCAGGCAGCGCGCCCGTGGCGCTGCATGGCGCCCGTGCGCCACGCCAGCGCCGTAGCCGCCGCACATTGCTCCGCGCCCAGCGCGCTGCCGCCCGCCCGCGCTTCGCTGCGGAAATCCGCCCGCGCCCGCGCGCCTGCCCGCGCCCGTGCGCTTGCCGCCCTGCGCGCTCCAGCGCCCCAGCGCCTGCTGCCTGCGCGCCCCAGCGCCGTGCCTGCTCGCCCCGCGCGCGCCCAGCTGCCTAGCCGTATCGCGACGAGCGAAACCTCCTCTATCTGAGTGGCGGCGCGGCCCTACCAATACATAAGTGGCAAGCCCGGTATTGCAATACCTTTGCTCACAGCCCGCTAGGCCACTATCATTTGCAATACAATTCCATAACTAAATCAGCCACCTCTTGCAATACACCCGGTTGTATTGCAATCTGGTCCCTTTAAACCGACCTCCTTCTAGCACAAATCTACGCAATACAAAAAGCGTATTGCAATACAATTTTTTCACAATATAATTGGGCGATAGCCCAGCGATTTGCCCGGAAAATTTTTTTTTTTCTCATGACAATTATTATTATCATTTTCATTATTTAAAACCTTGGAAAAAAAAAATCTAAAAATCACTAAAGTCATTTTTCCCATACTCTTTAATACTCAAATAAATTTACAAAAATTTATTTTCTCCATTTTCTTCAATTTTGCACCTTGTAAATCCTAGAAAAATTATTTTTTTCGCTACATAACCAAACAAATTTATAAAATTTGTTTCTTTCCAATTTTTCACTAAATTTTTTTTCTCCATTCAAATAAATTTATAAAAAATTTATTTTCTTCATTTCTTAAATTTTACCACTTGTAAAATCATAGAAATTATTTTCTTCAATTCTCATCAAATAAATTTAGTAAAATTTATTTTTCTTGTCTTTAAAATTTATTCTCACTTTCCAACAACCCAAATAAATTTAGAAAAATTTATTTTATTTAATTTAAATCGAGTTTGTAAACCTTGAAATTAAATTCCTTCACCTCTAAACCAAATAAATTTGTTCCAATTTATTTCGTTTATTCCTTTGTTCTAGTTTTGTACACAGTACACTCCAAATAGTTTTCTCAGATATTCCTTAACTCATCTATGTACTAATCACCCAGCACACAACAAAACACATAACATGGTATACATACCATTCATCAAACACTCACATGTTCACACAATAATTCATCCAATCACACAAAACACATCAACACACGTGCACGTAGTGTCCTAGTTTTTGTCAGTGGTTTCTGAATAATCCCATACCTAACTCAACACGTAAACCACCTAGTGGTGATGCTCATCCTCGACTATGGCTAAGCCCAAATTTCTATCCATAGGTTTCCATAAACATACTCCACCATACACCTAGTGGTGATGGATACCTAACCGGGGCTCCTAGTGACCGTATACCTAGCTCGATACCAAATTGTAGCCTCAAGGCCCAGGAAGTCCGTTGACTACCCGTCGGCCAGCGAATACTCGTGAATGTCGGGTGGCAGGCGTTTTCTAAAATCGAGCGAGTCTCCTTTGTACGGGAGCTCTACCCAAATACAAAACATATAAACTGCATATACACATCCCCAAGCAGTCCAATATATACAATATATCAATATGACCACTTGGGCCCATAAACATTGCTTTCAGTTACATACCCGACTATGAAACCCCGACTATATACCCAATAGTTACAAGAGTTAATATTTTTTACTCTTAAACAATACATATATTAAACTTAAAGTTCTAATACATGTACAACCACTAAAGCCACATCGGCTTTCTTCACAATAAATCTCTAAGGTGACGTCTCCTCGCACGCTCCTGTGCACGAAGGGGATCCACGACGGGGTGAGCTAAAGCTCGATGGGAGAATCATACCCCAAGTGGGCTACTCGCCACTAAGTGCGGTGCAATGTTCCAATTTAAACAAACATTCAAGCAAATGCATGATCCTACTTGAATGTCTACATGACCAACTCAGATCACGAGTCCTCACCGACTCCTCACGCTCGCCCCTGGCCTCGTGAGAATATTTGTTTTATTAGTAGGCGACCCTCGGAGTGAGATATATATATCAATTAGGCCGCTCAGACGATTGATATATATTATTTGTTTAATGGACTACCCTCCGATGAATATATATATCAAATGGGCGCTCAGGCCAGTTTGATATATTATTTGTTTAATGGACTACCCTCAGATGAATAAATATCAAGCTGAGCGCTCAAGCTGATTTGATATATTATTTAGTTTGGACTACCCTCAGATAATTTACATTTAGACTACCCTCCGAACCTTGTTTCTCTAGACTCATCTCATGCACTCATTCCTATAATCCTAGGGTGTCAGTGCATATGGAATGCATGTATGCCAGTTCCAATACAGTCTAAACCACATGCAAATATATATACATGAATATATTTACATAAAAAAATATATCATACAACATGTTATGAAATTAACATTTCAAACGCCAAAATTAGCTCACTTGGGCTAATGTTCAAACACAAGCAATTCGATTCGAATTACTTAACCAAACACATAATTTCATGAAACTATATTGCAGAAAACTGTTGGAATAGTGAAACCCTCGATTACTATTCGAAAAATCTGGTCAGCGGTTCACTTGGTAGACAGTATCCTATGACCATTCGGTCTATTTCCATACCAATACATGATCAAACACCAAAATACCCATTTTTACACCGTCAGTCTTAGAGCAGCCACGAGCTCCGTATTTCTTCAAAATTTTTATAAATTAGGTCCCAAGTTTTGGGACCGATCACCTGACCCCTCCACCGACTTCGAGCCGCAGAAACGACCATTAAAACCTTAATAATAGGAATAAAAAAAACCCAAGTAGGAGAAAATCCTACCTCGAGGAGTTTGAAGAAACTCACTAAAACCGGAGTCCACGCGTAGCCTGTTCCGCGTAGATCGTTTTCCCTTTTCGCCCCGAAGACCGCCGACGGTCGGATCTCCCGATTTTCTAGAGAGAAGTGCTCTCTCTCTCTAAAGATCTCCCAAAATTCGTTTCTGCATCTCCCCCACCGGTTCCAGCCGATTTGTCTCCTTTTTGAAGGAGGAAGATGACCACTATTCTCTATTTTGTCATCTTCCTCATTAAACTTTCCTAAAATACCATTTATGTCCCAACCTCTAGATTTTTGCCACTTGGCACTATCTAGGCCGTCCATTTCCATCATTTCTCTACTCATGCCACTTATGGTACATGAGTACGTGTTATATGTGACTTTCGTCGCATCAAAAATCGATTCTGACACGGCGATGCCTCGGCGTGCTGAATCCGACTATCTCAGAAAATTACAAAATTTTACGTGCTAACTAGATTTTGTGAGACGATTCCAACGGTGAAATCTGTTTCGTCATCCGAGGTCTAGAGGATTTGTTACGGATTTTTAATCGTAATTACAATTTTGTAATTAAAATTACGATTTTTGCCCTTATTCCAGAAATCAAAATTTCTCGGGTCTTACAGTTTTACTGAGCAGAATTTTAATTAAACCTTTATTTCAGGTTAAGAAAATCCTTTGCAGTCTGAGGAACATACCGGGTGGTCGAAACGAGGAGTCAAAATTCGAGGTTGGAACTTCCTTGCTTAGGAATCCTTCACCTAGAAGCCTTTCCTATCATGGGACGGATGCCTCCCGAACATAGGATATGGTGGAATCTTAAAACAAGATTTTCAAAACAAAATTTCAAATTGTTAGATTTCACTCGTATTTGGAATGGTCCACAATTGGATTATTCAACGGTTAAAGAATTTTAGCCATTGTTTTGTACATTTAAATTTCAAAGTGATGTTTTAACAAGAAATTTCTTTTAAGTTGATTGCAAAAGTGCAAAAGAAATTTTACAAAAAGATGTTCAAAATCTAGTTTCAAAACAGATTTTTGCCAGATGGCAAGCTATTTTATCTGTTTTCGATTTTGAAATTGAATTTATCAAAGGATCTTCAAATGTTTTACCTGATTTCCTTTCACGGGAATTTTTACAGGGAAAATGAGCAGGCAAAAGCCAGATCCCATCAAACTGTAAAGGCCTCTTATGCTATGGCAATAAAGAGGCCTCGAGCTAAATCTCCTTGAAACTTCGTCGTTTGAAGTCTTGAAATTCCCTCAACGCTAACTCCAGCACTACCCCAAAATTTGCTTACCAAACAAAAGAACAAAAAATGTTACTGCAAATTTTAGAACCTGATCATATATCAGTTTCTGGTGAGATTGAAATCAAAAAGATTTTTCAAAATGAAAAGTATTTAGTTCGATAAATACTAAAAACTAAATAGATTATGCAATTATGCTCGTAAATCACAGTGCAATACAAATTTCCCATATCATGAACCCTGAAGGTAATGATATTGCTTATTCAAAATGCAAAATTTTAAAAGTCTTAAATGAAAAAGATTGGGGTCAAAATATTTTCACTCATAAAAGATTTTCTGAGCATTTCGACCCTCAAACTTTTGATTTTATGACCTCGTCCTTGGTATCATATGTTTTATCGAGGCCAAAAACTCATTCTGGTTTTTTAAGCTGAGATGAAAAGTTCAAATCTTTCAAATTTGGTTTGAGTTGGTGGCTTCTTTTGAACTAATCCAAATATTTTACGTCACAAATAATAAAGTTTTGATTATTTCAAAGCAAATTGTGAAAGCTTTTTCCTTAAATTGCTATTCACTTTATTTTGTCTCAATTAGGGGATCCCTTAGTTCTTTCTTTGGGATTTTGCACCTACCAATTCCATCGAAGCCCGTTCCTAAAGTTTTGGCTAGGGAATTTAAAAATCAAATGGTGGGCACGCCTTCAAAATTTCACAGGCCCAATCCTTTGATCTTTGTCAAAAGATGGTTGAAGCATTGAGTTGAAAAAGCCTTCAACCTCGAGTCGAGAGTACCCATTTGGTCGACATGCTGGCCCGATTTAAAAACTCATTTCCTTGAGTCGGCTTACGGGGCATATCTCAAAAAGGTCGGGAAGATGAAGCTGAAACTCCCTCTCCCAGGCTTCTTGGCTGAGCTCGGACTCGCGAGACACGTAGCGGTACGGCCTTCCTCCGGCCAGCGAAGACATATGTGCTTGGCTTCCCATTACTCCTTGAGTAATGGGAATGATAACCCCTCAAAGCCTTTGTCTTAGAGAAAGGACGGGCTAGAATTCAAAACTTCAAATTTGGATGCTCTCTTCGACGAGGTTCAATGAAGAATGGAAGATTTAGAAGTTGTGAAGCCACAAAATCGGATTCCCTAAAGGAGGGTAAAATGGTAATTTTGGTAAAAATCCGGAATTTTTCTAGATCTGGGATTAATGTGAAAGCGGACTTCTCCGTTGAAATCGTCTCGTGAGAATTAGCAACCCGCGTCGAATTTCGTTGGATCTGCGAGGTGGTCGAGTTTCCGCGTTTTTCGAGGCATGAGTATTCGGATGACTATATATATATATAGTTATCTATATACAAATATATAAATCTATATATAGATATCTATATATATAAATCTATATATAGATGTATATAGATATATCTATATAGATATTTATATATAGATTTATATATATATATATATAGATATAGATATATAGATTTATATATTTATATATATATATATATATATATATATATATATATATATATATATATATATATATATATATATATATATATATATATGCTATATATATATCTATTTATAGAATATTTATATATATATATATATATATCTATTATAGATATATAAATCTATTATATATATATATATATATATATATATATATATATATATATATATATATATATAGATATGTATATATAGATATATACATATTATATATATAGATAATATATATATATATATATATATATATATATATATATATATATATATATATATATATATAGATTATCTATATATATAAATATATATAACTATATATATAGATAAGATATATAGATATATATATATATATATATATATATATATATATATATATATATATATATATATATATATATATATATATATATATATAAATCTATATATAAATATCTATATATATAAATCTATATATATAGATGTATATACATATCTATATATATAGATGTATATAGATATATCTATATGATTTATATAAATATATAGATATCCTATATATCTAGGCATATATATAGATATATCTATATAGATATATCTATACATCTATATATATAGATATGTATATACATCTATATATAGATATTTATATATATGAATATATACACATATTTATATATAGGTAACTATATATATATAAATCTATATAGATTTATATATATATAGTTATCTATATATATAAATATATAAATCCTATATATATAAATCTATATATATATATGTATATAGATATATCTATATAGATATTTATATATAGATTTATATATATATTTATATATATATATAGATATCTATATATAGATTTATATATATATATATATATATATATATATATATATATATATATATATATATATATATATATATATATATAGGCATATCTATATATATAGATATATATCTATATAGATATATCTATATACATCTATATATATAGATATGTATATACATCTATATATATATAGATATGTATATATATATATAGATATATACATATTTATATATATAGGCCTTTATATATATATATATATACTATATATATATATATATATATATATATAAAATAACTATATATACTATATATATATATATATATATATATAGTTATCTATATATATAAATATGTATATATCTATATATATAAATCTATATATATAGATGTATATAGATATATCTATATAGATATTTATATATAGATTTATATATATTTATATATATATATATATATTTATATAGAGGATAGAACAACACTTAAGGGAACATCTTGGTCAATTCCGTCCAAATCCGAGACTACACCCAAACAGCGTGCGAAGCCAAAAATAAAATCATCGCCATTGGCTGCCACGGACCTTGGACCACGAAATTTTATAAGGAGGTAGATCACGAAGAAAGGGATTAGTTGGCCAAATTTGATTCCAATCCAAGCTAGCACGTGCCCCTATGCACCCTCGGAAGCCAAGCGCGTGAGTCCTAGTCTCAACCGCTTTGTGCGACACGTGTGTGAGCACGTGTGGTCTTCAAATGACCCTCTTCCTCCCGGCCCTCCTTTGTGTCCCTGCATGATTGTATGGTGTTGGTATGCCAAGCTAGGGAAGCCGATCTACAGCAATGAACAATGACATGCAGTTTGTTCCACTTTGGATACTTATTATATAATTATCAATAAAACCGAATTACATAGAATTATCAATAAATAAATAAATAAATCAATGAGAATACCTAATCTTATGATTAGCCTCCAGAGATTACATAAAAAAAAAAAAATACAATCAAATTTCTACCATGGATTAAAGGCCAAAATAAAACATTCATTCATACAAAAATATAAATAACATGAACATAAAACCTAGGCGTCATATATCTAATTAGATCGAATAACCATAAAAAATATAATGGTCGGTTTACACACATTGATTCAATCCAGGCTCTGATACTAATTGTTAGGATCAATGTATAGCAGGCTTTGAATCATGATTGGATAAGATATGTGATACACTAATGTCATCAGGCTTAGGGTTTACTAACCTCTTGGCGCGGAACCTTTCAAGCTATTCTAATTGCGACAAATCTAGGTGTAGGCGCGCCTAATTTCCAGAGACTAAAGGAGAGAACACCCACGTATGTGTGTAAAGACCCATATGGAGAATATATCAAGGTCCTAAGGAAATGGGTCTATTTATATACTCAAAATTCTAACCTTATAGGGTTACTTGTCAAACAAGCAACCAATCAGGCGACACCAAGCCACCTATATTGTATTCTATTTTTTTTTATAATTAGAAATCCATTAGAGTAAGGAGACAAATAGGCGAGTGTAGCAATCTCTATGCATTAGAAATCCATTTGGAAAGTAAGGAGGCTAATAGGCCCTACTGCGCAATCTCTATCTGCCTTAGATCGATAGATTTCTTTTTAGGAATAAGGTTTTTCTTGCATATTAAATGACAAACTCTTGTTTTATTATTATTGGTTTCTTATCTTTTAAATAATTATTAATAGACTATATCACTAATTAACTAGTGCGGGGATCTAATGGTCCATGATTAATTTTGGCTCTTCATGCGGATCATAGTGCTTTTAAAACATAAGTCAACAATTTATTGTAAAAAATTGAACTTAAATTTGGGATAAAATGTATGGGTAGGTGAAATAGTTTTCTAAGATAACTTTTGTTTTTTCCAAATAAGAAAATAAAGATATGTTGATAACCAAAATTTTATTTTATTTTTAATCTACAAAAACACTAAATTATTTCAAATATATATTTTAAAATTTTAAAAAATTTAATTCTATAAATATATATACAAAATAGATTTTTATGTAAAAATTATTTCTAAAACATATTTAAAAATATTAAAAGCGAAATTAAAGTTTCTAATGGGATTTTACTTCTTCGGAGTTTATGGTGTAAGTTTTTTTTAATTAAAATTCCAATTCCCAAACATAAACTTCCATTAATCATATTTAGATTGAATCTAATCCCCAAAAACAAAAACTAATTAGAGTTGAATCGAATCATATGAAACATCCTAGGACAAAACAAAAACAAAACAATCCACTTGGCGGTTAGAAATTAAAAACAAAAAATGTTCTTAAAAAGCTAAAAAGGAATTCACCGGATCTTAAAGCCCCAACTGATTGAATGTTATAATAGTAGTTTTTAAATTGATTAGAGGTCAATGATAGAAACGAGGGTAAATTAAATTTAAAATGCTGGACGTCATTTAGACAGAGTGGAATTTTATTGCAACGAATACCCTAAGGAATAATGAGTTTTCTTACATTATATCCGAATGGAGGGGTTGCAAAAGGAATTTGTAAGAATTTCAGTTCCTGTGACTTTGGTGATATTTAGAAGAGAATAGGAGATTTAAGTGAATAGTGATTTCGGTGAAAATTAGGGGCTGCGTTGAAATTTTTCGGAAATTGGGCGAGAAAATCACGAAATGTCAGAATATATCAAGACTAACGGCGAAATAAAGTGAAGCGGAGTCCGTTTGGATAGTTTTTCAGGTGATCGAGGCGTAATTCGAATTAATATACGCTATTATCCAGTTTCCGATTTTAATGATTTTAAATCCGATTTCGATGATTTGAGCCTAGAATCCAATGTGAAGGATTTAATTAAAATATTTCATAGTCATTTGAAGTTTAAACGACCATAGAATATTTTAGACATTTAATCGGTATAAAGCGGTATAAGGTGGCCCGAGATAAAATGCGCTGCCAGGGATATATTTTGTGAGAGCCAATTAAAACCTTTCTTAATGACTAAGTTATGAATAAAATAATAGGTTAATGGATTTGTGATTCATTAGAATGGACCAATGAGCTTCTTTGGTTCAAGGGTAATTTTGGCAAGTGGGAAAGGGCAATTTTGTCAAGTGTGAAGCAAAATCTAAATATAAGAGATTAAGTTGGCTCAAAAAGGAGGAGAACCCGTAGGAGAGAAAGGAGAGGGAAGAAAAGAGAGAAGAAAGGAGAAAAGGAAGCAGAAGAAAAGTGAAGAACTTAAGGTATGAGATGTGATTTTCTCCTGTTCGAGCTTTCAAGTGATCTTCAAGTGGTAATCCAAAGGGGAGGGCCAAAGGAAACTCAAGAAACAAGTAAGTTTTCATGGTGGGAAAGTTAGGGTTTGATGTTTTCCATGTTTAATGTCTTGGTCTGGTATGGATGTTAAATTGATGGTATTTAAGGTTTAATGGTGCTGAATTTAATATCAATTGAGAAAGCCATGGTTTAGGTTAGGGTTTTGACAAAATCAAGTGAGTAGGGTTAGGGTTTGATAGTGAATTGTGTGTGTTATGTTGAAATGGGTATAATGCATCAGATTTAAGTGTTTGAGTGAAAGAAAAAATGGAAGAGAAACACATTTTGGTCTCAATTTTTTGGGCAACAGTCTCAGTACAGGAAATGTCCTGTTTTCTGTTTTGACCAGTTTTGGTAATTTGGCCATAACTTGCTCAATTTTGATCCGATTTGAGTGATTTAAGTGGCTATATAAAATAGACTTGAAGGAGAACAAAACTTAAGAAGAAGGTATCGCCAAATTATGATCCTAAGTAGCCTAAATATTCACTCAAAGTAGGACCATGTGCAAGCCAAATTCTGGGTTCAGTTTTTTGAGCATAGATTAGCCAGTTATTTGGACGTAAAGTGAGTTTGGTACTCGAATTGGGTGATTCAATTGGAATAGAACCCTTAGCACCTTAGCTTTAAATGAATATAAGGACATAGTGTCAAAATATGAAGTCAGACCTCGGAAAAATGAGTAATACAAACTGTCACTAGAAAAATCGGTAAAATGACTGGTGGCATAGAAATGCCATAACTTTTAGTTTGGATGATCGATTGGATTGATTCAATTCCTAAGTAAAATAGATTCCTAGAGAATAAGAATATAGGAATAGTGTTTATGGTGGATTAAATGGAAATTATGGTTAATGTGTAATTGTGATTTTCTTGGAAAAGGTGAAAAGGACTATCGGGCGGGCAGAACTCAGCGGGAAGCAAAAGCGGGATTGAGCGGTGAAATTGTGAGTGTAAAAATGATGTTTACAAATTGAGTTTTAAAGTGAATTATTTTGATGTTAAAATGAAAAGTTTAATGTAAAGATGTACCAGAGATGCTTCCCATTTGGGTAAGACCTAGGTCTGGGTTCGAATCTGCAGGAAGCCCGAGAACTTCGATGGGAATGAGGATATCCTATGGTGAGCTTCCACCTGAAGGGTACCCGTAAGGGTGAGTCACGAAGGAATTAAGTCTACTAGCAGAGATGGCAAGAAGACATTGGAGGAAGAAAGGAATAATGCAAAGATGTAGATGGAATCGAAGCCATGTGAGAGATCACGTGACATGGCCTTATGGAATCATAACTAATGGAAGCATGATTGTGTTGTAGACAAGGAGTGTGCTGCAGCAAGGTCACAAGTAAGCGTCTTTTGATTAATTGTTCTATTCCGCGATATCATTACGGTATTGGTTAATGCCTATCCTTGACATGACAGACATTATTATCTCTCATTGTTTTATTCACACCGAAGTGAGAGGGGATGTGGCCGCGTAACCCCTGCCCAGCTGTAACATCACATTTGTATATCTGTTTCCCACTTTAAAATTGAGTTCGGCAGATATTTAGGTTATTTAAAAAAAAAAATTTATCAAAAAATAAGTTGGAAATTGAAAATAACATTTAAACTAATATACAAAATTTATCATCTATTCTTTCAAAAAAATAAAAAAAATTATCATCTATTTTTAAAAAAAATTTAGAAGTCAATCTTAATGTCCTTAGTCATTGTTATGACATTAATTTTAAAAAATTTCAAAATATTTTAATGCATAATAAATAACTACAACATTAAGATAAAAAAATTCAATATTATATTAAATAGCTACGGTATTTATTATTTATGTACTAATTTTGATATTATTTTTTTATTTTTTAACCTATTTTAATTTTATTTTCAAAATAAATTATATATATGTCCAATACTCTTAAAATGATGAGAAATTATATTTTGAGTTAGATGAACCCTTATTTGATGACCATCAAAATTAAACCATTGATACATATTTTGTGAGACAAAAATGTTCATCTCTCCCCATCAAGTCCAACACTCCCAATTTGCCATCTCCCCTTCCACAAATGCCACTCTTCCCTATTTTTTTCACCCCAAAGAACTTGCTTCGATTTTTTCTTTTCCAATTAGTGTTCAAATTTTTTTTTGGATTTTTTTTTTGTGTAATAACTGGAATAAATTAAATCAACTTTTGATATATATCAATACATTTACCTATATTAATAAGTAATTTAATAAATATAAAACAATAATTTTTTCTTATTCATAATAAAATTTATTTATAATATTAATAATTTTCATATTTTAATCTTATTTTTTATACTTTTATATTTTAATTTTTGTAAACTAAAATTTAAAAAAATATATAAATAAAACCCACAAGTTAAACTTTTTAAAGGTAAAGTAATTAAAAAAAACCTTAACTATTTAACAAAAAAAATATTATTAATCATTTTAGTATTCAATTTTAAAAGTAATATTTGAAAGTGAATAAAATTAAAACATAAATGTGTTACAAACTAAAATTAACAACACTAACAATTAAACGTACTTTTAATTTATAACATTGTTACTTCTAAATCTATATATGAAAATTATTGGAATTTTGTTTAAGGTTTTGATTTTTGGAAATTGACTAAGGTGGGAATTATGAAATGCCATAATGAGCACAAAAAAGGGCCTAAATCTTTTAGAGAAGCTTTTAGTATTTTTAATTTGATATTGATTTAAGTTGAGAACACAACTTAAGACCTTACTCTTTGGTATTATGAGATCTCCATAAGTAAAGGAGTCAAATTGGATTGTTCCTCCATGTTTTCTCCTAGGGCTTCTTGAACTCGTCGTTGAAAGCCTTAGGAGACCATAGGAATCTTTCCTTCGATGAAGCTCTAGCATCAGCTCTCTTACCATCAAAGTTTACTAAGAACACATCATAATACCATTTAAAAGGTCACTTAGTGTTCTACATCTTAAGTTTTGTAGAATTTGATTCTTTCTCCATAAATGCTTGGATCACCTATGAAGTGTTTGGTTATATATAAACCAATCTTATGATTGAGTTTTGTTCTCCTTCCTCATTTGTACTTTTTAAAATATGGAAATCTTTCTTTTTTCACTTAGGTAGTTTTCCGCCCAAAGTTTTAATGTGCCATTGAAACTCTTTGTGACTAATTAGACAGTATTCAATCATCATGCATTGCAAATAAGCGATGGCGCCATTTGCATTTGGCCAACACAATGGCAGATTTCATGTTCGAAAGAGCATCTATATTCCAGAATAGATGTCATTGCTATTATAACTATTTTGTTTTGGTTGTTTTCCTCAAATTGTAAATCTGGAGGTAGGCCTTTGATAAAAGTTTTGATCTTTGATGCCAAGTTTTTAACTTGTTTATTTGTTCTTCTTCTTGTTAGGTAATATCTTCAATAAGTTTTTGCGAAACAATACACATAATTTGTTTCTGATCCACTTAAGAAGTTTACTTGGGTTTTTGAACAGAGGGATCTTTTATTTCTATTCTGCTAATTTTTGTATTTAAAGTCTTATCAATTCATCATTACTTTTAACACCTCTAATTTAAAAGAGTGTGTTAGTTGAGAATATAAGACTTTCTTGTTTTTCTTCTTTTCTTCCTTTTAAGGTTTTATAATTTTTTGTAAAGTATTATTTACTTTCAATTCTATTTAATTAGTAGAAAGTGTTCCTAGAATTTGATTTATGTAAAATTATTTTGTTGCTGAATGCCTTTTATATCTTCGATTTGTCATTATTTTCCTCCTTCTTTTGAATCAATTTGTTTTTAAAAGGTGAGGCTATTATTTCTACACCTTGAGCCTTTATTTTATTTCTTCCAAAGGGGATGGGTTGATCTTATCTTCTTTTCAGAAGTAGTATTTGACTTCCATTCTTTTTGGAACATATTTATTGAAAAGGGATATTTTGTTGATTGTTCTTTGCATAAATATCAAAATATGTGTGTGAGACCCCGGAAAATCCATGTTTTCTAAGGAAGGATAAAATGGTAATTTTGGTTGAAAATCCGAAATTTTTCTAGATCTCGGATGACGAAACGGAATTCACCGTTGGAATCGTCTCGCGAAATCTAGCTGCCACGTTGAATTTCGTCGGTGGGAGCGATCGAATTTCCTGCGTTTTTTCGAGCCACGGAGGATGCATGACGCCAGCGCGTTTTGGGAGGCGGAGGCTCCACGTGTCGGTCTCGGTGCAGTCAAACTTGAGGTCAAGTGGGGGCTCCTTGTGACACATGGCATGATGCCATTAGAGGATATCTCAGGTAGATTGATAAGGATAAGGGAGTAATCCAAAGGTGTCGATGAGAAATGGACATGTGGCGTGGGGACTTTCCTCTTGACAGAGTCTTCCAAATCGGTTTGGGGAGAGGGAAGGAGAGGGAGAGACCAGCAGAAAGGGAGAGTGAGGAAGAGAGGGTTTTTTTTTAGAGAGAGGCTCACCTTCTCTCTAAAATTCCGGCGTCGGACCGTTGGCCAGACCGAGACAAGGAGCAAAGTTGCTCCCACGGCAGGACTACACGTGGTTACCGGTTTAAGGGAGTTTGATAAACTCGAGAAAGGTAGGGGTTTTCTCCTACTTGCTTTACTCTTTACAGCAGGGTTATGTAATGGATGGGGTTGTTGAGGCACGGATGGCTAGTGGTTTCGGTTCAAAGCTTTGGACCGAGTTAGGAATCCGAGTGTTTTTGGACGATCCGGACTGTTTGGGTATTTTAGCGATTTGCGTGGTGTCATGTTATTACCATGAGAAAATAACATGTTTGTGTGATGTTGTGGGCAGTTCAGGCGAACCGTGGGATAGTGCCGCCAACCCGTGTGAGAAATTTAAGTTTATATTAATATAAGGCTGAATAACGTGATGTATGGATTAAATTATGTTAATATATGCATGAGTGATATATTAGCATGTAATATGTTTGTGTGCCATTGCATTTGCACTTAGGTGGGGAAGTAATCCAGAGTAGGAATTCCCTTTCTTGGGCTTTGCTCACCAGTCGTGGGAGCTATTTTTAGGTGCAGAAGGCGCCCAGGGATGGAGCAGCTTAGGGGCCTTCGGGGCGAAGAAAGCGGCCAGATGGCCTTATCTTGTAATTTTTTTCTGTTCTTTGTAAAATTCTAGGCAAGAAGCCATTTTTTGTATAAGAATTGTAAAGAGTCAAAACACAATTGTAAATAAATCATTTTTTGTATAAAATATATAATTGTGTTGAATGGATATACGGGCCCAATCGGGCTGGTTTACACATGAACGTGCCTCACGATGTGAGACACGTGGATTTCCGCGGGTTGACGGGTAGTCAACGGACACCCCGGGATTGGGGCGTCACAATGTGAACATTGGAATATTCATTTCCATTGTTTCATAGTTTGATACCATTGTTCCTCCTAAATTTCTCTTTGTTTCTTGAGATAATTTTGAGAAAAACCATTGCTTTTTTTCTTTATGTTCTTGGTTGCTTCTTTTCTCAAGTATTCTTTGTCTATTTCAAACACATTTATAGCATCATCATGTTGAGGTGAGAGGGCTCATCATTTGGTGACATTTGAAAAATGTTGGGGCCTATCTGGAGAGTTTTGAATGTTTGGTTTTGGTCTTGTATATTTTAAATGCGGAATAGTAGATGAATAGTCTACTTCTTCTAGATTTAAGTTTGGCCGAACATTTGATCTTGGAAGGTTCTAATTTCTAAATAAGAATTAGAAGACCTTGCGAATATGATCTTGTTAAGTTTTCTTTTCTTAGCTCAAAATTAATTTGAACATTTCCTTGTCCATCTTACATTATGGATAAGAGTTTTGGTTATTCAGCCCGCGGTTTTGGAGCTAAGAGTTGTTGAAATTCCATTGATTGTGTTAAACATTCCCATGGAACTTGGAGTTTTGGAATTATGGTTGTTGAATTTTTTCTCATTTTGCTTGCCAAATTAATGTTTGATCCTTTGGTGAGGACAAAAAGGCAATTTGGATTAACTACCAAGGTCATTACTTTGTATTATCTACATATACTATAAGTATATTTCTTGACTTCGGATCCATGTCATAATTTTGAGTTTGAATGTTTAGGTTAAGGCTTTATGAATGCTCTTATCATTCATACAGTCTAACTCTGAATTTGAGATAACAGTGAAATACACCGAGGTCCAAACGATGTGTTGTTTCCATTAATCCTAAAAGTCTGGAAATTTGTTATGTCTTGCATCACCTTGAACATATACATATAGGTTTGTCTAACCTAACCTGGTTAAGGGTTTAGGCTGCTACGGATGCTTTCTATATGTAGAATTTTGAATTTTCTTTTAGGAATTTGTTTCTGATCTTGGTCTAGAAGTTCAATAGTTTACGTCTCGGAACCTATTGAATGAGTATTTTCGGAGATTTTGATTCTATAATCTTTTTGAATTCAAGTTTCCTATTTTGTATAGTTCTTTAATATTTTGTTTTGGCATTTCCCAATTTTTTGATATCTTTTATTCCCAATCTTCTATAGAAAGCAGAAAGTTTGTTTCAAATTGTTGGGTATTTCTTATGTTGTCTTAATTGTTCATCTATCTGGATAGACAGTAATTTGTTAAGTACCTACAAATTTTTGATGGAAATTTGACATTTCTATCCTTTCTCTGATGGTGGGATTCTAACATTTAGAGGACCACCACCGGGACCACCTCACACCACCAGGGGCTTTACGGTGACCAACGGATACCTTTGGGCTTGTGGTCCCCCTTCTAGTGGCGGGAAATCTAAGCTGCTCTCAGGTAACCTCCGGTAGCTATTCATTGACAAGTTACCATGAAGCTAAGCCGTTAAAAGCACCTTCATGTGCTTTGGAAAACATGGGTTATAAAATTTTCTTTTTCTATCAAAATCACACTTTTAGATTTAACGAAAATCCGGCAGCATAACGGCCTTTCGTGGTCAGCGAAATACAAAAGCCAACATTTAACAAAATTAAACTCCCAATATTTTCCAAAATCAACCACAATCGCCAAGGACCTCTGGTTCTCAAAAATAAGGATCAATCAACAAATTTCATACGCAACGGTTTTTCTCAAAACCATATGCATATTTTACAAAAAGATATTTACAATTATACAATTTCAAAATCTAAATATATATTTGTTCAATTACATATCCATCCCATACATAAAGTTTTACATCCTAGGTCATAAATCGCCCACCTATAGCAGCAAATGATGACGTCACATCGTCGCAATAACACCTGATGGAATATATATAGCTACAAAATGAACAAACAAGTTAGTGCAACGAAGATAGATATCACATATACTAACATGACAATTTATCATTTGTTTATAATTTATGTCAAAAACCCCTATGTATATCCTTTAATTATTTTAACCATCCGCGGGCGATTTAAAACTAACGCGTGAAGCACTAAGTCATCTCAAACCACTCGTTACGGAATTCTTGCATCGTACGCGGGGCGCTTCGCTTATCAGCGAGCAGCTACAATCACAGATTTCTTTGCATCGCGGTGTAGTGCTAAAACTTCACGAAGCGACCTCACGGCGAGATTTGCATCGCCCGCGTATTTAGCAGAGCTAACCTCAAATCTTGACTCGTTCTGGGGTGTGCGCGCTCGCAGCGTAGTGCTTATACTTCTATGGCGAGCAATACGGTGAATTTTCTGCATCGTTGCGTAGTGCTAATTTGTTTCTTTATTGTGGCGACTATGGGCCAGATTTCTTGCGTCGTCACATAGCAGCTAAATTTCTTTATATCTTAAAGTTATACATGGGTTTTAAAACTACATTTACTTAGTGTCAAAAGTACAAATCTAACTTGTTTTGAAACTACAAAAAACTCTCTTTTCAAATATTTTCTTTTTAGATTACTTAACTCCATATTCATTACCAACATCAACCATTTACATAAAATTGGAAAAGATCTTAAGTGGCGAACCACTTACCTTGAAGCCGCGTCACTCCCCGTCAAGCGTCTCTACGAGGCTCGTGGACGTCGCTCCGATGCTACTCGTGGGCGTCGCTCCGTGCCTTTGTCAAAGAAAACCACAATTCTGCATTAATCATAACTTCCATTTTAATTCACCATACACACTCATTTAAAGCCAAATGAACAAATTACCCTTAAGCACTAAAAAACCCACTCATTTAGGCCAACCTTTTCCAACAATACTCTATAGACTTGACTCAAAATTATTCAAACGGTCTTCAAAATTTGTAAACTCTCCAGATCAGTTCTTGATATAGCCAATGACATCTCTTTAAATTTTCAATTTAAAATTCCTTCTCTAAACTCCTTTTAACTGTCTACTGCTTATATGACTCAGTTTGGCAGAACATAATCTGCACATAGCTCCACTTTGAACCATTTTCTGGGCACTTTACGATTAAAATATGCTTGAACTTCCTTCAGATAAATTTTTCCCCTAGAAGTCTATTGTAACCAGAAATTTGAATCACTCAAATCGGATCAAATTGAGCAGAGATTATGGCCAAAATACAAAACTGGTCAAAACAGAAAACAGGACATTTCCTGTACCGGGGGCTGCTGCCCCAAAAATTGGCCAAAATGTGTTTCTCTTCCATTTTTCTTTCCTCTAAACACTTAAATCTGATGCATTATACCCATTCAACATATCACACAATTCACTATGAGCCTAACCCTTACTCCTTGAGTTTCAAAACCCTAATCTAATCCATAGCTCTCAATTTATCCTCGAAATCATGTCATTCGACCCTAAATACACTAATTTAACATCCATTACAAGAAAATCAAAACATTAGACATGAAAACATCAAACCTAACTTTCCCGCCCCATTAAAGCTACTTTGTTCTTGGTTTCATTTGGCTCGCTCTCCTTGCTATCACTTGTAGAGCACTTGGAAGGCTTGAAGGAGAAGAAAAACTCACCTCTCCACTTCTTACCCTAACCTTTTCTCTCGCTCTCATTTCTCGCTACTCCCCTTTTCTCCTTTCTTCCCTCTACTGCACGTTCTCCCTCACTTTGGAGCATTAAATCTCTAAAATTTTCTTTTATTTCAAAGTTTCCAAAATTGCCCTTAAACCAAATAATCTCATTAGTTTGTTTTAAGTGGTTTACTCTTTTATCCAAGCTTCTCATTGGTCCATTCTCATGAGACCAAGTCATTTACTAAATTATTTAAATCATGACTTAGCCATTAAGAAGGTTTTGATTGGCTAGTACAATTAAATATCTCATTATAGCGATTTTATCTCCGTTTCGCCTTTTACTATTTTATATCGAGTTATGTCAAAAAATATTCTATGGTAGATCTATATTTAAATTTGAACATAAAATATTCTAACTAAATCCTTCATAGTGAATTTGGGCTCACGAAATCACGAAATGGTTAAAATCATTAAATCGGTAATGGGACAATAGCGTGTGTGCAGTGCGTTCGGATCACACGGAAACTATCAGCGATTTCCTGTTTGACACTATTTCGAGTTTCGTTAGTCTTTATGATATATTAGGACATTTTGTATTTTCGGCCCAATTTCCGAAGAATTTCAACGGTTTCAGTTTTCGGTCCAGAAATCACTATTCACTTAAATCTCTATTCTCTTCTAAATATCGGTTCAAAGTCATAGGAACTGAAATTTCTTCAATTCCTTTGCAAACCCCTCCATTCGGATATAATAAGAAAATCATTATTCCTTAGGGCATTCGGTTACAATTTTGAAAATTCCACTTCATGTCAAATGACGTCAGGAGCATTCTAAATTCTAATCTACCTAGTTTCTATCATTGGACCTCTAATCGATTCAAGCTACTTATTATAACGTTGATCGGGTTGGGGTTTCTGGTGACCAGCGCTAGCTGTGGGAATCCTGATTATTTTGAAAGAATACAAATCTGAAATTAATCCAAAATTTTCGAACTTTGGCTCACGAGTACCAATTCTCTCTGGGACCTTAAACAATTTGAACATATATATTTTGGGCATTAAATATTAAAATTTTGAGCGAGTAGCAGTGAAATTTGATTTCTTCAAAGAAATCACGGCGGCGTTATGGCTGGGTTTTTGTTTAAACACCGCCCAATTGGAGTTCGGGAGGTTTGAGGTTTTTCCGGCTGATATACTATTTGAAGTTGAATATATTTGAACGAAACATGCAAACAGTATGCAATTTTGAATCAAATAAAACGATGTGAAATTTGAATTGAAATTTATTGAACTTTGAAAAACTTACAAACTTGATGCAAGCTTTTGATCGGAAAGCAGTAAGCAAAGTTGGATGCAAGAGCTCTCGAGCTTCTCTCAGCTTCCTTATCTCTCTAAACTTATCTGCCTAGCTAAGGAGATAACCCCTCCTTATATAGGAAATTTTGGATTTGAAATAAAACTTTAGTAGCATCCGCACGATTAGATCACGTATGACTTTTGAAGGTCACATACTTTTTGAAGAGTCACGTCTCTTGCTTTTGAAGAGTCACTGCTTTTATTAGCCGACAATTTTGTTTCTGAAGTGGGCTTTTTGCTTTGAAAGTGGGGACGACTGTCAAGCGTTTGAAATGATCTAGATGCTATCACACCGCGTGGAGTCGGATTTTCCATTCTTCATTAAATGCATCGGAAGAGCATCGAAATTGATTTCTTGGAATTTTTGGAGCTGTATTACATTCTACGAGGCAAAGGCTTTTGAAGATGTTGATATCCTCCTTATCATCCTTACTCAAGGAGTGAAGGGAGGCCGTAAGCACATGTCTTCATTTCTTTGGAAAGAAGAAATTTGTCTTTGCTAACGTAATCAATCTCGTGCGGTACGAGTCGGCGAGTTTTGAAAGCGTCTCACGTAAACACCTTGGATTTGTTTGAGATAGGCCTGTAAGTTTGTATTTGGAAGAGGAAATGAGTTTCTTGTTATTGGGCTGCGAAGGTTAGGATTAGCAGTACCTTGGCCTTTGAAGAAGGGCTTTTTCAAATTGGGCTTTTGGGCTTCAGTCCATTTTTGGCGACATCAAAGCTTTGGAGCTTCGGAGATTTTGAAGCGGCGTGGGTGATTTTAAGCCCACGGTCTGGGTTCGAGTCTGCGGAGGCGAAGAAAATGGGGAGGCATGATATTCTGTGATGGGACCCACCCGAAGGGCACCCGATTAGTTCTGAAGGTGGACCCCACAGGTGAGCCACACAGAAGGGCGCCCGTGTGGTCACACCCAGAAGTGTGGACCCACATATATATATATATAGATTTATATATCTATATATATATATAGATATATAGATTTTATATATCTATATATATATAATTATATATATATATATATAAATATATATAAATATATATATATATAAATAAATATATATATATAACATATATATATATATATATATATATATATATATATATACATATCTATATAGATATATATATATACTATATATATATATGAATATATATATATATATATATATATATATATATATATATATATATATACTGCTATATATATATATATATAGTCAAAAACTGATTGAACAGCAAAACTCTTATCCGTAATAGAAGATGGATAAGAAATGTTCAAATTAATTTTGAGGCAGAAAGAAAACTTAACAAGATCATATTACGCAAGGTCTTATTTCTTATTTAGAAATTAGAACTCCTTCGAGAGAAGATCAAATGTTGATCAAACTTAATCTAGAAAAATAGACTATTCATCTACTATTCCAGATTTAAAATATAGAATACCTTATAAAAAATTCAAAGATTTAAGATAAAAATTTAAATCCAAAAAACCCCGAATAAGCAAAATAAAAACATCATAAAAAGAGGTTAGATGTTTCAAATGTAGTCAAAGGGTCATATAGCCCCTAATTGTAAAAACAAGGTAAGTGTTTTATCAGATAAAGAAGAAGATTATTATTCTGAGAATAATACTTCATCTTTGGAAACTGATAAATCTCAAACAAATTCTGAAAATGATCTTATCCATAATAGAAGATGGATAAGGAAATGTTCAAATTAATTTTGAGCCAAGAAAAGAAAACTTAACAAGATCATATTCTGCAAGGTCTTCTATTTCTTATTTAGAAATTAGAACTCCTTCCAGAAGATCAAATGTTCAGTTAAACTTAAATCTAGAAGAAGTAGACTATTCATCTACTATTCCGGATTTAAAATATAGAATACCTTATAAAAATTCAAAGATTTAAAAGACCCAAAAATTTAAATCAAAAACCCCTGAGAATAAACAAAATAAAAAACATCATAAAAAGAGGTTAGATGTTTCAAATGTGATCCAAAAGGTCATATAGCCTAATTGTAAAAACAAAATTAGGATGTTTTTGCTCGAGATAAAGAAGAAGATTATTATTAGAATATGCTTCATCTTTGGAAGCGAAATAAAATAGACAAATTAAAAAATGAAAAGAAATTGAAAAATAGAAAATTGTATATGAATAATATGTTACTTTGACTGATCCAAGAATTGCTTCTTGAAATGATTGATCAGATAGAACAAAGAGACTAAAGCAAATATATAAGAAGGTTTTAGAACAACAAAATTCAAAACCAAAGCACAAAATAAATCTATCAAATTCTTGTAAAATGAAAGATATGTTTCAATATTATAAAAAACGAGGAACACGCTTTGCAGATTTGCAGGAAGAAGTAAAACAAATAAATGAATTAAAATTGTACACAAAACCTAGGAGAAAAGAATAGCCAACTTAGAAATCCAAAGAAGATTTAACGAAGAAACGAATGAAGAAGTTGAAACTTTTGTACATAGTATGACTATAGTACAAAAGCAGAGATGTTATACAAAGATAACTTTGAGAATCAATCCTGATTACAAAGAAGTTTTTATAGCTTTAATTGATTCAGGAGCTGATTTAAATTGTATACAAGAAGGATTAATCCCTACTGTATATTTTGCAAAAACATCTCAAAGATTATCAAGCGTGTGATCCTTTGAAGGTTCAATACAAAATACCACAAGGTCATATTTGCAAAAGTAATTGTTGTATTCAAACTTCATTCTTACTAGTAAAAATATAAGTCATCAGAATTGTTTTAGGAACTCCTTTCCTAACACAACTTTATCCTTTTCAAATTGATAATAAAAAGTTAAAAACTAAATATAATGGTCAAGAAATTCTTTTTGAAATTATAAGAGGTATCGAAGTTAAAGAAATAAATCAAGTTCAAGATTTTATTTCTTTACTTCAGCAAAAACAAAAACATGAAAAATTTCTTCAGAAAGAAATACAATATAAGAAAACGAAGAAAATTCTGATCGAGAACAAATTCGAATAAGAATAAAAATATCCAAACAAATAGAGCAATCTTTGTTCTTCTATACCAAATGCATTTTGGAATAGAAAACGTGGCGCCCCAAAACGAAGTCCGTTGTTACCGTCAACCCGCGGAATACAAGTGGTCGGGTTACCGACGCCACTTTAGAAAATCGGCGAGTCTCCTTTATGCGGAGCTCTACCCGATTACAATTCTTGTATAAAGCGCCGTATCAAATTACGAACGTCCGATATATCTTGATATAATCTGACAACGATAAAATAGTGTGGGCTCATAAACCAATACTCATAAAAACATACCAACTATTCTCCAATTATCTCCCAATAATTCCATAGTTGATTTACACTTTTATACAAACATATATTAACATCACAAGACTAATACATGTATGTCCAAAAAAACATCAAACCCTGGCTTAAGCTTCTTCAAAATGGATTGTCTTCTCGAGCGCTCCATGTACCTGAAATATAAGGGGGTCCCACGACGGGGTGAGCTAAAGCTCATTGGGAATGCGCCTAAGTGGGCTACTCACCACACAAGTGCGGTGCAATGCTCCAAGTAAACACACTCAGTAAATACATGATCTATGAGATAATATGATTACCCGCCATGCAGTCGCCATGGCTGCTCGCACAGCTTTACTGAAAGTAAATGTAGCAGAGAAAATAATCATTTCAAAACAAAACTTTTATTCTTGAAATATACTACGAATGTCGGTACAAATATGGGACTACCCTCCCAGAGGTGAATTGGTTGGTGAGCTTTTGAAGCAGTCATGGTCCTCATCAGAAATGATCTGTTGGCCGTCTCGACCCAATTCTCCGGAATATCATCCTGTGAAATTCGCTACCGCCAAACTATATCGTTTTTGCAAAAGCCTCGTCATGCGCTCACTAATTCTAGGTACCCGGTGCATATGAAAATGCGTTATGCCATTTTCAAATCATATACCTGATATGTCAATATGCATATTTTATTCAATACAATTACACGCGTAATTCGACACATCAAGCATCACCCAATTTAGCTCAATTGAGCAATTCATAATTTTATCTCCATGGCCTATGCTCACAATTATATTCCATATAATTGAGCAAATCACAATTTTTATTCCCAATATCCTATACACACAATTATATTCCATATAATTGTGACCTCATGTTAATCCTCATTAAGCATTAACCTATTGATTTCTACACCACACAAACTCAAGTCATTCATTTCAACAAATCAAGCACACAACACATGGACGATTTTTGTCCAAATCCCACACAACTTCAGGACATTTTAACGGTCCGAGCCAGCGATAGGCTGTCCACGGGCAGCCCACATGTCCAACCTCGGTTTCACCTTTTGGAACCGAATTTCTTACCCTTTTCCTATCTTATAAACACCCAAGCATAATTTATTCCAACCTAACAGCCCGACCGGTTTAATTTGTCACGGACAACCCAAAAGTCTCCACTTGAAATTCCTACAATTTCGGTCCCATGTTTTAGGGCCGATCAAGCGGCCCCTTCCCGGCCTTTATCATCTCAAGCATGCATTTTAATGCCAAGTTCCACACTAACAGCCCACTTCAGTTTCTGGGCATTCACGGACAGTCCCAAATGTCCAAAAATATTTTCATAATTCGGTCCCATGTTTTGGGACCGATCAACAACCCATTCCCGGCATTTATTCACATCAAGCATGATTTAAAGCAATTTTGGTGAAATAAAAACACCCAAACAGCCCCTAATTTTCTGGGCAGTCACGGCCACTAGAGGAAATCTCAAGAAAATTCCAACAATTCGGTCCCATGTTTTGGGACGATCAAAAGCAACCGCCATGGCGCTCCAAGCTAAAACGAGAAACATGGAAAAAGCCATAAAAATGGGAATCAGCGCCGTGGAAAATCCTACCTCTTGAGTTGTCAAACTACGCAAACCGGGGTCCGCAGCGTGGCCTGCTCAGCGTCGAGCGTTTTCCTTCTAGCCCCGAAGTCGCCAAGCGGTCCGATCGCGGGATCTTAGAGAAGGAGGACCTTCTCACTAGAAAACCCTCCATTTTTATTTTGCTTGACCTACTGCATCCTCCCCACGTTTTTGCCTTGTTTAAGTGGAGAAAAGAAGAGGTCCTATTAGCTATTTTGTCATTTGTGACTTAAATTCAATTTCTATAATGCCCATTGTAATGTCCCTCTTTTACCGGATTTGATGTTCGGCACTATTTCGGCCGTCCATTTTCATCATTTCTCTACTCCTACCACTTATGGGACATGAGTACGTGCTATCTGTGCTTTTCGTCGCATCGAAAATATGTTTCTGACTTTGAACAGCGTGCCTCAGCGTGCCCGACTCCATTGTCTCGGAGAAAATTATGAAATTTTACGTGTTAGCTGAATTCGTGGGACGATTCCAACGGTGAAATCCGTTTCATCATCCGAGATCTATAGAGATTAATTACAGTTTAGCCGTAATTACAATTTTGTAATCAAAATTACGTTTTTTGCCCTTATTCCAGAAATTGGAATTTCTCGGGTCTTACATTCTCCCCTCCTTAAAAGGAATTTCGTCCCGAAATTCTACACGCATACACATCCAATCAGGTGCATATGTAACCTTACCTAACTCCAAGACCGTGTCGGATATGATGACCCGGCTAAGGTCCCAATTACTGATAACCCGATGGTTGTCATCTCATCCATGTCAAACCTGACATCAACAACCAATATGTCTACCACCCTAAGGTCCACCACGCCTGTGCGACTCGATCTTTAAAGAAAAATCAAATCTCTCCACATCCTAAGGGAAAGATTTTCCATCATATTACGGCTTTTCTAAAGGCCTCAGCCCGCAATGCTCAAGATTTGTGAAGCTTGTATCGGGACTAAACCTTATAACTTCACCCACTTTGGGCTCCCAATTGTCGTTTAGCTTTTATTTTGAGTCTAACTAGTAATGCGGATCTTTGATTGCTAATAGACTTGACAACCTGAACTAACTTGTTCATTTCCTAGAAGTGTTGCTAAATTCGGCCACTCCGAATTTATCTATTTCAAGAAGGTTCTATGCCCTCTTGTTCCTTTCAGTATCCAAATCCCTAAGGTCATCGATCCTAACCTTGGCATTCACCCTTCTTCCTATACGCATTACACCATGCATATAACTTCCTTAAAAATTTTATTTTCGAAAATTTTATCAAAATTTATTTGATTTTATTTTATTTGATTTTTCAAAAAAAAATATATATATATATATATATATTTTTTGAAAATCTATTCACATTTGGCCAGGTCAACATTCTTTGTTCATCGTCTTGTTCATAATTACTGTTTATAATTCTTTGTGAAGCCAGTTCTTGTTTGTCACAATAAAATTGTATTGCAGCACAATTACCTTCTTCACTATTACCTTACTGATACAATTTTTCCAACTTCCTTTCCTTGCAATACACTCTTGTATATTGCAATACAATTTCTATGTTGTTTGCTTCCCCACTATATTGCAATATAATGTTGCAATACAATTTCCTTATTCTCTTGCAATACAATTACTAGCCACTACACAACCAAGGTTGCAATACAATTTTGTATTGCAACTCAACCTACACTATTCCTGCAATACAATTCAAGCTACTCAAGCCTTCTTCTCTACATTTCAAAAATTGTATTGCAATACAATTTCCCTTTGCTAAGCCTTCCTTGCAATACAATCCTGCTGTCCTGATAGCTAGCTACCTCTCTGTGCAATACAATTCTCACCTCTGAGCCCTTTGAGTTGCAATACAATCTCGACCTTGATACAAAATTTTGTTCTCCTGATACAATACCTCCGGCCCTTCAAGCTTCCTTCCCTGCAATACAAAAACTGTATTGCAATAAAAGACCCACTTTCAATATGTTTGAGCGTAGCCAGCGATTTTGCCCAAAAATTAATTAATTTTTTCATTTATTTCAAATTGGAAAAATCTCACAGAATACTAAAATCAATTTTTTCCATTTTCCATAATACATCAAATAAATTCATAAAAATTTATTTTCTTCACTTTTCTTCAATTTTACACCATATAAAACTGCAAAAATTATTTTCTCTCCTCTTAGCAAATAAATTTATAAATTTTATTTTCTTTTCCAGTTTTCCAGAAAAATTTTATCCACTCAAATAAATTTATAAAATTTATTTTCTTCCATTCTTCAATCCTCTTCCAATAAATTTATCAAATTTTATTTTTCTTCAATTTTCCAACTTAGAAAATTATTTTCATCACAATAGGCGAATAAATTTATAAAATTTATTCTTTTCATTTCGGTTTACACCTTGTACCACTCAAAATATTTTCTCAAATATTTTCTACACATTCATGTGCTAATCACCAAACACCATACAATCTCACACATGAAACAAGTTATTGCACACGAGCACACAATTCATCAAATCACCACGAAACACATCGGCACATGCATGTAGTGCCTAGTTTTTGTTAAATTGATTTCTGGTAATCTCATACCTAAACTTAACATCGAACCACACTTGGTGGCGATGTTCTTACACTAAATACTATAGCCTAAACCGTCCTCAATCTATGGTTTCATATACCTATACTCCACATCAACCCACCTAGTGGTGATGGATACCAAACAGAGCTCCACACAGGTATTCGTATACCTAAGCTCGATACCAAGGCTTATTATTATTTGGTATCAGTTTCAAACGCCAGTAATCCTAACCGGGCACCACACTACAACTACATATCCTAGGCCCATGCCCGGCACGCTCACGGGTGTCGTATACCTTGGCTCACGATGCAATTTTGTGGCGCCCCCAGCAGGGTCCGTTGACTGCCGTCGACCGGAATACAAGTGGAGTCGGGTTGCAGGCACTAGAAAATCGATGATCTCCTTTGTACGGGGAGCTCTACCCAATTACAATTCTTGTATAAAACCTGCATATCCTGTCCCAAACAATCCAATATATGCAATATATATCCCAACATGAGTAAAATTGCCTCTTGGGCTCATAAACCAATACTCATAAAAACATACCAACTATTCTCAGATTATCTCCCAATAATATCATAGTTGGTTTACACTTTTATACAACATATATTAACATTTACAAGACTAATACATGTATGTCCAAAAACATCAAACCACAAGCCGGCTTCTTGAAAATGGATTGTCTTCTCGGCGCTCCATGCTGAAATATAAAGGGTCCCACGGCCAGGGTGAGCTAAAAACTCGATGGGAGAATCGCCCTAAGTAGATACTCACCTAAGTGCGGAGTGCAATGCTCCAAAGTAAACACACTACTCAAGTAAATACATGATCCTACTTGAATGTCTACACTCAGTTACCATGTCACGAGTCCTCGCGACTCACTCACACTTGCCTAAGCCATGTATGAGAAAATAATCATTTAAAAACAAAACTTTGTTCTTGAAAATATACTACCGAAATATTCGGTACAAATATGGGACTACCCTCCGAGGTGGGTGGTTGGTGAGCTTTCCGAAACAGTCATGGTCCTCATCGAAATGATCTACATTGGCCCATCTCGACCCAAATTCTCAGGAATATCATCTGTGAAATTCCTTTGCGCCAAACATATCGTTTTACAAAAATACCTTGTCATGCACTCACACTAATTCTAGGCTACCCGATGCATATGAAAATCACGTTATGCCATTTTCAAAATCATTTACACAATATGTCAATATGCATATTTTCAATCAAGCTACAATTACTGCATGTAATTCCGACACATGTCGAAGCATCACCCGATTTAGCTCAATTGGGCAATTCATAATTTTATCTCCATGGCCTATGCTCACAATTATATTCCATATAATTGACGAATCACAATTTTATTCCCAATATCCTATACACACAATTATATTCCATATAATTGTGACCTATATTAATCCTCATTAAGCACATTAGCTTTATTGATTTCTACACCACACAAACTCAAGTCATTCATTTCAACAAATCAAGCACACAACACATGGACGATTTTTGTCCAAATCACACAACCTGGGACTGATTTTAACAGTCCCGAAAACCAGCAGTGGGCTGTCCACGGGCAGCCCACATGTCCAACCTCGGTTTCACCTTTGGAGCCAGAGATTTCTTACCCGTTTTCTATCTTATAAACACCCAAGCATGTTTATTCCAACTAAGCAGTGACAGGTTTCTGGTACGTCACGGACAGCCAAAGTCTCCAAAATTCCTACAATTTTGGTCCCATCATTAGGGCCGATCAAGCGGCCCCCTTCCGGCACATTTATCATCTCGGCTTGGCTGCATTTTAATGCCAAGTTCCACACTAACAGCCCACTTCGGTTTTTACGGGCATTCACGGACGATCCCGAATGTCGAAAATATTTTCATAGTCGGTCCCATGTTTGGGATGATCAACAACCATTCCGGCATTTATTCGTAAGCATGATTTAAAGCAATTTGGTGAAATAAAAACACCCGAGCAGCCCCTAATTTTCTGGGCGATCCATGACCCGCTTGAAATCTCAAGAAAATTCCAACAATTCGGTCCATGTTTGGGACCGATCAAGCAACCCCTACGGCCTCAAACCAACGGCTGTGGAAAAACCCTTAAAAATGGGAATAAAGCTTAAGTAAGGAGAGAAAATCCTACCTCTTGGGTTGTCAAAAGGCTTCATAAACCGGGGTCCACGCGTGGCTTTGCTTTCAAGCGTAGAGCGTTTCCCTTCTGGCCGAAGTCGCCAGCGGTCGATCGCCCGGGATCTTAGAAGAAGAAGGAGGACCCAACCTTCTCACACCGAGCCTGTTTTTATTTTGTGACCTCTGCATCCTCCCCACGTTTTGCCTTTGTTTAAGTGGAGAAGGGTCCTGTGGCTATTTTGTCATTTGGGCTTAAATTCAATTTCTATAATGCCCATTATGTCCCTCTTTCACAGTTGATGTTCGGCACTATTTCGATAGTCCATTTTCATCATTTCTCTACTCCTACCATATGGGACATAGTACGTGCTATACGTATTAACTTTAGGTAAGCACCGAAAATGGTTCTGACACTTGAAACGGCGTCACGCCGAGAAAAGCACGTGCCGACTTCCGTCATCTCGGAAAATTATATGAAATTTTACGTGTGCTTCGTTCGTGAGAGCGATTCCAAGAGTGAAATCCGTTTCATCCATCGAGATCCCACAAGAAATTGACCTGATTTTTAACCGTAATTACAATTTTGTAATCAAAATTACGTTTTTTGCTCTTATTCCAGAAATTGGAATTTCTCGGGTCTTACAAAAACAGCATATGGTTTCTTTACCATATGAAAAAGATTTCTCTGAAAAAAAAATTCCTACAAAAGCTAGTGTAAGAGCTGTAATGTAAGACCCGAGAAATTTCAATTTCTGGAATAAGGGCAAAATCGTAATTTTGATTTACAAATTTATATTCTGATACAAAGTGTAATTCACGATTAAAAGTCTTGTTAAATTCTCACAGATCTTACAGATGGCCAAAGAGCGGTTGCTGCCGTTTGGAATGAATATAAAATCTCAGATATGCGTAAATTTAAACGAACCTACGAGGGCGATCGGTAAATGCACCACCGGCGTGCTAGTGGCGTAGCGCGGTACCGATCGACAAAAACCGCCATGTACCATAAGTGTTTATGATAGATAAATGATGAGTGGCGGCAGTGTGCCGAAAAGTCAAATCTGAGAATGAGGGACATAGTAGATATTATGGAATTTGATTTTTAGTCACTACAAGTAAACCATTTGCACATAACCGTCTTCCCCAATTCAGGGCCAACGTGATTGCCATTGGAAGTGCGGTGAGCTTTAGGTTGAGGAGAAATGCTTTAGAGAGAAACTTCTCTCTAAAAATACGAATCGGACGGTGGCGGTCTTCGAGCAGAAGGGAAAATGTTCTACAGCGGAGCGACTGCAGCGTGGACCCGGTTTGCGAGTTTTGGCTTAACTCAAGAGGTAGGATTTTCTCCCCTGTGTTTTATTCCCCGGCCCTAGGGACTCGTGGCCCAGGGCCAGTTTGGGCCGTGGCCCGGGTGTCCGGCTCCTGACATGGGATTCCAGAAGCTGTGAGTATTGGGAGCCTTTTCTCTTGTGGCCGTCTTCTCATGAATGTTGAGGCTGTTTAATTAATAATCAGTGTATTGTGCATTAAATGCTTGCTTGATATGCTTTTGGGCGGGAATGGCCATGGATTGCGGGTTAAGCAGGTGAGCCGGTGTTTCGATTTTCAGGGAATAGTAAGCGAGGTTTCACTATTCGGGAATAGTGTTCCTAAAAATATATATATTTTTGTGAAGATCGTGTTAGTAGAGTGATTTTGGTAAAATTACTCGTATGTATGATCAATTAGCTGAAGTAAATTGATTTTGATCCATGTGATTTAAATTTTGTAAATATAATTCATGTATATATATTGTATGTGATTTAGTGAATTGGAATGATGCATTCTGTGTGGAGACATCTTGAATGTAGGAATGGGAGTGCATGAGATGAAGTCTAGAAGGAAACAAGGTTCGGTAGTCTAAAATGTAAATTATCGGAGGTGATCCAAACTAAATAATATATCAACCGTCGGACGGCGGTTGATATTTATTCATCGGAGGAGTAGTCATGAGAGCTAAAAGAATATATCAGCCGTCGGAGCGGCCAGTTGATATTTATTCATTGGAGGGTAGTCCACCAAACAAATTAATATATATCAATCGTCGGACGGCGATTGATATATATTCATCGGAGGGTTGCCCTTCGCCAATTAAAAATTCATAACATACGAGGCTTAGGCGAGTGTGAGAGAGTCGGTCGGGAGCTCGGGATGCGGAGTTGAGTCACGTAGACATTCAAGTAGGATCATTACATTTGCTTGAATGTTTGTTTAAGTGGAACGTACACTTAGGTGGTGAGAGCCCGCCCAGAGGCGATTCTCCTACTGAGCTTTAAGCTCACCTCGTCGTGGGATCCCCTTTTCTGGTACGGGGGAGCGTGCGAGAGACGGGTTAGATCTGATGTTGTAATGATAGAAGGCCCAGGGTTGTGGCTTTGGTTATACATGTATTAAATTCTCATTTTTAATGTATGTATTGTATAAAATAAACATATTAACTCTTGAAACTTTACTTGATATAGTTTGATATATTGTGTTGAGTACAGCTTGATGGGCCAAGTGGCTGTATTGATATATATTGCATAGAGGCTGTTGATTTGAATGGTGCTTGTTGTGTTTTGTATTTAGGTAGAGCTCTGCATAAAGGAGACTCGCCTGATTTTCTAACTTATGGCTGGGCAACCCGACTCCACTTGTATTCTCTGGGTCATGTGTGTAGTCAACTGACCTCCTGCCTTAAGGCCACAAATTAGCACCAGCTTAGGCATTACTGAACACTTCACCTAGGAGCTCCTGGGTAGGGCATCCACTCCACCAATTGTGTGGCTCGATGAACTTAGTAGGTGGAAACCCATGGATGGAGGATTTGGAGCTAGGTCATGGTCGAGGAAGAACATCATCAATTTGTGGTATGATGGTGGTTAGGTATGAGATTACCTAGGAAGGCACGAGAGAGAAATTGAACACGCCTAAAACTCCGGGGTCCGTTGACTACCACAACTCAAGGAATATTATGGATGTCTAAGTTACCCGATTACTACCAAAATTCGCGTAGTCCCTTTGTACTGGGAGCTTCACCAAATACAAAACTCCAAATAACTCGCATTTAATTGTCCCAAACAGCCCAATATATGCAATATATCCACACGCCACTCAAGCCCATAAACTAATGCTCATAAAACACATATCACAACTATTCTCCAATTATCTCCCAATAATTACATAGTTGATTTCACTTTTATACAAACATATATTAACATCTACAAGTCTAATACATGTTATGTCCAAACCATCAAAATCATGAACCTAAGATCTTCAAAATGAATTATCTTCTCGAGCGCTCCCTGTACCTGAAAAATAAAGGGGGGTCCCACGACGGGGTGAGCTAAAGCTCAAGAGGAGAGAACGCCTGGGCTGGCTACTCACCACCTGGCGCAGCAATGCTCCAGCAAACACACACTCAAGTAAATACATGATCCTACTTGAATGTCTTCAAGCATGTCATCCCCATGTCACGAGCGTCCTCACTGCACTCACTCACACTTGCCTAGTTTCATGTAAGGAGAAATAATCGATTTTCAAACAAACTTTGCTCTTGTTGAAAAATATACTACCGAAATATCTCTGGGTGAAATATGGGATTACCCCCGAGGTGCACCGTCAGAGCTGTCCAAATCGGGCCATGGTCCTCATCCGAAACATCCGCTGCCCATCTCCCAACTCCACCCCTCCTGAATATCATCCCGGGAATTCCTTCGCAAACATCATCCGCTTACAAAATACCTTGTCATGCACTCACACCTAATTTAGCTGTTACTAAAGGTATATGAAAATGCATTATGCCATTTTCAAATCATTTACACAATATGTCAATATGCATATTTTAATCAACTATAATTACATGCATGTAATTCCAACACATCAAGCATCACCTAATTTAAATTTCACTGGTGCAATTCATAATTTTATCTCCAATGGCTCATGCTCATAATTATATTCCCATATAATTGAGCAAATCACAAATTTTTATTCCTAATATTCTATATACACACAATTATATTCTATATAATTGTGACCATGTTAATCCTCATTAAGTATTAACCTATTGATTTCTACAATTCACACTAACTCAAGCCATTCATTTCATAAGTTCATACTAAAACACATGGATCGATTTTTATCTAATTTACACAATCTCAAAGACTCCATTTAATGTTCCGAACCCAGCAGTTGGTCAGTTCCACTGCAACAATATGTCCTCAACTCCTGCTTCACCTGGAACCGGTTTCTCTACCCATTTCCTATCTTATAAACACCAAAGCATAATTATTCCAACCTAACAGCCTTAACCAGTTTCCGGATCACACTTGATGTACCCCCAAAGCCTCCAAAATTCCTACAATTTCGCTACATGTTTTAGGGTCGATCAAGCGGCCCATTCCCACTTTTATCATACAATTACATGATTTCAAAGTAAAATTCTCGAATTTAAGAGACCCAAACAGCCCCTAATTTTCCCGGGCAAATACGCCACAAGAGAAAATCCTAAAAGAAAATTCCAACAATCCGGCCCCGCTGCTCAGACTAACAAACTACTTCCTCACTGGGCCTCAAACTAACCGAAACATCGAAACCCATAAAATGGGAATAAACGCAAGTAGGAGAAAATCCTACCTTTGAGTTGTCAAAAACTCTGCAAATTGTGGTCCACGCTGCAGCCTCGCTCCTACAGAGAACGCTTTTCCCTCTCGCTCCGTCGAAATCCAAATCCGGGCCCGATCGCATGTATTTCTAGAGAGCAGTCGAGACTCTAGAATCGCCATTTTTGGCCCCTCCACGCCCACCGCAGATCTCCAAACGACCCCCACTTGCCTTTATCAAGTGATATAAACATGATGTCTTCTTCAAAATTACAAGCTCGCCCTCATTTAATCCACTAATTCTTTCTTTTACCAGATTTGATATTCTAAGATCTCACTGCTTCACTGATTTTCTATCATTTCTTCTGACATACCACTTATGCCACACGAAAGACACGTATGTGTGTTTCGTCGCATCGGGTATCGATTTCCACGCACAGTAATGCGACGCTTCTTCGAAAACGCAATACTCGATGCCTCGCAATTGCTAGTCTTGAGCGCTAACTAGATTTGCGAGATCTATCTCCATCCAAGGAACCGCTTCGCCATCCCTAAGATATAGAGAATTATGATTTTTAATCGCATTGTATTCAGAACAAATAAGCGATTTGTTCCTTATTCTTAAATTGAATTTCTTGGGTCTTACAAGAACACTTACAAAGACCCAGAAATCTAAATTTCGAATAAGGGCAAAATCGTAATTTTGATTACAAAATTATAATTACTGCGAGTCCGTAATTAATTCTCTAGATCCTCGTATGACTAAACTGATTGCCCCGTTGGAATCATTCCCAATAAATCTAGCTAGCACGTAAAATTTCGCAATTTGTCAGAGACAATGAGTCTATCGCCAAGGCATCGCTTTCGTGTCAGAATCGATTTTCATGCGACGGAAGGCACAATAGCATGTACTATAAAAATTACAAGGGTATGAGTAGAGAAATGATGAAAATGGATGACCGAGATAGTGCCGAATGTCAAAACTCGAGAAAGAAGGGAATTAATTGTTTTAATTGGAATTAAATGATACAAAGCAAAGGAATAAAGGGTCTTTCTCCAAATATTAAAAGTGAGCAAAACGCGTAACAGTGGGGCTTGACGCAGAGAGGAGCAGATTGGAGAGAAATTTAGAGTATAGAAAGTACTTTCTAGAATACGCTGACCACCGTCTAAGGGTCTTCGGCAAGAAGGAAAGCTGCTCCACGCTGGACAAGCTACGCGTGACTCCGGATAGTGAGTTTCTTCAAACTCCTCGAGGTAGGATTTTCCCTACTGGGTTTTTATTCCCATTTTTAATGTCAGTCAATACTCAGTCGATCAAAGCTATTGTCATTGATCAGTCCCAAAACATGGGACCAATTAATACAAATTTTTTTAAACTAATGAGCAATTGTAGCCGCCTCCACGGCCAGAGCGGGTACAAGCATGGGTTTGGGTGGTGGAATCATGTATCAAGTTGGTTTTGAGTTTCTGCATCGTCAGAAATGCGGGGTTCAAAACATGAACCTAGGATTAATCGAGGCCTGGGAATGCAAACCTTGTGTGGTTTTACCGTCTTAGAAATAGTAATCCAAAATGCATTTTGGGAAAATTGTGTTTGGTTATAATTCAGATCGAATTGCTTATGTTCAACATTAGCCCATGAGCTAATTTTGGTGTTTGAATGATAAATTACATAACATGTTTGTGTGATTTAATTTTTAATGTGGAATATATTTGTGTTATATATTTGCATGTGATTAGATCAGGTGGTTGGAATTCGTGATACATGCATCCTTGGTATGCAACTGGATCACCCTAGGATTATGAGTGAGTGCATGAGACGAGTATAGAGGAAAATGGTTCCTGGAGGGTAGTCTAAAATATAAACATCTGGGAGGGTAGTCCATAGAACTTAAAATATCAATCGTCTGAGCGCCCAATTGATATTCATCTGAGGGTAGTCCATTAAACAATTTATATATATCAATCGTCTGAGCGCCCAATTGATATATACATCTGAGTATCATCTACTAATTAAAATATTAATTCCTCACAAGGCTTAGGCGAGTGTAGAGAGAGCTCCTGGAGGACTCTGATCCAGTTGGTCATAGACATTCAAGCGAGGATCATGCATTTGCTCAATGTGTGTTTACTTTGGAACATTGCACTGCACTTAGATGGTGAGTAGCCCATCTAGGGCAAATCTCCTACCGAGCTTTAGCTCACTCCCGTCATGGGATCCCCCTTATTTACAGTAATGTGAGCGTGCGAGAGGACTCATTGCCCTGTGATTTATCTCAAGAAAGCCGGATGTGGCTTTGGTGGTCAGACATGTATTAGAACCCTTACGTTTAATATATGTATTGTTTAAGAGTAAAATATTAACTCAGAATCCATTGCATATAGTCGGGTTTCATACCGTACGCATTGAAAGATCGTCAGGCGCCATGCCGATTGCATATATATTGTATATACTGGACTGTTCGGGGATGTGCATATGTGTGTATCGATTGGGTAGAGCTCCCAAAGACAAAGGAGACTCGCCCCGATTTTCTAAAGTGTAGCGCTTCTGCTTAACCCGACATCCACTTGTATTCCAAGGGTTGACTCGGGGTAGTCAACTGACTCAAGCCTCTGGGCGCTCACAAATTGCATCGTGAGCCAGCATATCATCTAGGGTGTAACACCCGTCCGAGAGTCTACAGTACATGACACTGTAGGGGTGTATAAGAGTACCAAGTGTCACACTGAAATATTTTGGAGACTAAAATATGAAATGAGAAATTATAGAACCCGGAATTTTGGTAATAAACCAAGGGTACAATGGTCATTAAGCAAAAGGATATTAAAAATCAAAATTTAAGGTGTAGAGATGGGCCATAGTAGAAATAGCATAAGTTACAATTGCAATAATTAAAAGAAGAGGGTTAATTGCAATTAAGGCAAAAATATGAGGCTAAATGTGGGAGACAAACAAAATGATTCATTTTGTCTCACACTTTGGCTAGGGCTTCACGATTGGTGAGAGGAGAAGAGAACCAAGAGCAAGAGGAAGAGAGAAGGAAGAAGAAGGAAGAGGAGAGGTCCAAAGATTAAGGTATGCCTTTGTCTTAGAATCAAGTGTATTAGATTTCTAGGGCTTGGGTATGGAGATTAGTTCTCCTTTGATCTAGGTTTTGTGCAAAGAGCACATGAAGTTTTGAATGGCTGGGTTATGTGAGTAAAACCCCAATTGATGTAAAAGAAACTTGGAATCATCAAATTACATGATGTTTAAAAGAATTGGTGGACCTAGGTAGTGTTCTTGATTTTCCACCTAAGGTTTCTGGTTTTTGAGTTTCCAAAACACCAATTCACATGTTGTGGAGTTGTTTTTAGATGATTTTCAAGTTACAGGCATTAAGTGAATTATAGAAGCTATATGGAGGAATTGCACTCAAAAGGGAGAAATAATGTAACTGGGCATTTCTGTAAGTCCTACCTATATTAATAGAAGTCCTACCGTAGAACTTTGATTCTCGGGTCATTTCGGGCCAAGTCCTACTCTAGAGGAAGTTAAGTCCTACCGGTAGGACTTGTTCTCGGTTTTCCTGTTTCACTAGCCAGATTTCCAGCCATAACTTCCTTTCATTTCTATCCGATTTGAGTGATTCAAGTGGCTACATAAAATAGACTTCAAGAGAACAAAACTAAAGAAGTGCAGGAATCGCCAAATTCTGTGATCCTAAAGTAGCCCAAAAATTCACTCAAAGTGGGGCATGTGCAAGAAAAATTCTGCATCAGGTTTGGACATAGGTAGTCCGGGATTTGTTTGGGCGTAACTAGGTTCGGTGCTCCGAATTGGGTGATTCCAGTTGGAATGAACCATAGCACCTTAGCTTTAAAGGTATGAAGAGATGTGACTAAGTCTAGGAAGTACGTTAAGTTATACGATTAATTTGTCATCATTCGTTTGAGTTGTAGGTTAAAAATAAAGGCGGGATAAGTGTGGAACTATGCTCTCAAGTTAAGCAAGCAAAGGTGAGTGTTAAACTCATTTTCCAAATACTAGTGTATTATTATTATTATTATTACAAATTGCTTTACACTGGTATTTTATGGTTTTGAATACAAACCATTTCAAGAAGCAAAACAATGAGATAAAAAGCAAGCAAATGGTTTGAGTTAAACCATTTTGAAAAAAGCAAAACGCATTGGTTTTAGAATTGTAAAACCATAATTAATCAAGCAAGCAAGTAGTAAATGGTTTGAAAAGTTAAAGCCATTTGAAGAAAACAAACAACTAAGCAAATGGTTTTGAATAATTAAACCATTTTCCAAGCAAGCAAGCAAGCAAATGGTTTCAAGTGTAAAACCATTTTACAAGAGCAACAACGAAGCAAGCGAATAAGAAAGGTTGTGAAAACAAGGCCTTCCCTAGTTTAAGAAGCAACGGTCGGAGGTATCGAATGCGTGCGGTGGTGTTAGGATTTCGCCATGCATTGTAGTTTGCACAGTGGCAAACTTAGGACGCCCACCATGCATTTAAAGGAGACAGTAACGCGTGCGAGGGTATATAAGGTTATGAGCTCCTAACTAAGTATGGTGATGGCGACACGAGGTCATTCCACCATATTCAGGAAAATGAAAAGATTGGCGGGACAAAGGTCAAGCCTTCCATGACGCGATTAGACATAGGACCTAAATTGTTCACTGGGGGCATGATAAGCAAAAATAGGCCTCCATTGGTTGATGTTTTATAAGCATGAAATGCTGTTTAGAAAAAATCGCTCCTTGGTTCCCAGTCGCCAGGCTTCGGAGAGTTTAAAGCAAGCGGTTGAGCGAGCTCCGTTTGAATTTCAAAACAATCGGTTGAGCCAAGCTCCCGATGGGTTTTATTTTCAAAGCATGTAGTTGAGCTCAAGCTCCCATTTTTATAGAAAAAGTTTGAGAAACTTTTTAAACCAAATGTTGTGAAAGGTTTTAAGAACTTTTGAGCACGAGTAAGCAAGCAAGAAAAGAAAAAGTATAAAGAAGTTTTATAAACTTTACAAGCAATGAGAAATAAGAGAGTTTTACAAGCTTTTAAGAAAACAGTAATGACAAGCAAGAAAAGTTTTGAAAACTTTTAAAGCAAGCAAAAGCAAGAAAAGTTTTGAAACTTTTAAAGCAAGTAAGCAAAGGCTTACGGAAAATAATTGTAAAGAGAGTTTTACATTTTTAAGATGTTTAGGAAAAGCAAAACCTTTTATAAAAGCATACACTCATTGAAACTCATTTAGCTCATTGGTTTCCATTTAAAAACTATTTTTCAGTGCAGTCTGTGAGTAGGAGCACAATCAGTTGGTCGACATCGGTTTAAGTGCGTATTAGTAATATTTTGTGACATGCTGAATTTGTATATGGAACATATGTATCTTACTGGATTTGAATGTGATCAGAGTGTGTGATGGTATCTTTGGTTGCCATATTTTGGATATAGTGTAAATTGGATGTATACGAGGTTTTGGAATTGGGCTAGCTATGGTAGTCATGCTGCTTTAGAAGTTTTTCATTTGCTAAGTTTTACCAATCCTGATTATAAATAAAAGAAAATTTTATAGGAGGTTTAAGCAAGCAATGCGGCCGCTTCACGGGGATTTCTGGTCGTTAGAGGTAGCGACTGGGATTTGCAGTAGGTGAAGCCGGCTGCGCTTACCGGCCCGGTAAGGGGTGGGGGTGTGTCATAGGGAGCTCGGTTTTGGGTATCCATCACCACAAGGTGGTATGGTGTGGAGTATAGGTTTATGGGAACCTATGGATGGAAAAAAAATTGGGCTTAGGCCATGGCGTTGAGGAAAGAGCATCACCCAGCTAGGTGTGGTTTGATGTTGAGTTAGGTATGGGATTACTGAAAATCAGGACAAAACTAGGACACTACGTGCCGTGTTGAGGTGTTTTATTAATGATTGATGAATTGTTGTGTGAATGTTTGATAGATGGTATGTATACCATATTATGTGTTGGTTATTCTTAGTAGTTAGCATAGATGAGTTAAAATATCTTAGAAAAATATTTGGGTGTCTTGTCATTGCAGGCTGAATAAAGAGAATAAATGAAATGAAGTGGAAGAATTTATTTGAGGTTTTAGAGGTGAAAAAAATTTTAATTTTTAAGGTTTTTCACGTAAGGCGAGAGAAAATTAAATAAAATAAATTTTCCAAAAATTTATTTTGGGATGTTGAAAGTGAGAAGAAATTTTAAAGCAAAGAAAATAAATTTTTCAAATTTATTTGGTTATATGGAGGAGAAAATAATTTCTAGTTTCACAAGTGGTAAAAATTGAAGAAAATGGAAGAAAACAAATTTTTGTAATTTATTTGAGTGGAGAAAATTTTTCGGTGGCTGGAAAAGGAAAATAAATTTTATAAATTTATTTGGTTATGAAGTGAGAAAATAATTTTCTAGGTTTATGGTATAAAATTTAAGAAAAAAGGGTTCAAACTCTCATTTTATAATTTGTTGAGTATTAAGAAGTGTGGAAAAAAAATGATTTTTAGTGATTTTTAGTGATTTTCGATTTACGGAAATAAATGAAAAAATCATTTATAATGAAAAGCGAAATTTTTTTTTAGTGCAGAAATTTTGAAGACTCTTGTGATTTGTATTAATGAGAAAGAAAAAAAAAAATGTTATATTGCAGAATTTAATTGTATTGCAACATGAGCGTCTGGGTTCTTTGGGAAAGTGTATTGCAATACACTATATGTTTATATTCTGTTTGGTAAGGTGTTGAGAAGACAAAGCGTATCTGTCTGATTCAGTATTATGTGGGGCTCTGGGAAAGCATGTCGCAATACAAAAAAAAAAAAAATTGTATTGCGACAGAAGGCTGGAGCAGCCCCAGGGTGGGCGGCGGGCGTCGCGCAGTGTGGGCGCGCGAGCGCGCATCTTGGGGGGCGCGGAGCAGCGTGGGCGCGAAGGTGCGCTTGGCGGGAGCGGCGCAGTACGAAGCGCTTGGCCCGGGGCGTGCATGGGCGGGCCGGGGCTATGTGGCGTAGCGGCGAGCGGCGGCGCGTAGGGAAGTAGCCTTGATTACGGCGGGGCGCTGGCGGAGCGCAGTGCGCGCTTTGGCGTGGCGGGCGGCTGAGCGCGACTGGCGGCCGGTGGCGAATTTGTGCACTCGGTGCACTTGACTTGAATTTTCGCCAGGTTCTTCGACTGGTATTTTCTGAGTCGGTAAATAATTTCTTGTTCATTGTAAAATAAATTTTCGAAAAATAATAATAATAATAATATTTATTAAATTCAAATGAAATCAAATAAAATCAAATGATTTTGATAAAATTTTGAAAATAAAATTTTGAAATAAAATTTTCAAAAATAAAATTTTTGAAAATAAAATTTTATTGAAAACAATATTTTAAGCAGCGAAATTGATTGCGTCTGCGAGTATGTGTATGATTAATTAATCTCGGGGGTTGTGGTTATGCCTTAGAATCTTTGTATTGGATTTAACTACCATTTGAAATGGTGATTGTGATGATTTGCGTACAAAATTATATGCATGGTGTAATGCGTATAGGAAAAGGGTGAATCTTGGGTTAGGGATTACAGACCTTAGGGATTTGGAATCTTGAAATGAACAAGAAATCTTAGAGATTTTATCGGAATAAATGAATTGGTGGTTGGAATTTAAGCGCCGGCTTAGGAAGTGAGCAGGTCGGTTCGTGGATTGTCAAATCTATTGTGTCGGCATACGCGTTACTAGTTAATTGAAATGGAAGGTAAATGACTCTTGTTGCCATGTTAATTGTGTAAATGGCTAGTAGAGGACGGGGCGTGGGGGCGTCCACGGGGCAGCTGGTCGAAACACCGCGGCGGTGACGGTTCTTAGGCGCCGTCGACTGGCCTTTGCCAGAGGTCGTAGGTGTTTACGCTTGGCGCTGTCGCCTGGTATAGCGGGTAGTCGGGGAGATCTAGTAACCCCCGAGGTTTAGGGCGTATCATCCTCGACATGCGCGGGGAAAAGATCAGATGGTGGTAGACCATTGGTTATGCGAAACGAGAAAGGTGTTAGAGGCTATAGAGACTACACAAAATTACGACCAGGATTAGACTAGCTAAGTTCTAGCTAGAATGAGGTGAATATGATGGAAATGGGCGAGGACCTCACAGAGACCTTAGAGGCGGTTGTACGTGAGTTCTTCCTAGGGATTAGGGGCGAAAATAGGTGCGATATGTCGAGGTTGAGTTGGAGATCTCGGGGACTCTACTCCTGATGGACACAGTTATGGACATGTGGAGTCCGAGGTCATCCACGAGGATGGTTGGGTGATAGCTTCTGCGGGGGTGGTATCGTTGTGAGCGTAGGAAGTTATGATTTACCGCGAAGCGGTACTCTATGGTATTTCAGGGGGGACAAGCATGACATTTTTCCCCAGACAGTATATGAGTCCAGGCGTCAGGGACAGTTGGCGGGTTGGCTAGCGAGCCTTACCCTAGAGGACGAGGAGAGACCAAACGTAGATCTACCTCGAGTGGTTTGCGAGTATGCGAATGTTTTCCAGATGAGCTACCTGGACTACCTCACATAGGGATGTAGACTTAGGTGAGTTACACCTGTTATTTCACCCATCTCTATGACTCCGCATAGGATGGCACCGGTTTGGACGGGAACTTCGAGTCCATTTCGGGAGCTATTGGACAAGGGTTTGATAGGCAGAGCACTTCACCATGGGGCGCTTCGGTTCTAGTTGCGAAGAAGAAGGGCAAGACCCAGCCATTTGTGCGTTAACTACATGCGGTTGAGCAGGGGTTATGATCAGAATCGGTACCGTGCAGGATCGATGATTGGTTTGATCGAGTTGAGAGGAGCGAGTCTGCTACAGATAGACCATGGTTACCATCAGCCAGGGTTAGGGAGACGAATATCCTAAGACGAGTTTAGGGCGGCGTTATGGGCACTGAGTTCTGATGTGCCAGCGCCCGGTTAATGATGCGCGGCGGCATTCATGGATCTCATGCATAGGATATTCCGACTATTTAGATCAGTTTGTCGTAGTCTTAGTGGATGACATTTTGATCTACTCGGTCAGTGGGAGCATGGTATCACTTGAGTTGTTTCTGTTTGTTAAGAGACCATCGGAGTTGTATGCTAGAGTTCGATGAGGTCTGAGTTTTGGCTTCTTGGGGGTGGGGATTTGAGACATGTGGTGTCAGCATCGGGGTGGTCGACTGAAAGGTTGAGAGCGGTGTTGATGCGTTGGAAGAGCCAGAATGTCAATCTTCGAATCGTGTAGTTTTCTTGGGATTAGCATTTGGGTATTACGAGAGACACGAGAATGGTATTGTCCGTGGGACAGGATCATAGGATTTCACCTACGGGACATGGACTCCATGGTTGGGGCGGCCCTGACCATAGAGAGAGGAATCGAGGATACTTGGAACACTCGGGATACGGGTGTTGGTAGCAGAGGAGGATCGACTTTTCTTCCCGATCAGAAAGAAAGCGAAGACCATTTCACAAAATATCGGAGACGGGGCAGTCATCGAGGACCAAGGCCAAGATTATGGGGCCGATTAATTGACTGAGGGCGAGATGATGTGTTATTTACGTCGTGACTGGACACTTTCGACGGATTGTCCACGAGAGGCGGGAATCCCGAGACTATGGGACGCCGATCGATCATCGGTGAGGCGAGTGAGGTTGCGGTCGGGATGGAAGCGGATGGTATGCTACCATTGCCCGACATCTCGAATATATGAGGAGGATTGCCAGGAGACGGGGATCCCACGATGTTTGGGATTGGTGCGGTCCCGGTCGGTTTGTGGGGCGGGAGCAGCTACGGTTTGTTTCTCCGCCACCTAGTATGTGCCGGAAGTGTGGATCGAAGTCGGGGGCGGATCAGGAGTTGTGCATCGGGCGTGGTGGACCTTGCGGGTGGTAGACCTGGTAGTTCTTGATTGTCGGGCTTGACATGGATAAGTTGACAGCCATCGGGTTGTCGATGAGTGAGGAACCTAGGCCGAGTTGTCATACTTGACCGCGGCGTGGGTGACTTAGGGTTAGGCCTTTAGAGAAGCTGATATGAATGTTCTTCCACTAGGGTGTAGGGTGAGAGTTGACTTTGATAGGTCGGGTTATAGTAAGAGATCTTCCACAAGATTACGCTCATGGTGGAGCTAGGATTAGTTGTCAACGTATGACATTATTACATTATGTGCGGTAACATCGCGTCGAGTATGGTGTGGGTGCCTGGTATGGTCATTCACCACTCTTGGTGAGTGTGGGTTGAGTTTGTCTTTAGGGCTACGTCGTGAAGACTCATGGTTGAATCAGGAAATATAAGAGGCTCGAAGTGTAAGCCGAAGAGTTGTGTTGCTTGAGATGAAAACACACGGACAAGGTTATCACGCAGACTTAGAGTTGAGTGATAGGAGTCGGGGGTGATGTAACGCCCCAAAAATCCCTTGGAATTTTTATAATAAAATTTATTATATATTACGGGTATAATTGGAGCTGACTTGGGTAATTTTTAGAATTGTTAGATGAATATTGAGTTTGATTATTGAATCAGAAATAAACTCAAGTGAAAAAAGAAAATATGGAAATTGTAAATGGGGACCTAAGGGTCAATTGTAAATAAGTTTATATGTCTAGTGAAAATAGGAGACTTAAATGAGATAATAAGAAATGGAGGGACCTAAATATAAAAGAAATAAAAAGAAAAAAAGAAGAAAAAAATCAAGGAAAGGGCATGTGGCATGTAGGAAAGTGAGAGGAAGTTTCCTCCTTTTTAAAGTACGATTAAGAGTGATCCATAAGAAAGAAAAAGCGGAGAAAAGGGAGAGTTAGAGAACCGTGCTTCTCTCTAGATTTTCCGACAATCGGACTATAGGTCTCATTGAAAAAGCACGAAGGGAAGTCCTTCCTAATCCCGACCCAAGAGCTACAAGTAGAGGCCAAGACAGGACTACTGACAAACTCCATGAGGTGGGTCTTCTCTACTTGAAATTAGTCTTCTTCCCTAAGGATTGTTGGGTGGTCATCTGTATAGGGAATGTTTGGTTGCATTTAGAAACCATGGAAGCTGCCACGTGGTAGTGCGCGACTAAGCGAACCTTAGAGCTGATTTTGGAGTGCGAAGTGAAGGAAATTGGTGATGCGTCCTTCTAGTAAATTGTAGCCACATCAATTAGCTTGATGTTAGGCTTTTGAAATTCTCGATTTGGACCTCTGTAGACTAAGTTATAGTCCTTTTAATGAGGTGATACATCTAAATCTGAATTCGGTCGGTTACGCCCGTTCGGTGGCCAGCGGAATGGCAGAACTGAAGTTTTTGGGTCGAATAAAGAGAATTTGGCAGTAAGTCCTTCTGTGAAGTGGCAACCCACATCAATGAACTTGATAAGTGAGCTTTTAGTTTCTCCGTTCGGACTCCTGTAAGACCAAGTTATGGTCTTTTTACTCAGAACAGTCAAATGGATGGTGGTCGTCAAGCGATGGTCACGTCAAGCAGAGTGATCGGGTCTGCCAGGGGTCGTCGGATCGCCGTAGAGGTCGTTAGGTCTGAAGGCTTTCGGCTCGTCGGGAGTTGGCTACGCATGACCTCCAACCGGAAGGTCATATCTCCTTCGTTTGAACTCCGATTTGGGTGTTCTTGGACTCTATGGAAAGCCCATGGAGTTAAGAATACATTGATATGCCTGAGGAGGATGTTAGATGTCAGACCGAGGTGTTTGAATGAGCTCGTCACTTCCAGTGCGGCTCGTCGATCGAATCGACTCGTCAAAGTTGACTACGCATGGCGCTCCGACTTCGGAAGGTCATATCTCCTTAGTTTGAACTCCGGTTGGGTGTTCTTGGACTCTATGGAAAGCCCATTGAGTCAAGAATACGATAATATGACTGGGGAGGGATGGGCTTAACCCGGGTGATAGATCGAACTAGTCAGGTCGGAGTCCGGCTCGTCGGTTCGGGATTTGGCCCAGTGGCCTTGACCTCCAACCCCGAAGGTCATAACTCCTTCGTCCGAACTCTGATTCGGGTGATCTTTGACTATATGGAAAGCCCATTGAGTCAAGAATCCATCTATATATAGCTTGTTTAAATTGGAACTCATACTAACCTCCGAAAATCAATCCTAACCAAAACTACTAGTACGCATGAATAATATTATTCTTTAATGGTTTTGGAATAGGGACTGACGAGGAGGAAAAATAGCGTGATTGATTTCCAAGGATTGGAATCAAGTGCAAAAGATTTTAGGTTTAATTCTTCTAAATCTATTCTCATTTCAAGTTTGAAATGTTTCTAACTCTAATCCTCGTTTCAAGATTTTTGCATGTTTATTAAAAGCATATTGAAGTGATTTAATTCATTGAGAAAAGTGATTGTGAAATGTTTATATAAAGTATGATTATTGAAAATAAACTGTTTATACAAGCGTACATATTATTGCTATTTTGCTATAAAGTTTGAACGCCCTTAATAGAATGTTAACGTTTATTTCGCATTAAGGATAGATTAATTTATCTGATAGGGTGAATAAGCGATGCTATGAACGTGATGTGTCACTCCGATCTGCTGACCTAAGCGGGGACCGTATCGGTGGTGTTCACTGACCCCGATTGTTATAACCAGTCAGCGGCCAGCGGAACCGTGCGTGTTATAAAACCATGTGATCTCGGCTGCCCGACCCGGCGGGACACGTCGCAGAGTGACTCACGATATCTTTTGTATATCGAAGACATAAGGTTAAATTCGTTAGGGCATGGCGAATTGATTGGCATAGCGATTGGATTGGCATAACTGAATTGATTAGCATAAGCGATTGGATTGGCATACTTGAATTGATTTTCGAGTGAATTGAATGTCATAAGCGAATTGAATTTGTGAGCATATTTGAATTGATTTGAGATTGTGAAATATTGATTATGAAAATGTATTTATGGGATTGATGTGAACTATAATTTATTGTATATATATAACAAGTATATGTATTGTATTTATATTGATCATCCAAATGATTGAAAGTTAGATTATTAAATTGCATGAATTGATTAAAGGCTGGAATGAGGAATGGATTTGTATAGAACCACTAAACAGAAAATGCTTAGCGTATTGTTTCTGCGTGCGCGAGTAAGTGATAGATAGTGATCGATGGCGGACCCAAGATCGAGGGCGTCGAGTCATAAAGAAGAAATCTCGGGTATGCTCCGACATATTGCACTCATTTCATGTGTTCTTTTTGATATGGATATTTGTATAAACAATTTGAATCTTGAACATGTACAGTAATCATTTTGAAAAGGCTTGAATGCCTTGATTGTAAATGTATTTTGTTAAAGATTAAATGTATTTTGTTAAATGTTTATGGGCTTGCCCAATTTTTAATCGCTTCCGCAAAGATATGATTTTGAGTGATTGAGTGATTTTAGTGGCATCGAACTCGGTTCGGATCCGCTAAGCGGCTCGGGTCGAGATGAGGGTCCCACATATTAGTGGTGGTATCGAGCCTAGGTTAGGCGGTTCTACAAAATGATTTTGAAATTGTTTGTAAATGATTTGAAATTGTGTTTAACATGCATTGATTGCATATAAGGATGACATGACTGGATGCGGATCTTCTTTGGTCTTAATAGGATAAGAATGGACGGTTCGACTTCCCCTTAGGGTGAGGATGACCAGGACTGCTTGAGCAGTCTTGCTAGTGTGGAAGGAGCAAGCATCATACCCCACCAATGAATGAACGAGAACAAGTGGCGGGAGGTTACTATGGATATCCTCGGCTAGTTCGAGCATTGCAAGCTAGGGCAACCGGTACGCAATTGCTCCAAGCGTCGACCATTGAGAGAATGGCAAAAATCTGGAGCCAGTAGATTTTATGGGAAAGAAGAGGATGACCTTCTATGAGGCGAAAGAATTATTTCGACAAAGCGGCGAAATGCTTGTGCAAATGCATTGCACGGCTGAAAGATTTGGAATGTGCGACCTCATTCTTTGTGACACCCACCGATCCGGGGTCGGGTGTTTCTGTCGTATGAATACAGTGGAGGTCGGGTTGCAGATGCCACTTTAGAAAAATCGGGCATAGTCTCCTTTGTGCGGGAGCTCTGCAGTTAAAATACACTGCATGAAACACATCCCAAGCGGTCAATTTATATTCAATATATATCCAAAGAGATCCAAATCACATGAGTAATAATAATAAGGCCATTTAGGCCTGATGATCCTCGTAATACATACTAACCATGAAGTCAACTATATACCCAATAGTTACAAGAGTTCAAATGTTTTACTCTCATATAACATATATTAAAATTAGAGAAATTCTAATACATGTAGATATCGTCAAAGCCAAAGCCACAATCCGGCTTTTCTTCTAATCCATGGTCTACAGGATGAGTTTTTTCTCACCGCGCAGCTCCTGTACTGTGAAAGGGGATCCACGGCAGGGTGAGCTAAAGCTCGTGCAGGAGAATCATACTAAGTGGAAATTTCACTCACCACCTAAGTGCGGTCACGATGTTCGATTTAAACAAACATTCAAGCAAATGCATGATCCTACTTGAATGTCTACGTGACCAGCTTCCGGATCAGAGCCTCACCGACTCTCTCACACACTCGCTAAGCCTCGTATGAGAATTTTTAATTTATTCTGTGGGCAACCCTCCGATGAATATATATATCAATTAGGCCTTTCAGACGATTGATATATATTAATTGTTTAATGGACTACCCTAGATGAATAAATATCAAATGGGCACATTCAGTTGATATATTCTTTTAATTTGTGGACTACCCTCCGGTGAATAAATATCAAAGCCGGGCCGCTCCGGCGGTTGATATATTATTTAGTTTGGACTAGGTCAGATAAATTTACATTTTAGACTACCCTCTGGAACCTTGTTTCTCTCTAGACTCATCTCATGCACTCATTCCTATATTCCTACTAGGATGTTCGATTACATATGAATACTATGTATGCTAGTTCCAATTAAGTCTAAATCACATGCAAATATATATACATGAATATATTTACATAAAACTTTAAATCACACATCAAAAATTAGCTTCGCTTGGGCTAATGATCATACACGAAGCCAATTTAATTTACGTCACTCGTAGCACGATACTTTCACAAAAATATATATTTTTAGAACTATTAGGAATAATTAGAGCCTCGTTACTATTCGGAGAAAATCTACGAAAACACCCAGTTCACTTAGTGAATTGCGATCCACGGCCATTCGACCCAAAGCATATCAAGCAAGCATTTAATGCAATTACTTCCATCACCGCCAAACGGCCCCTAATTATTTACGGGCGTCACGGCCTAAGAAAATCCCAAATAAATTCCCACAATTAGGTCCCATGTTTTGGGACAAGATCCAAAAACGACCCCTCACGGCCTCAAACTAACGGCTGTCGGCATTAAAAATGGGAATAAAGCAGTAGGGAGAAAATCCTACCTCTTGGGTTGTCAAAAACTACCATAGGCTTGGGGTCCTGCGTAGCACACTCCGCGTAGAACGTTTCTCCCTCTTGCACCGAAAGCTGCCGACGGTTGGATCTCTCGTAAATCTAGAGAGAAGCTCTCTCTCACTCTAAAACTCTCTCAATCCGCTAGCTACTGGATCCCCTGTTTCTCCCATCACGTTTTTCTCTTCCTTTCCATTTGAAGAAGAAGGCCACTGTAGCCTTTTTGTCTTCTAGTTCACTTAATCCCATTTTATTTGATTAATTTTCTTCTTTCACCAGTTTTGACATTCGGCACTACCTCGGCCACCCATTTTCATCATTTCTCTACTCATACCACTTATGGTACATGAGTACTTGTTAATTATTGCTAGTCGCATCGAAAATCGATTTGGCACCGGCAACGTGCCTCGAAAAAACGTGCCGACTCTGATACTGTCTCAACAAATTGCGAAATTTTACGTGCTAGCTAGATTTCGCGGGGCATTCAACGGTGCAATCCATTTCATCATCGAGATCTAGAAATTAGTACGGACTTTTAACCGTAATTATAATTTTGTAATCAAAATTACGATTTTACACCCTTATTCGAAGTGGAATTTCTCGGGTCTTACATTCTCTCCCTCCTTAAAAATTTCGTCGATCGGGACTATCATAATCGCGCACATACATAGCCAGCGCGCACTCTATCATGCATGTAAACTAATCATTTAAATTTTAACTGACTAAACTACGTGCCTTCATCCTTAAACACGAGAGGATAAGTGGCCATCGTGTCTAGTTACGATGTACTCACTCCACTCCCATAGTACCTCCATAGTACCAACACTAGCCTCACGGTTTCGTCGCAAGGCTGATCCATATTTATCAATAATGCACCTTTGGTCACCGCCAGAAGGACCCGTAAGTGTCAACCTCAATCCACCATGGCTGGATGCGAATTATATTTCGGAGCATGGAGACGTGAAATACCTCATGGACACCGATCATGCTGGGCAGTAATGCCAACCGGTACGCAACAGTGCCTATCCTCTCGAGTCCCTCGAAAGGCCCAATACACCTCGGCGAGCTTCCGCTTGCGGGCGACCTCCTCTCTCTTAGGATTCACCTTCAGGAAGCGTGATCCACCGCCTCGAACTCTAGGGTCGTCGCACATCTACACTTAGCTCTTACGTCGGCTGCGGCGTGAAGGCAGTCATGATAAGCTCACCTTCTCTAAGGTGTCTCTAATCAGTCGGGGACCGGTGATGGAGCTGCCCTCACCTCGGTTCAACCTCTTGATGAATCATGGCCTTCCATAAAATACCTCATGGTGCCATTCGTATGCTACTTTAAATGGCTTGTTGTATCACGAATTTCACTAAGGGTTACTCGACCACACCCACGATGCAATTTCGTGGTTATCAAACCTCGAGTCACTCTCGACTCCTATCACTCAACTCTAAGTCTACGTGATAACCTGATAGTGTGTTTTCATCTCGATTACATAATTCTTCCGCTTACAATTCGAGCCTGTTACATTCACAGAGAAATTTAGGGATATTTCCCTGGTTCTCTTACACCCTAACTCCAGGCTTCTCACCTTAGGGGATTAACGGCCCCTTTTTCGCTTTGTCTAACACACTTTAATTACTCTCCATTTCCTGCTTCAAACCATGAGTCTTCATTGGATGTGGTCCTAAAGAAAAACTCAACCCACACTCACCAAGAGTGGTGAATTACCATACCGTGCACCCACACCCGACTCGAGGTGATGTTACCGTGCACACAACGCAATAATGTCATAGTGTGACAACCAATCCCGGTTCCACCATGAGCAGAATCTGAGAGATTTCTCACTCATAATCCCGACCTATCAGGTCAACTCTCACCCTACATCCTAGGGAAGAACATCTACACCTGGCTTCTCTAAATGCCTTAACCCCTAAGCCCAAATCCAATGCGAATTATCGGGTATGATCTTAGGCCTAGATACCGATGCGACAACTTTGGAGTAGGTACATCCCAGCTCATCCATGTCAAGCGACAATCAACAGCAATAGGTCTACCACCCTAAGGTCCACCATAGCCAAGTGCGTAACTGCTTGATCTATCACGACTTTGACCCACACTTTGGCCTTGGCGATACGTGCGCTGGGAGTGTATAGCACCCCAGCGAAAGCTGGGTTCCTCTGACCCGTACTAGGGTGTGGAGGAATGAACTGTATACTCTCATGTCCTATGGCTAACTGGGACTGGACTGTCCCAAGGTCTTGGGATCCTGTCTCACGAGGAAATCCGTCATTAAGTACCGATCGGCCGTAGTCACGAAACTAGTGTGAAGCAGAAGTCTTCTGCCTCTTCCCCGAACTAGAAGAAAGCTAATCCTCCCTCTTGCTACCAACACTAGTATCCCGAGTGTTCCAAGTATCCTCAATCTCTCTCTATGGTCAGGGCCGTCCCAACCATGGAGTCCATATCCCGTAGGCGGAATCTCTTTCTACGTATCTCGAAGATTGACATTCGGTCAATCCAAAGGGCATCAAGTAAACTCAAAGTGCCCATAGTAGCGTCCTAAATATTTGTCTTAGGGATATCCATTTCCTAACCCTTAGTTGATGGTAACGGTCACGAGAGGCCTATCTTGGAGTAGACTCGCTCCTCTCATTGTCGAAGCAATCGTCGATCTCGGCGAGTGCAGATTCTTGATCATAACCTGTTCGGTATCGATGTCGATGCCTGGTCGAAGGTCGCGCCCTCTTCTTCGCAACTAGAACCGAAGCGCCCTATGGTGAAGTGCTAGGTCTAATAAACCTTGTCAATAGCTCCTATAGCTGGGCTCGAGTTCCCGCAACTCAGCCGATTGCCATCTATCTCTTGAGTCATAGAGATGGTTGAATATACAAGGGTGTAACTCAATACCGAAGTCTACATCCCTATGCGGAGGTAGTCCAGGTAGCTCATCTGGAAAACATCCACACATTTGCACACTACTCGAGGTAGATCCAAGCCTGATCTCTCCTCCTCCTCTAGGGTAAGGCTCGCGAGCCAACCAGCTAGCCCCATCCACGAACACTTGGACTCATTATCTTGTCACGGGGAAAAATGTCATGCTCGTCCCCCTGGAATACCATACGAGTACCGTCCTGTGTGTAGGCGGTAACTCTCCTATGCTCACAATCGATAATGATCCTGTAAGTTGTCAGCCAATCCATCCCTAGGATGACATCGAACTTTGACATGTCCGTGATCCTCAGGTCCACTGTGAGTAGAGTCCCCGAGATCTCTAACTCGCAACCTCGACCTATCATTCTGATTCTCGCCCTAATCCCTAGGGGAGAATTCACGTCCTGACTCCTCACAAGGTCTCTAGAGGTCATATACATTTCCACCATATATATGGGCCTCATTCTCTAGCTAGAGCAGTGCTAGTCTAATCGAGGTCGCGTCGGAGGTAATCTCCATAGCCTGCAACACTTTCTCGTCTGCGTGAACGATGGTCTACCACCATCGGATCTTCCCCACAATGAATGTCGGGAGGATGATCGTCCTGCAGGGTTATAGGATCTTCCTGTCTCCATGTTATACTGGCTCGTGCTATAGCATTCTTCATAATACTACGACCTCGGCAAAAGTCAGTTGTTCGAACAACGATTGTGCGACCCGGTGCCAGTGGACGTTCTCGTCCTCGCCCTCTACTAGCCATCTATATTGGTCAAATGGCGGCCACGATTCATGTAATTCTCATTTCGGTCCCAACTAGCGATCTGGGATGCAGTACTAATAGACTCGACAACCACAGGCGACGTTCATTTCCTAAGTGGCGCTAAGAATTTCAACCACTCGATTCATTTACTTGATAAGGTTCTAAACTTTCTTGTTCATTTAGGTACCCCGAATCCTAGGTCATAATCCCACTAGCCTTAGCATTCACCCTTTTCGATACGCATTACACCATGCATGTATTATGTTACACGCAACTTCTGTTGTGATCACCATTTCAAATGGTAGTTGAATCTATCTGATATCTCTAAGGCATAACCACAGCCCCGAGACACTAATCATACACATAACTCAGTGTATATGCAATCAATTTTGTGTTTAAAATATTGTTTCCAACGAAATTTTATTTTCAAAAATTTTATTTTTGAAAATTTTATTTTTGAAAATTTTATTTTAGAAATTTTATCAAAATTATTTGATTTTATTTAATTTTTCAAAAAAAAAAATAATTTTTTTCGAAATTACGTTCACGATTAATGGATCCAGCGTTAATTCGCGATTCTTGTGGTTTCTTTGTTAGAGTGGATTGCCATTCGCGATTCTTTGTTCATAGTACGTGACGATTCTTTGTTTGTCACAATACAAAAATTGTATTGCAACACACTTTTTCCACTACACTTGCAATACAATTATTGCAATACAATTTTCCTGCAATACACTCTCAACCTCCTCTTACAATACAATCCCCTTAGCCAAATTTCAGTCACAATACACTTTTTGTATTGTGACACAACATCTCCCTCAAATGGGAATACCTGACTGCAATATTCAATGTTAATATTCTGTACAATTTCATGCAGCTAGTCACTTGCAATATAAATCCTGTGATACAATCTAGTCTACCTGACCTCGATCCACCATTACAAAATATTGTATTGCAATACAAATAACCCTCAATTCTCTTTCTCTGCAATACAAAAGTGTATTGTCAAATTTTTTTTTCAATAATTAGCAGGCGTAGCCCAAGCGATTTACTGCTAAATTTTTTTCTTTTATTTTTCATTCATTTCAGCGAGTAGCAAAGAAAAAATCTTCAAAATCTGCTAAAATCATTTTCAGCCTCTTTAATACTCAAATAAATTTATAAAAATTTATTTAACTCCATTTTCTTAATTTTTTTACCATGTAAGAACCTTAGAAATAAATTTCTCACCTCGTAACCAAATAGAATTTTATAAAATTTATTTTCCTTTTGATTTTCTTTGAAAAAATTTCTCCACCCAAATAAATTTATAAAAATTTATTTCCTTCCATTTTCTTCAATTTTTACTACTTGTAAAATCATAGAAAATCATTTTCTTCAATTCTCATCAAATCACAAGACCCAGTAAAATTTATTTTTCTTGGCACTAAATTTTCTCACTTTCCAACAATCCCAAATAAATTTAGAAAAATTTAAAACTTTTATTACCAATTACCGTCGATTTACACTGTAAAACCTTAAGAAATTCTAAATTTCTTCACCTCTAAACCAAATAAATCATGAATTTATTTTGTTTTATTTCTTTAGTTTAAGTTTAAACATAAAACACTTTTAAATGTTCTCCACCTTTAAAATTTCATTAAAATTTCTATTTTGTTGTTATCCAATAAACCAAATAAAATTGGATTTTCAATTTATCTCATTTCTAGTTTTTACACAATGTACCACTCAAAATATTTTCTAAATAAATATAACACTTCAAATGTGCTAATCACCGAAACATAATGCAATCTCACACAAAGCGGTCGAGCACAATCATCAGTAATTGCAAAATCACACAAAACACATCAACACACGTGCATGTAGTGTTCTAGTTTTGTCCCGTGATTTTCCTAGGTAATCTCATACCTACACTTATCATCAAACCACACCTAGTGGTGATGGATACCCAAACCCAGGAGCTCCCCCAGGTATTGTGCCTCTAAGCTCGATACCAGTGTGGCACTTTAATCCAGGGGGTCCGTGACTACCGTCGACCAGCAGATACAAAAGTGGAATTCGGGTTACGGGCGCTCACTGAAAATGCGGAGGCGGGAGTCTCTTTAATGCGGGAGCTCTACCGATTAAAATACACACATGAAACACATCCCCGAAGCAGTCAATTTATATTCAATATATATCAAGAGATCAAATCACATGAGTAATAAGGCCATTAGGCCCACAATGATCCTCATAATACATACCCCAACCATGAAGTCAACCATATACCCAATAGTTACAAGAGTTCAATGCATTTTACTCTTATAAACATATATTAAAATTAGGGAAAGATTCTAATACATGTAGCAGATATCGTCGAAGCCGAAATATGATGGAAACATATTCTAATCCATGGTCTCTAGGATGAGTCTTCTCCTCGCACGCTCCCTGTACCTGTGAAAAAGGGGGATCCCACGACGGGGTGAGCTAAAGCTCGATGGGAGGAGAATCGCCTAAGTGGGCTACTCACACCTAAGTGCGGTCTGATGTTCCAATTTAAACAAACATTCAAGCATTGTAGAGATCCTACTTGAATGTCTACGTGACCAACTCAGATCCAGAGCCCTCATGGGCTCTTACCGCCTAAGCCTCGTGAGAATTTTTAAATTTATTAAGTGAGGCAACCCCTCAGATGAATATATATATATCAATTGGGCGCTCAGAGCGTTGATATATATTAATTGTTTGGACTACCCTCCGATGGAATAGAAATATCAAGCTGGGCCGCTCCGACGGTTGATATATTCTTTAATTGTGGATTTACCCTCCAGATGGGCCAAATATCAAGCGCAGAAAACTGACCCGGTTGATATATTATTTAGATTTGGACTACCCTCTGAATAAATTTTACATTTTAGACTACCCTCGAACCTTGTTTCTCACAGACTCATCTCAGCACTCATTCCTATATTCCTAGGATGTTCCGATTGCATATATTGGAATGCATATCTGTGCAGTTCAATTGAGTCCTAATCACATACAAATATATATACATGAATATATTTACATAAAACTTTAAAAATCACATCAAGAATTGGCTCCACTTAATTTAATGATCATACAGTAATTTAATTTAAAATCACTTTCGGCCAACACGATACTTTCACAAAAATATATATTTTAGAACACTGGCCAGGGCCAGTGAAACCTAATTCTAATTCAGGAAAATCACAAAACAGGTTCACTTAGTGAACCGCGTCACGACAAATTTCAAGGCCCCCAAAGCATATCAAACAAGCATTTAATGCACAAATTAACACCATCCATGACAACTGACCCCTAATTATTTATAGGCGAGTCACGGCCACGAGAGAAAATCTGGTGATTTACAGTTAGGTCCCATGTTTTGGGATAGATCATTTCCGACCCCTCACGGTCTCGAATAACCGAGAACATCGAAAAACCCTTAAAAATGGGAATAAAACACAAGTAGGAGAAAATCCTACCTCTTGGGTTGTCAAAACTCATGAGCCAGGGTCCACGCGGCTGCTCAGCGTAGAGCGTTCTCCCTCTTGCAGAAGGCTGGCGACGGTTTGGATCTCGTAAATCCCCAGAGAGAAGCTCTCTCTCACTCTAAAACTCTCTCAATCCGCTAGCTCTTTGGATCCCTGTTTTTCTCCATCCGCAGTTTTTCTCTTCCTTTTTCCATTTGAGAGAAAATTGCTGTAAGCCTTTTTGTCTTCTAGTTCACTTAATCCCATTTTATTTGATTAATTTTCTTCTTTCCACGGTTTGACATTCGGCCTTACCTCGGCCAGCCCATTTCATCGTTCTACCTACTTCATTAAACATAGTCACGTGATGCCCAGTGATGTCCTTTCGTCATCAATCGATTTACGGCACCGAAGCGATGCCTCGACGTGCCGACTCCGTGTCTCGACAAATTCTGAGGAAATTTTACGTGCTATTTAGATTTGAGACAGTTAACAGGTGCAATCCATTTCGTCATCTGAGATCTAGAGGGTGAATTAGGACTTTTAACGTAATTATAATTTTATGTAATCAAGTACGATTTTACCCTTATTCCGAAATTGGAATTTCTCGGGTCTTATCATTACTACGGGATGAGGCTTGCTCGGTGGTGGGTTTAGTGGCCAAGGTTGTCAGCACAGCTCCGGAGAGGATACGTAGGAGTTCTTCTTGGATGAGTTCAAGAGAAGCACTATGTGGGTCGCATTTATCGGAACAACATGAGACGGGAGTTTCCTTGTCACGACAAGGCAGGATGAAGTGTATTGAATGTGAAAGAGAATTCCTGCGGTTGAGCAAGTATGCTCCAGGAACAGCGTGAGTGAGGAGAATAACCGTAAGGGTTTGAAAGCGGCTAGCGGCTATAATCGAGCTCATGTCACGACATTTTCCATGAGGATTTCTCCCAAAATTGTGACATGTGCATTGAATGTGGAAAGAGTAAAGAAAAGAGGAAAGAGAGGATAAAGGCGGGGAAGAAAATGCGGTGGGTCGGGTTATGGCTCTTAATGAGGAAGAAATTCGAGGGGACCCACCTGGGGGGTTCCAATCGGCCTATAGCTCAGTCTCTGGGAGTGGGAATACTACTGCGGCAAATCGATTGCAGTACCGGAGGTGCTTCTAGAGAGACAATTGCCGAGGTGTCCCCATTGTGGGAGAAATGCAAGGGAGAATGTTGGAGACTTCACAGTGCTTGTTTGATTTGCGGATCGAAAGGCATAGAGACGAGATTGTTCTAGAGCTCGTTCATTGACAGCACCTCAGACCGGGGTACGGCTTTGGGTGAGTACGAGGAAGACCTTGAGTGTTGCATCACTTGGTGTTAGAGGACAGGGACACAGGACCTTGGGTGAGCAAGATGAGCCGTGCTCTAGCTGGAGCATGCAATGAAAGCGTTGGAGATAAGAGCTCTGAGATGATGGTTGAGTAGAGATTTCCAAATCTTTGATACTACGGTACATGCATTGATTGACCACTGGGTCGACCCCACTCCTTATATTTATGCCGACATACCTAGTGTGAAAAATTTACGAGGAGTGGAATGAGTACTTGAGCATGCCAAATTTGACTAACCCGCTCAGGCATAGTGTTGTTATTGAATAAGTGTAGGGTGCCCCCATCCAGTCCCGAGGTATGAGTTTTCTGGGGATTTGATCGGAATTATCCTTTAAGGAGTTTGATGTGATTTGGGGATAGTTGGTTGTCATTTTAGTGATAATTAGTTGTAGAATGAAAAGAGTGACCTTAAGAACACCGAATGAGGATGAAGTAACTTTCATCGGCGAGAGGTCAAACCACCTCTCTAATGTGATATCCGCAGCCACTGCTAGAAAAATGGTGCGAAAAGGATGTGAAGCCTACTTGGCTTATGTGATTGATACGATAAAAGGCAAGGCTAGCGCTGCCTCCAGATATCCCTCTTGCTTAGTGACTTTCGGACGTGTTTCCAGAAGAGTTGCCAAGATTGCCTCCATAGAGGGAGATTGAGGTTGCTATCGGCGTTGTACCGGTTCCCTGCACCGGCATCCATTGCCGTCTAGAATGGCTCCGGTGGGTTGAATTGAAGCCCGGTTCGCGAATTGCTATAAAAGCGGTTTATTCGACCAAGTGTATCACCGTGAGGGGCTCCCGTACTTTGTTAAAAGAAAGATGGTACATGACTCTTGAATTGAGACAATTGAACAAGTTAGCGGTAAAGAATAGAAACCTCCGTTGCAAGAATAGATGATTTGAACATTGATTAAAGGTGCGAAGTATCTTTAAAGAATTTGACTTGCGATCACAGATTCTGCCAGTTAGAGGAATTAAAGATGTCGATGTGCATAAGACGGCGTTTAGGACGCGATATGGACATTATGAGTTCCTTATGGCCGTTTGGATTGACAAATGCTCAACGGCTTTCATGGACCTAATGAATCGTGTTTTCCGACCGTATGTGGATCAGTTTGTCGTAGTGTTTCTGACATTGCATTCTGTGTATTCAAAGATCACGAAGTCATGACACACACCTTAGAGTAGTGTTAGAGACTTTGAGAAAAGAGCATATGTATACCCAAGCGAGCAAGTGTGAGTTTTGGAAGAGATAAAGTGTCCTTTCTAGGGCATATAGTATCGAAAGAAGGAATCCGAGTAGATCGAAGAAAATGAAGTGGTTGTTGAATGGAAGCCACCTAGAAATGTTACGAGTGCGTAGTTTCTGGGTTAGCGGGGATACTCAGAGAAGATTCGTTAAGGGTTTTATATGGCTGCGGCCCGAATGTGAGATTGCTCAGAAAATGTAGAAAATTATGAATGGGTGAAAAATGTCAAAGAAGTTTTGATAAGTTAGAAGCATTCTTGCGAGGCTCCGGTTCTTACTCAACCGACCGGCGGTAGAGAATATGTGATTTTTAGTGATGCGTCGCTAAATAGATTTGGATGTGTCCTAATGCAAGAGGGTAAAGTGGTAGCCTACGCTTCAAGACAGTTGAAGCCGCATGAAAAGAACTACCCCACACATGATTTGGAATTAGCCGCAATTGTATTTGCGCTGAAAATTTGGAGACATTATTTGTATGGAGAGAAGTGTTTCATCTACACACAGTCACTTAAAGGAGTCTTAAGCATTTGCCCTCACAGCGAGGCTTAACTTGAGACAACGGATGGATGGAGCCCGATAAAGATTATGGCTGCGTGATTGATTATCACCGGGAAGGCCAGAATGTAGTGACGGCTTTGATAGAAAGTCAATCTGAGCGCTTGAGGCGTTGAATGCCCACATTTGTCATTACATGCGATGAATTTTCGTAATTAGCGAGTTAATAGCGAGGCTAGGAGTTTGTTGAATCTAGTGCTAGAGGCACAAAAGAAAGATGAAAATTGTTGCCATAATAAATCCAGATTGGAAATGGTAAAAGAAAGCGAGTTCCACGGTGAGCGAAGATGGAGTTTTGTATTATAAAGATCGGGTTTGTGTACCCGGTGGCAATGGTGAGAAATCCATACTAGAAGAGGCACATAGTGGATCTTTTGCTCTATCATCCGGTAGCACAAAGATGTATTGAGATTTAAAAATGTCGATACGGTGGTCAGGGATGAAAAGTGATGTGTCAGAATATGTAACCAAGTGTTTAATTGTGTCAAAGTAAGCGAGCATCAAGTTCCTTGGGATTATTGCGACCTGGCCAGAATCTGGTGGAAATGGGGCCGAATCACCATGGATTTTGTGGTTGAAGGGTTACCATTGAGGAAGACATGACCGAGTTTGGGTCGTAGTAGACCGTCCGACCGATCGACTCACTTCTTACCCGGTGAGAGCGGACTATTCCGCACTTGACAAGCTAGCGGTGTATATCAAAATAGTTCGGTTACATGGATTCTTATATCCATTATTTCAGACCGAGATCGAGGTTTACTTGAATTTTAGGAAAATTACGAGGTACTTGGGCACGGTAGATTCGATCTGTTCCTGAGAAAGCAGTTAGGGCAATGCGGGAGAGTGATCCAGTTACGGAAGATATGTTAAGGAGTTGTGTGATCGACCTTGAGGGTAGTTGGGATCAACACACATTGCTTTAGTTGAATTTGTGTACAACAACGGGTTTCCAATCAGAAGTATTGGAATGAAGCATATGAGGCTTTATATGGGAGAAAATGTAGAACACCATTGTGTTGGACGGAATTGAGTGAAAAGAAAGTGATTGGCCCCGAGCTTGATACAGTGAAGAAAAGTGAAAATGATTAGAGAGATTGAAGGTGTGATAGACAAGAATCATATGCAGACAACGAAAGAAAAGATATTGATATGAGGATCGGCGAAAAGGTGTTTTTAAGTATCGCCTTGGAAGAAGGTGATGAGATTTGGGAAAAGGCGAGTTGAGCCCTAGATTTGGTAGCCCCTATGATCTGATTTGAAAGTGGGACCGGTGTGAGTTGGCACATTACCTCGGACTGAAAAAAGTCAAGCGTGTGTTTCACGTGTCCATACTCAGTCTGGGTCGGGACGAGTCACATGTAGTCTGCGGAGCAGTCTCAATTGAGGGCCCAGTTTGACGGTAGCATGAAGAAGAGCCGGAGTAAAGATTTGGCTCATTAAAGTGAAGGAATTCTGGAATGAAGTTGGATTAAATTAAGTGTTGTGGGCTTATAAGGCCCGAGAGAAGCCATGGAAGAGTGAGAAGCGATCACGGCAGCGATATCCTCTTGTTTGACTAAGGTAATTTAGAGGAACGAAATTTTATTAAGCGGGAGAGTTGGCCCCAAAATCCCACAGATTTTATATTAAAATTTATTATATATTACGGGTATAATTGGGCTAACGGGTAATTTTTGGGAATTGTTGGAGATGAATGTGATTCAATGATTGTGAATCAGTAAATCAAGTGAAAAAGAGAAAATCTAGGAAATTGCAAATAGGGACCTAAGGGTCCAGTGTAAATAAGTTTATATGTCTAAGTGAAAATAGGAGACTTAAATGAAGACAATAGAGAAATGGAGAGGGACCTAAATATAAAAAAGAAATGAAAAAAGAAGAAAAATCAAGGAAAGGGCATGTGTAGGAAAGTGAGAAGTTTCCTTCTTTAAGTACGATTAAAGAGTGATCCATAAGAAAAAGAAAAGCAGGAAAGGAGAGTTGGGGGAAACCAAATCTTCTCTAGATTTTCGACAATCAGACTATAGGTCTCGGCGAAGCACGAAGGAAGTCCTTCCTGGTGACCAGGAAGGCTACAAGTGAGGGTGGGCAGGGGACTGCTGCGACGACTCCATGGTGGGGTCTTCTATGATTAGTCTTCTACCTAAGGATTGTTGGGTGGTCATCTGGCGCTAGGGAATGTTTGGTTTTGCATTTTAAACCATGGGAAGCTTTGCCACATTGTGGTATTCAGCAGCTAACCCGAACAGGCTGATTTTAGTGCAGTGAAGGAAGTGGTAGTGCGTCCTTCCTGTTAAATTGTAGCCACATCGATTAGCTTGATTTTAGGCTTTTGGGAAATTCTGATTTGGACCTCGTGATTCAGTTATAGTCTTTTAAATGAGGTCAGCCGCCCCAATCAGGTCGGGTCAGTTCTGCCGAATTCGGGTCCTTCTTGGACCTTAGAGCGGGTTTTTGGTTCAAAATAAAGGGTAGCGGTAGTCATACATGAGTGTAGCCACATCAATGAACTTGATGTTGAGCTTTTGAATTTCTCAATTCGGGACTCCTGTGGACCAAGTGCCAAAGTCTTTTACTGGGAACAATTAAATGGATGAGTGGTGGAGTCAAGCAGACTAATTCGTCAAACCGGGGTCGTGTTCCAGGTCACAGCCAGGGGTGTGAGTCTGTAGGGGTCGTCGGATCCACAGCCAAGAGGATGTTCTAGGTCTGAAGAGCTCGGCTCGAGTCGAGGGTTGACTACGCGACCTCCAACCCGGAGGTCATATCTCAGCCACGTTTAAGCTCGATTTGGGTTCTTGGACTCTATGGAAGCCATGGAGTTAAGACCACCATTGATATGCCTGAGGAGGATCGACTTAGATGTCAGACCGAGGTGTCTGAATGAGCTCGTCACTTCAGTGCAGCTCGTCAGTCCAGGTCAGCTCGTCAAAGTTGACTCATGTGGCCATAACTTGGGAAGGTCACTATCTCCTTGATTTGAACTCCGAGTTGCGGGCTGTTCTTGGACTCTATAAACCCTTTGAGTCAGAATACATTATATGACTGAGGGGAGGATGAGACTTTTAGCGAGGTGTCGTCAGACTGGTGGTGCAGCTCAGCTCGTCGGTTCAGATTGGCGTGGCATGACCTCCAGGCAGGTCATAACTCCTTGGTCAGAACTCGATTGGGTGATCTTTAGCTATAATAGAGAGGCCGTGAGGTCAAGAATCATCTATATATAGCTTGTTTAAATTGGAACTCTTCAACCTCCGAAAATCAATCTAACCAAAACTACTAAAATGCATATCGTTAATATTATTCTTTAATGGTTTTGGAGCAGGAATGTGAGGAGGAAAAACCAAAGCACTGATTGAGATTTCGAGGATTGGAATCAAGAGTGCAAAATTTTGGTTGTTCTTCTAGGAATTATTCTCATTTCAAGTTTGAAATGTTTGTTCTCAACTCTAATCCTCGTTTCAGATTTTATGTTTGATCTAAAAGCATATTAAGTGATTTAATTTATTTTGAGAAAAGTGATTGAAATGTTTGCATGTAGTGCATGATTATTGAAATATTGTTTATACAGCGTACATATTGTACTATCATTTTGCTATAAAGTTTGAAGCCCATAATAGAGATATTGCAGGTTTTGTGTGGGGAGATGGAATTGGTATACGTGGGGTGAAACCAGATCTGCGAACTGTGTGTGTTATCACTCCAGTCTCTGCAGCCACGCGGGGGCCAAGTATCGATGATATTACTATTTTGATTGTTTATATAACCAGTCAGCAGCCAGCCGGAGACCGTAATGTTGCAAAACCATGTATTCGGCTGACCGTAGGACGTGCAGTGACTCGATATCATGCTCTCGAACATAAGTTAAATCGTTAGGAGCCTCATGTGTGAGTGATTAGCATACTTGGATTGGATTGCTCTGCTTTGAATTGGTGCATAAGCGAATTCGATTGGCACTCATGAATTGAATTTCGAGTGGAATTGAATCATCATAACTAGATTAGATTTGGCGACATATTTAGATGTTAGTTTAAGATTATGAAATAATGATTTATGAAAATGTATTTATAGGATGATCAGTAGAACTATAATTTATTGTATATATATATAACAAAGTATATGTATTGTATTTATATTGATCATCAGAAATGATTGCCAGTTCCACAATTTATTAGAATTGCATGAATTGAGTTTAAATTTTAGGCTGAGAATGGTTTGTATAGAACCACCTAAGCATGAAATGCTTGGCGTGTTGTTTGATGCGGGTGCAGTGATAGATAGTGATGGATAGCGGACCCAAGATCGAGGAGCGTCGAGTCATAAAAGAAAGAAATCTCGGAGATGTGCTCAGTGTGTGCCTCTATTTCATGTGTTCTTTTGATATGGATGTTTGCTTCAACAATTTGAATCTTTGAACATCTATTTTAGTAAATCATTTTGAAAAGGCTTGAATCATGTTGTAAATGTATTTTGGTAAGTTAAATGTATTTTGTTAAATGTTTATGGGCTTGCCCAATTTTTAATCCTTCACCAAAGATATGATTTTGAGTGATTGAGTGATTTTAGTGGCATCCGATTTCGGTTCGGATCCGCCCAAACTGGTCGAATTCGGGTAAGGGGTCCCCACGGGTGACTCGGGTTTGAATACCCCCTTTGGAAATTTCATTGGATATTTGTTGGTAGCGGGGCTCCGGTAAATGGATGTCGCCATGGCATGGATTGAGTTAATGATCCATTGGATTGTCAGTAATTGTGACCTTGGAGAGGTTAGCGGTTACACACCAAGCAAGGGTTGTGTAGGGTTACGTGTTGTCAGTGATATGATTGTCCTGAATTTCGGGATGAAATTCTTTTTAAGGAGGGGAGAATGTAGGTAGAAATTCCAAATTACGGAATAAGAGGCAAAATCGTAATTTGATTATTAAATTATAATTCACGATTTAAAATTAAAGTAATTAATTCCCTAGATCTCAAGATGTGAAAGCAGTTGTGCCGTTGGAATGCGTCTGTGAGAAATCTAGCTAGCACGTAAATTTCGCAATTTCTTTGAGACGGTCGGTCGGCCACGTTTTAGAGCATGTCCAGCGTTTGGTGCCGTGCATCCAGTTCGATGCGACGAAAGGCACAAATAGCATGTACTCATGTACCATAAGTGGTATGAGTAAGAAATGATGATAGTTGGTAGGATAGTCTTGGGAATGTCAAAGCGGAGAAGGGAATTAATTGTTTAATTGGAATTAAATGATAATAAAGCAAAATTAGGGCAGTGGTCTTCTTCTCCAAATATTAAAAGTGAGCAAACGGGCAGAGCAGGGGCCCAGCGCGAGAGCAGATTGAGAGAAATTTAAGGAGGCCTTCTCTCTAGAAATACAGCCTTGTCAGACCCAGGTCGCGGTCTTAGGCGAAGGAGAAATGTTCTACGCGGGACAAGCTACGCGTGGACTCCGGGATAGTGAGTTTCTTCAAACTCCTGGTAGGATTTTTCTCCCTACTTGGGTTTTATTCCCATTTTAATGTTGTTCGAATGTTTTGAGTCGATTGGGGCCATTAGGGACCGTTGGATCGATCCTGAAAACATGGGACGAATTAATACAAATTTTTTAAACGAATGGAGGCGTTCGTAGGCGCTCACGGTATATGGGTATGAAGATGGTTTGGTGGTGTGAATCGTGTATTGGTTGGTTTTGAGGCCGGTATTGGCCGTGAAATGCGAGTTCAAAATATGAACCTAGGATTAATTGAGTGTCGAGCGGTAAACCCTAGGGTTTCACATTCCCCAGGAATAATATTAATCAAAAATGTATTTTGGGAAAATACGTGTTTGGATTTAAGTAATTCGGATCAATTGCTTATGTTTTAATTTGTGCTTGAGTGAGCTAATTTTGGTGTTTGAAATGATAAATTACATAACATGTTTGTGTGATTTAATTTTTAATGTGAATATATTTGTGTTATATATTTGCATGTGATTAGGCTTGTGTTAGGATTCGCATACATGCATTCATATGCCTTTGGATCACCTTTAGGATTATAGAATTGAGTGCATGAGATGAGTATAAGAGGAGAAAATGGTTCGGAGGGGTAGTCTAAAATATAGATTATCGGAGGGTAGTCCACAAACTTAAAATATCAATCGTCGGAGCGGCCCAATTGATATTCCGCGGAGGAATTAGTCCACAAACTTAAAATATGTCCGTCGGGCGGCGATTGATATTCGTAGAGTAGTGCCTGAGCAATTTATATATATCCAATCGTGGACTGACCCCAGTGATATATATACATCGAGGTTGTCCACTAATTAAATAATGAATTCTCATACGAGGCTTAGGCGAGTGTGAGAGAGAGTCGGTGAGGACTCGGGATACGAGTTAGTCGTAGACATTGATAGGATCATGCATTTGGCAGATGTGTGTTTTACTTTGGAACATTGCCTTTGCACTTAGATGGTGAGTAGCCACTTAGGGCAAATCTCCTGCGAGGCTGCGCTCACCCCCCGTCTCATTAAGTCCCCCTTTATTTTCTGAGTACGGGGGCGTGCGAGAGGACTGGCTCGTCCTAGAGATTTATGAGAAGAGAGTCGGGATGTGAAGCTGATGAGTTGTACATGTATTTAGAGACCCTTTACATTTAATATGTATTGTTTAGAGTAAAAAATATTAACTCACTGTAACTATTGGGTATATAGTTGGTTTCATAGTTGGCTGCTGCATTGAGTGCTTGTTTGTGGGCCCAAGTGGCCGTGACGGATATATATTGTATATATTAGGTACATTTGGGACGGTATATCACAGTCGCGTATTTGGGTAGAGCTCCGGGGTACAGAGGGACTGCGCGATTTTTCTAAAGTGGTGTCGGTTAACCCGACATCCACTTGTATTCCAGCGAGTTGTGGGTGATCAACGGTTCAGGTTTGGGGCGATCACCTTGCATGTGTTTTGATTGTGATCATGTGATGGTATGATTGATGTTATAACATGTTGATTGATGTGTGTTGTGTTTTGGGTTGTGTGCTTAGGTGGATGGCACTTGGAATGAATAAACTAAATGTTGAACACTAGGATTAGTGTGAGAACAAGTTAGTTGAAATTTTTTTGGTAAAATGGTCGAGCAGTGAATGACATCCGATTTGGGCGAATCGGTGTGGGTTTTGTGGAAAACTAGAAAATTATTTCGAGTTTTGCCTGAAAGTAAATAACTAAAATTTCACGGTTAAAATTTTCTTGGAAGTAGCAAGGAAGGCTCTGCCCCGTGAAAAAAAAAATGACGATGAAATAATTTTTCTAAGATTTTACAAGTGAGTACGATTGAAGAAAATGGGAATTAAAATAAATTTTTTAAAATTTATTTGATCATCCCGAAAATGAAAAAATAATAATAATAATAATAATTTTAGTGATTTTCAATTCTTTGGAAATAAGCCCGGAAAAAAATAATAATAATAATAATAGCAGGAAAAGTGTAATTTGGTGCGGACCACAAGTAGACTCGCCCATTGGAGCTAGAGGCAAAATGGCTGGGCAGATCTTTGGCGTGCGTCTTGGGCGTGCGAGAAGCGTCTTGTAGGTTGGGCGTCTTGGTATTTGGGGGCGGGGCGGCGGGCGCGGGCGCGGCACGGCCCGGCGCAGCGAGGCGTGGAAAGCGGCGCGACGGGGCACCGCGGGCGTGCACGGGGGCGGGCGCGGAGGGCGGGCAGGCGTGGCGGTAGACGAGGGCGATGGGCGCGTGGGGGCGCTGGGCGTGGGCGCAGCGGGGTCTGCCTTGACTGGGGCGTGGCACAGGCGCTCGGGCGGCCTTGGGGTACATTGCACTTTCGATTTTCGGCCCATTCGATCCGTTTTGACTCGTTTTTCTCAGTCATAAATGAATATTGTTCATTGTAAATAAAATTTTTTGAAAAAAATTTATTATTAATTCAATAGAATCGATAAATTTGATAAGATTTTGAAAAATAAGAATTTCAAAATAAAAATTTTGAAATAGAAAATTTGTTGAAAATGATCATTCAGCAGAAATAAATTGTATACACTTAGTTATATGTTCTTTATGATTAGTGTCTCGAGTGGTTATGCATAGAGATCACTTTTGTGTTAGTTAACTACTGCATTTGAAATGGTGATTCACGATGATTCTTGTACGAAATTATATGCATGGTGTAATGTGTGGAAAGGGTGAATGCTAAGGTTGGGATTTTTGACCTTAGGAGTTGGGTACTGAAATGAACAAGAAGTTAATAACCTTATTGAATAAAGCAGACTAGTGGTTGGAATTTGCTCACTTAGGAAATGAGCTTAGTCGAGTTCATGGTTGTGAGTCCCATTGGCATGTGCATTTACTAGTTAGTGAAATGAAAGTTAGATGACTCTTGTTGCCATGTTTGTGTGTGTAAATGGCTAGTAGGGGGCAGGGCGTGAAGGAACGTCCGGGACCTTTGGTGGGGAGCCGCGATCGGTGTTTGATCGGCCCGGACTTTACTTGGGGGCTGTAGGTATTACGAATGCTGCCTGACTAGTATAGCATGTAGGCGGGAAGATCCTAAGTAACCCCAGGAGGTTTGAGGCGTATCATCAACCGACATTCACAAGGGGAAAAGATTTGATGGTGGGCTGACCATTGGTTAAATCTGATTGAGAAGGTGTTAGAGAGCATGGAGGTTACCTCGGCCTTGTAACCAGGGTTAGACTATTTGTGTTCTAGCTAGAGAATGAAGCTGAATAAGGGTGGAAAAGGGGCAAGGACCTCTAGAGACCATAGGGCAACATGCGTGAGTTCTCCCTAGGGATTAAGGGCTGATAATAGGGATGATATGTCGAGGTTGCGGTAGAGATCTCAGGAGGACTCTACTCCACGGTGGACTGAGGATCATGGACATGTGAGTTTTTGATGTCATCAACAGGATGGATTGGTGGCCGAGTTTCTGAGGGTTGTTATCGATTGTAGGTCTGCGAGAGAGTTACCGCCTTCCGCGGGACGGTAGTCGTGTGGTATTTCAGGGACAAGCGTGACGTGTTTATTTCCCCCAGACGGTATCTGAGTCAGTGTCGGGGGACGGAGTTAGTGGGGTGGCTAAAGAGGCCTTACTGGGGGCCCAGGTGAGACCGAGACTTAGATCTGCAGAGTGGCTGCGATCTGCGAATATTTTTCGGATAGGCTACACAGGACTACCTCCACATAGGGATGTAGACTTCGGTATCGAGTTACACCCTGGTACTTTAACCATCTCTATGATTCCGCAAAGGATGGCACCGGTTGAGTTGTAGGAACTCAGAGTCCAGCTACAGGATCTATTGGACAAGGGGTTTATTAGTAAACTTTGCCATGGTAAACCGGGTTGCATTGCGAAAAGGAAGGACAAGACCCTTCGGCCCGGTGCATTGACTATAGGCAGTTGAACGGGGTTCTGATCGAATCGGTGCCATTCACAGAAGTTGATGATTTGTTTGATCGATTAAGAGGAGGCGCGAGTCTACCCCAAGATGAACCGCCTTTGGTTACCATCAGGTGAGGATTAGGATGCGGATATCCACTGTCTGACGTTTAGGGCCTTTGATGGGCACTTTGAGTTTACGGTGATGCCCTTTGGATTGACGAATGCGCCAGCGACATTCATGGATCTCATGCATAGGATGTTCCAACCTTATCTAGATTAGTTGTCGTAGTCTTCGTGGATGACATCTTGATCTACTCCCAGTCAGAGTGGGAGCATGAGTATCACTTGAGGATTATTTTACAACTGTCAAGAGACCATCAGTTATACGCTAAGTTCAGTAAGTGCGAGTTTTGAACTGCGGAGGTGAGGATTTTGGGACACGTGGTGTCGGCATCGGGAGTGTCCCGGTCGACCTAGAGAAGGTTGAGGCGGTGATGAGTTGGGAGAGACCGAATGTCAATCTTCGAGATACGTAGTTTTCTTGGGATTGGCTGGGTATTACGAGAGACACGAGAATGGGCTGAAGTTGTCCATTCGGGCTAGGATCGCAGGACTTCGCCTACGGGACATGGACTTCATGGTTGGGACCAGTCTTGACCATAGAAGTCGAGGATACTTAGACCTTACTCGGAATACGGGTGTTGGTAACAAGAGGAGGGATCGCTTTCTCCTGGAAGTTCGGGAAGGCGAGAAAACTTACGCTGCACTAGTTCCCGGGACTAGGGCAGGTTGAGCATAGTGGCGGGATTTCCCGAGGGCGGGGATCCACGAGACTTTGGGACAATACGGTCCGAGTTAAGCGGGTGAAGCGGGTACCAGTTCATTCTCCACACCTAGTAAGGGTTAAGAGGAACTAGTTTCGGTTTCGGGGTGCTATACAGGCGCTTCCCGACAACACAATGAGATAGGCCCAGAAAGGGGGCGGGTGTGGGTCGAAGTCGGGGACATGTAGGGGTTACGCAGCCGGGCGTGTGAGTGGACCTTAGAATTGGTAGACGTATTGGTTGTTGATGTCAAGCTTGACATGGATGAGTTGACAGCCGTGAGGGTTGTCGATGAGTGAGACGTAGGGTTGTCATGCGAAAAGGACATGGTTGGGCTTAGAGGTTAAGGCCTTTAGAAAAGCGGGAATAGATGTTCTTCCACAGGATGTAGGGTGAGAGTTGACGATAGGTCGGGATAATAGTGAGGGTCTCTCAGATTTGCTCATAGCGGACCACTGGGAGTGGAGTGTCACACTATGACATTATTGTTTGTGTGCCGCGATAACATCGCGTCAGTCGGTGTGGGTGCGATGCAGGTCATTCACCACCCTTGGTGAGTAGTAATGGGTTGAATTTGTTTTTGGGACTCGTCGATGAAAACTCATAGTTGAATCGGGAAATCTGAGGCTCGAAGTGTAAGCCGAAGAGTTATGTCAAGAGATGAAAACACGAGGACGGGGGTTATCACGCGAGGCGAGGTTGGTGATAGAGGTGAGGTGACTAGAGGTTTGGATGCAGTTGGAAATTGCATTAGGTGTTGTTGGTGACAAGGGCTCGGTAAATGGATGATATGCATGGCATGATTGAGTTGACGGTCCATTGGGTGTGTCGGTGGTGTGACCTTGGAGGTTAGCGGTTACACACGAGCGCAAGGGTTGTAGGGTTACGTGTGTATGGATTACATACGGGTGTTAGAGGGCATGTTGCGAGACATGTGTCTGGATCGTAAGGGTAGAGGTTAATTACCCTTGGTGGAGTGATACGACAATAGTTATCGGGCAGTATACGAATGGCACCATGGGGCATTGTATGGGAGGCCATGTAGGTCACCGTTAGGATGGACGGTGGAGAGATGCATCAGGTCCGGATTTGATTAGAGACACCTGTGAAGGTGAGCTTGTCTGATGGCGTCTTCTTTGGCTCGGGGCCTGCGGAAGAGCTATATAGATGTCTGGCGTCGACCCTTAGAGTTCGAGGTTGGTGATCACGTCTTCTCGGTGATTCCTAAGAGAGGAGTGGTCAGGTTAAACGGCGCGGGAAGCTATCGTCGAGGTTTATTGGGTCTTTCGAGATACTCGAGAGGGTAGGCACCTTCGCGTACCGGTTGGCGTTACGCCCAGCATGTCGGTGTCAGGGAGGAATTTGTTGCGTCTCCCATGCTCAGAGTATACTCGGATCCGACTCATGGGGTGGGTTGGGGATGAATTGAGGTTGACAGCGATGGGACCTTTGAGGAGGGACGGGGTGCGTGTTTGTAGCGTGATCAGGTTTGCGACGGTAAGACCGTGTTTAGTGAGAGTGCTATGGCTGGTGGAGTGGAGGAATCAGCGTGGGATCGCGAGGACATGATGCGGGTTACCTATCCCCCTTCTTGTTTAGGGATGGAAGGTGCGTGGTTTAGTCATTTAAGATTTAAAAATGACTGGATTTACATCATGGTAGAATTAAATGTTGCATATGCATGTGTTAATAATGACCATTTAAATTCGGAATGAAATTCCTTTTAGAGAGAGGGAGAATGTAAGACCCAGAAATTTTAATTTGGAATAGGGCAAAATCGTAATTTTGATTACAAAATTGTAATTACGATTAAAAGTCCGTAGTGAATTCTCTAGATCTCAGATAGCGAAGCAGTTCTTGCATTGGAATCGTCTCATGAAATCTAGTTAGCACGTAAAATTTTTGCAATTTTTAAAGGGCGGTCGAGTCGACACGTTTCGAAGACATCGCGTTTCGGGTCGCAGTAAACCCTAGATTTTGATGCGGCCCAGAAAGTCACATATAGCATGTACTCATGTACCACCAAGTGGTATGAGTAGATAAATGATGAAATTGTGGCAGATAGTCACAGAAAATCAAATCGAGAATGAGGGACATAATAGGTATTATAGATTTGATTTTTAGTCACTACAAGCCAAATAGTGCACATGGCCGTCTTCCCCAATTACAGACCAAAAAAAACGTGATTGCCATTGGAGGATGCAGGTGAGCTTTGGGTTGAGAGAAATGCTTTAGAGAGGCTTCTCTCTAAAAATCTGCCAGTCAGGGGCAGTTGCAGTGCTTGGACAGAAGGGGAAAATGTTCTACAGACTGACTCACAGCGTGGACCCAGACTGAGAGTTTTGACAACTCAAGGGTGGGATTTTCTCCCTACTTGTGTTTTATTCCCATTTTTAAGGGTTTTTCGATGTTTCGGTTAGTTTGAGGCCGTGAGGGGCCGTTTGATCGGTCCCAAAACATGGGACCGAATTGTGGGAATTTATTTGGGATTTTCTCTTGTGGCCATGACTGCTCCATGGATGTTAGGGGCTGTTTGGTTGTGATGGGTGTTAATTTGTGCATTAAATGCTTGCTTGATATGCTTTGGGTCGGGAATGGCCGTGGATTCTTGGTTCACTAAGTGAGCCAGGTGTTTCTGATTTTAGAATGATAAGCGAGGTTACACTATTCCCCGGAATAGTGTTCTAAAAATATATATTTTTTGTAGAGAAGTCTGTGTTGGCCGGGAGTGATTTAAATTAAATTACTCGTGTATGATCATTAGCTAAGTAGGCTAATTTTGATGTGTGATTTAAGTTTTATGTAAATATATTCATGTATATATATTTGCATGTGATTTAAGCTGAATTAGGCCACGACATACATGCATTCCATATGCTGCTGGAACATCCTAGGAATATAAGATTGAGTGCATGAGATGAGTCTAGAGAAACAAGGTTCGGAGGGTAGTCTAAAATGCCAGTATCGGAGGGTAGTCAAACTTCGTAATATATCAACCGTCGGAGGCCGGCCCGGTTGATATTTATTCACCCGGAGGTAGTCCACAAACTAAAGGAATATATCAGAGTCGGACGGCCCGGTTGATATTTATTCATCGGAGTAGTCCACAAGCCTTAAAATATATCAACCGTCGGGCGGCCCGGTTGATATTTATTCCTTCGGAGGGTAGTCCACAAACAATTAATATCAATGCGTCGGAGCGACGGTGATATATATTCATGAGGTTGCCAACTAATAAATTAAAAATTCTCATCACGAGGCTTAGGCGAGACAGAGAGGGTCGGTGAGGCTCGGGATCTGAGTTAGTCACGTAGACATTAAGTAGGATCATGCATTTTGCTTGAATGTTTGTTTAAGTGGAACATTGCACTGCATGGGTGGTGAGTAGCCCACTTGGGCAGATTCTCCCCTGCGAGGCTTTAGCACCTCGTCGTGGGATCCCCCTTTTACGGTCACGAGGGAGGCGTGCGAGGAGGCCAGGATTCGTCCTTGAGGTTGGCCATTAGAAAGCGGGTTGTGGCTTTGATTTATACATGTATTAGAAGATTCTCTAATTTTAATGTATGTATTGTATAAAGTAAAAACATATTAACTCTTGAAACTATTGGATATAGTTTGGATATATTGTGTTAGTACAGGTTGATGGAGGCCCAGTGGCCGTGTGGATATATATATTGCATATATTGTTGATTGGGATAGGTTTATACAGGTTTTGTATTTGGTGGGCTCCGTTACAGGAGACTCTGCCGATTTTCTATAAAGTGGCGTCGGGTAACGGAGCCTCCACTTGTATTCAGCGAGTTGACGGGTAGTCACGGACCCGGGTTTTGGGGCGTCACGGCTTGAGTATCGGGAGCTTCTCCAGCTAGACCAGCCTTATTGGATGTTATAGTAGTAGTTATTGAGCCGATTTGGTCGAGATGATAGAAGCGGGTGGATTAGAATTTAGAGCGCTGGACATCATTTAGGCATGGAAGTGAAAATTTTCGAAAAATTATGGCAAGACCTCTTGAATAGTGATTTTTCTTATTTTATCGGATGGAGGGTTGCAAGGGATTTTTTAAGAAAATTTCGAGTTCCTATGACTTTGGTGATATTTAGAAGAGAATAGGAGATTTAAGTAAATAGTGATTTACGATTTGAAATTGGAGTCTTGTCTTTGAAATTTTTCGAAGTGGGCCGGAATATCACGAAAATGTCGGGAATCAATCATAAGTCTAACGGCGAAGCAGTGAAGCGAGTTGTTGGATGATTTCAGGCGTCCGAGCGTAATTCGGATAATAATACGCTGATTGTCCGAATTTAGGTGCAATGATTTAAATACGATTTCGTTTGATTTCGAGCACAGATTCCTTTGTGAAGGATTTAATTTGAATAATTCATAGTTGAATTTGAGTTTAGGCGACCATAGAATATTTTGACATTTAATCGGTATAAAAGCGTATAAGGTGAAATGGATAAAATTTGCTATAAGGGAGATGACACATTATGAGAGCCAATTAAAACCTTTCTTAATAGCTAAGTTATGGAATTTAAATAATGGAGTAAATGACTTGGTCTCATGAGAATGGACCAGAGGAAGCTTGGATAAGAAGTGCCAAACCTAGCTCAAACTAACCAATGGAATTATTTAATTTAAGGGTACTTTTGGAAGAATATTTTAAAGTGCAAAATTAGGGATTTAAGTGCTCCAAGAGGAGATCACGTCCATGAGAAGGAGAGAAAGGAGAAAGAGAGAGAAAGAAAGGAAGAGGAAAGGGGAGGAGAAGGGTAGGGCGAAGTGGTAGAATTGAATTTTTATTCTCTTCCGGCTTTCAGAAGTGAGCTCGAGTGGTCGAGGAAGAGAAGGCAAACCCAAGAAACAAGTAAGTTTTCATGGTGGGAAAGTTGGATTTTTATGTTTTCATGCCTAATGATTTTGAATTTTCTTGTATGGATGTTAAATTAGTGGCGTTTAGGGTTGAATGATGATGATTTTGAGATAAATTGAAAGCGAATGCGTTAGATTAGGGTTTTGACAAATCAGAGTATGAATGAATGGTTAGGGTTTGATGTGAACTTTTGTGTGATATGTTGAAATGGTATAATGCATCAGATTTAAGTGTTTAAGTGAAAGAAAAATGGAAGAAACACAATTTGGTAAATTTTGAATAGCAGTCTCGGTACAGGAAATGTCCTGTTTTCTGTTTTGACCAGTTTTGGTATTTTGGCCATAACTTGCTCATTTCAGATCGGAATTGAGTGATTCAAAATTCTGGGTAAAATAGACTTCTAGGGGAAAAATTTATCTAAGAAAGTTCATGTGCAAATTGTAAACTTAAAGTGCCCAGAAAATGGTTCCAAAGGGCTACATGTGCAGATTCTGTTCTGCCAAACTGAGTTATTTATTTATTACAGATTGTGTTTTTATGGTTGAGGGGCTTTAGAGACGGAATTTTAAATTGAAAATTTAAAGAGATGTTATTTGATATATCAAGAACTGATCTGGAGAGTTTCATAAATTTTGAAGACCGTTTGAATAATTTTGAGTCATAAAGTCTATAGGGTATGGTTGGAAAAAAGGTTGGCCCAAAATGAATGAGTTTTTAGTGCTTAAGGGTAATTTGTTCATTTGGCTTTAAATGAATGTGTATAGTGGATTAAAATGGAAGTTATGATTAATGTATAGTTGTGATTTTCTTGGAAAAGGGTGAAAAGGATGATCGGACCCGGGAGCAGGGAACTCAGCGGGAAGCAAGCGAGGGTGAGCGGTGGCGTAGTGAAAATGATATTTGAGAATTGAGTTTTTAAAAGTGAATGGTTTAATGTTAAACTGAAGAAAGTTTAATGCAAATTTTTATCATAAATGTTAAGGCATATGGAAATGTTTATCTTGCATTATTTTATCTTGCATCAATGCATATATTTATATGTGTATTAAATATGTATGCATATATTAGGAGTATTATGAAAGTTTAAAATGTGTAAAGAAAGCATATGTATTTTAATGATAAAGTAAGGATTTAAATGTATTTATAAATGTATCTTTAAAGAAATGTTTTCTTATTAGTTTTCATTATAGTATTATAGTGATATCGAGTAGTCTTTAAAGCGTGTAAGGATTTGGGGGTAAAGTTATAGGTTACTAATGAGGGAGGAAATAGGTGTCTAGAGTAATATCCTTTACGTGATAAAAGTACTATGAGGCTGGAACCCCTATGCAAGCACATGAGTTTCTCACGGCGTGAAATTAGGATTCATAAGTGGAATGTATTTATCCCTCACCACGTCGATACCGAGCGTCGGTGTGTTTATATAGATTATCGAAAAGAATGAAAGAAAGAGAATAAAGAAAGAAAGTTTTACAGTCACGAATGTTTAAGGCATAAATGGATTTTAAATGTATAAGTATTTATTGAAAGAAAGTTTAAGGGCATAAATGCTTAAAGCATAAATGGATTTTAAATGCATAAGTATTTATTGAAATAAAGTTGACATAAATGCTTCAAAGCATAAATAGTTTTAAATGCATAAAAGTAATTTTATTTAGAAATAAAGTTTAAGGCATAAATGTTTAAAGCATAAATTGGTTTTAATGGTATAAGTATTTATTGAAGAAAGTTTAAGGCATAAATATTTAAATGTATAAATGGATTTAATTTAATATAAGTATGTATTATTTTTGGTATATCTTTGGAAATGTTATCTAAATGAAAATGTACGCCTCCTTTAGGCTCCTTTAAGCTCATTCTTTTCCATATGTTTCCAAAAATATTTTCGGGACAGGGACGGGTGGCGGTGAGTACCCTCTGTATGATGAAGTCGAGCCATCGAGAAGAGCGACCGCATGTGAGCGCATTGTATAAATAGTTGCATATTTTATATGTCGAATAATTTTTCCATGCACATATGCATATATGGATATATTTTGAAAATGAGGTACTTGGCGTCCCCGGCTTAAGTCAAACTCAACCAAATTTTTTGATACAAATGTGCATGGAATTGAAGAAGTTTAAATGTTTGATGATTGGAAATGAATAAAGGTATATGGTATATATATTGGGTTGATTGGAGTTGTGAATGAGTCTCACTTGGAAGTTGAAAAATTTGAATATTAAGTGTTTTTAAATGCTTATCTACGGTACTTATAAATTTAGGAAAGTAGAAAAAGCAGGGAGGAAACTCTGCCCGATTTTTAAAAAGTACAAATTGTTTGAAAAAGAAAAAAAAATTTATCACTTAACCCCAGCGTTATTTTATGAATGTGTTAAAGTGCAAAGGGTTCGCTCCAGGGATTTATTTGACTGTTTTGAGGAAAAGTTTCGTCCATTGGAGTGGGAGGATCCCCTCGGGTTCATGAGTTAATCGGGTCGGGATCCTTCAACGTGGTATCAGGCGAGGTTTGAAAATGTGCAAAGATTTGAAATTTATGTGATTTAAAATCATATATGCATTACGCGGCATAATGGTACAATTCCGGAAAATGCACGTCGTCGAGCCGACCACCCACCGAGGAGAGCTCCCGAGGCGTGAGTACCACCGCTGAGGAACATGTTGATGAGTGCAGCGTATGTTCCTCCACCGCGATCTGACTAGAGGGGGCGCCAGCCTCTGAAGAGGTCGTAGGAGGGCCAGGAGATACCTTTAGACGAGATGAAAACCGGATGTTATACAACATTTAATCAGCCCGTGAGCCGACCGGTGTCCATTGACGGGATAAGGAAATTAGAGGCAGAAGTATGTGATTATAGGAGATCTGAAGAGCATGGTATTGGATAGAGGGTAATAGAGATAGTTATTAAGAAAATGCATAGGTTTAATTTAGCTTAAGTGAATCAATGACATTAAGTGGTGTTAATTGTAATTGTTCGAAGAAAATGGAAGAAATTAGAGAACATAATGATGAATGTGTAACGGTGGGATTTTGCCACCTAGGAAAAGTATGGAAAGTTGATTATTTACAACGAGTGATTATTGGAGGCTAGGAGTTTTGGCAGGACTTGATAAATTATTAGATATCCATGACTTTGATGTTATATTAGGCATGGATTTACTATCTAGACATCATGCTACACAAGGGATTGTTATAGGAAAGAGGTTAGGTTCTATAAGCCAAGGAAGACAGAGGTTGTTTTATGTGGGTTACGGAAAATACTACCTACCAATAATATGACAGTTATGTGGGCTAGTAAAATACTTCGAAAGTTATATAAAAGGTACCTAGCTTATGCTATTGAGGTGTGGGATAATGGTAGTTGAATGGAAGATATTAAATGATCAAATAATTTCGGATGTATTTCCAGAGGATCTTCCTAGGTATATATATAAAATATATATATATATATATATATATATATATATATATATATATAACTCATATATATATATATATATATATATATATATATATATATTAATTTTTAAGATTGAAGAATGACTTCCCTAGGACAGAACCAATTTATAAGGCACCTTATATGATAATATAAAAGTTGAAAGAAAATTGAAAGAATTGAAAGTATAATGGATTGAGCTTATGAGTAAGGGTTTTGTTAAGTAGAGTACTTCGCCTTGGGAGTGCGGTTCTGTTTATA